>OX638370.1:53041380-53427730 GCA_951812925.1 Calliopum simillimum | reverse complement strand
GCTACCAACCGCGAGTTCCTTGGTTCGACTCACGCCCAGGCCAAAAAACACAAAAAGTTTTCAAACTTGCAATTTTTCAATTATAATTAATTTAGTAAAATAAATATAATTATAATTACAACAAAAATAGTCTGATGAGTCTTTGTGGCGAAAGACGAAACATATGTCACTATAGCCGTGTTTTTAATCCGTTCCTTGATTTGTCATAATTATGTGTTAGAAAATGCATTGATAGATTTATATGTAAGTCGATCTTTGCAAATATATGACTAAAAAAAAGTTCAATTAAAAAATCAATTTTCTATATATAAAATGTCATTAAGTTACACACTTAAAAAAATTCTTAAAAGTTATTTGGGAGAACACGCCCTGATAAGGTGGAAACACCTGCAATCGGTATTGAATTTGTTCCAAAGGAACAACTATACCAAATATCAATAAATAACACAAAAACAACAATTATGATATATCAATACGTATTAACACACAAGCAAAACTGACAAAAGTCGGCTTCGCAGCCGGGCAAGGCTGGTGCAGTGGTAGCGACTTCTGCTACCAACCGCGAGTTCCTTGGTTCGACTCACGCCCAAGGCCAAAAAACACAAAAAGTTTTCAAACTTGCAATTTTTCAATTATAATTAATTTAGTAAAATAAATATAATTATAATTACAACAAAAATAGTCTGATGAGTCTTTGTGGCGAAAGACGAAACATATGTCACTATAGCCGTGTTTTTAATCCGTTCCTTGATTTGTCATAATTATGTGTTAGAAAATGCATTGATAGATTTATATGTAAGTCGATCTTTGCAAATATATGACTAAAAAAAAGTTCAATTAAAAAATCAATTTTTTAAAGAAAAAATGACAAAGCTTTGCATACTCAACAACCGTATCCGAGCCTCATTTTTTCCAAAGCATTTGAATTTTTAAGTTCTCCATAGGATGTGATATATCTATTAACTAAAAATTACCAAGACCGAAAATTAGTCTTGATCTAGATTGTTATATTCATCAAGGCCAAGACCATAGCACCCATCAGCATCTTGGTTTTTAAAAATTACCATAACCAAGACTTAAGACCAAAACTGATATTGCTCATCACGTATTGATACATCTCTTAAATGACGAATCGTACGAAAAAAAACTAGAGATCATTTTTAGGGGAAAATTTTTCATGGTACAAGAATAACGACCAATATCTTTCTGTAAAAGTAACCTTTTTTAATTGCTGATATGACTCTTCCCATGCGTTATTAATAGAAGGACAAAGTTAAATAATACAACAAAAATAATTTGCTTTCAATTGTGTGCTTTTTAAGTCCTTCATCGTTAAATTTTCAATTGCTATCGATGCTAAGGAGACATGTGGATGAATATATCAATTAGAAAATTATAACTTTATAGTATGCTTACCATGTGTATACGCTCGCATATAAACGACATTATTTTGTAATATTGAATAAATTGTAAACACAAACTTCAAAAAAGAAAAATTATTAAAATTTTTTTTTTCTTTTGATCTTCTAATAACACAGTGCGACAAATGGAAAAAAAATTTTTCCCCTGGGGTCTTATAAAGTTTTTCTGATAGGTTATGAAAAATAAAAATACGCGTATTTCACCGAATATGTGTATCAGTGATTTTTTCCATTTTATGGCTCCTCAAAGCTTAAAATTCGCGTTTTATATGAAATTTTGAGATTTTATGAAAAAACCATCTGAGTATGAAATGTTGCTCGTGTCCTTACCTTTAATTTAATCTATAGCACTTGAGAATCCGCATGGTAGTTTTTGTTTTATAAGCAAAACTGTAAAAATTTTGTTATTTCAATATTAGAAGACTGTGATGATTTTTTTTTTATTTTCCGAAATATCTATATGAAAAAAAAAAATACATTGAAAATGGTTTTGCTTATAAAACAAAAACTACCATGCGGATTCTCAAGTGCTATAGCTTAAATTAAAGGTAAGGACACGAGCAACATTTCATACTCAGATGGTTTTTTCATAAAATCTCAAAAGGATACGAGCAACATTTCATAATAAGATGGTTTTTTCATAAAATCTCAAAATTTTATATAAAACGCGAATTTTAAGCTTTGAGGAGCCATAAAATGGAAAAAATCACTGATACACATATTCGGTGAAATACGTATATTTTTATTTTTCATAATCTATCAGAAAAACTTTATGAGACCCCTGGGGCATTTTTTGTGTTGCACTGTGTAATCGTCGGAAGACTCTTAGAGAAGTCGCGCAACAATCAGAAAAAAATTTTCTGTTTTGATCTTCCAACAATCGCCAGAAGACTCATATAAGAATCGCGCATCAATAACAATTGCGTATGAATCTTCTAAATGGTAGGTGGGAATGAACAAGTTCAAGTTCAAACAAACAACAAACAAAATACAATAGACTGTCAGATCTGTCAAAATCATTTGATTCCTTTACTTTTGCCAGCGCCACCTATTGTAAAGTTGTAACATAACGCAAGCTGTGTTTATTTATAGTTAACATAAGAACCTGAGACGCACAAGTGTTGCGTCAAACCCATAATGATTTCATCTCCGGCAGCAATGCAACTTAGGAATACGTTGGCTCGGCGGAAAGATTTGTTTGCTAAAATTGAAAAAAAGTATAAAATTATAAAAGAAGTGACGAATGCAAATGTTAATCACTAAAACGGGTCTCCAATTGTGACCTGTAAGGACAACCAAAGCTCGTTATCATTTGTTCGCGGTTTGTTTGATGATCAATACTGGACGCGCGTTGTCTCACTCAATTTAAATTAATCACTGCTGAAACACAAAAAGCACTCACAATTGCTATCAAAATGAGTGAGGAGAGAATCTTGGAAGTGCTGAGTAAAAATGTGAGTGATATAAAAAATTAACTCTGTGACGTCACCGAAAGAGTCGCTGAGAGTCTTTAAGGATCAACTCGCCCGAAAAGACAATTCCTCCGTTGCGTGCGATTTAAACCTCAATTGCATCCCAATGTGCACAAAAACGGATGAGGATCCGTTTCGAACCCGTTACGAGTTCATAAAGGTATAAAAAACGTAATCCGCGGTAACGGATTCATTTCGAACCCGTAACGTACATCAAAAACGAATTCAAAACGCTGTGTTTAAATAAAAAAAAAAAACATTTTGAAGCGCTTATTAGCGATTAAAAAAAAACGAATTCAAAACGGATTTGCTTTTAAATATGTTAATGTTGTATACTTACAGAAAAAAACCGTTTTGATGCGCTTATTAGCAATTAAAAAAAAAAAAAATAAAAACAAAAAAAAATAAAAATAAAGGGTAAAAATCCACCTGTGGTAGGATTCGAACCTGGGTAAATCCGTTTCGAATCTGTAAACACTGCAAATACGAACTCAAAACGGATTTGCTTTAATTAATTTTAATGATGATAAAAATATATTTTTGATTTGTTTTTTTTTTTTATCTTTTTATTTTATTGCGTATGAATTTTTGTAAACTTTTCAAACTCTGTTTTTGATTCCAAATTTGAGTATATAATATTTTTTATCACAAGAAGGGAAGAGAATGAACACAGAATACTTATAAAAAACAACAGAAATTTGTTTAATCAATACAAACTTTAAATCTCAACATCAGATAAGTCAACATCATATCGGTCAATAGCCTAGTTGTCTAACGTCTCGTGTATGAAAAAGTAGTACCCCGGGAGCCTAAGTTCGCCTCCCGGCCGGGCTAGTAATTTTTTTGTTATTTTGTTTTTTTTAATTAAAAATAAGCGCTTCACCATTTTTCTTTTTTTTTTCTATAAGCAGCATTAACATTATTAAAAGCGAATCCGTTTTGAATTCGTTTTTGATGTACGTTACAAGTTCGAAACGGATCCATAAAAGTAGAAAAAACGATTCGTTTTTTTTAGGAATCCTTCCCGCAAACGGATCAGTAACGGATACGTAACGGATAAAAAGTACGAAAATATGAACCCGAATACGAATCCGAAACGAGTCCGTTTGGCACACTGGGATCCCTTTTTATGACGGAGAAAATCTTCAAAACATTTTTGAAGAAGTTTGCGGTGCCATCTCCATCACACCGCCAAGTATAAAAAGTATATTTCGTTTGAAAAATTCTATAACGTCAAATCCAGATGAATCAATAGTGGTATAACTAGAAACACCGTATAAACTTAATCAGTTGCTTAGATCAATTGCCTCATTTTGTCGCACGAATAAAACTACTTTGTGCCTTAACCATGCTGTCTTTGAGTCCGTAAACGGTTAACCAAGAAAAACTATGCCATTTTCTAAGCTGCAATGCGACACGAACGGAAGAAAAATCTTGTAGAAGTGTTTACTTTTCGCGGTTTAATCCACATCAAAATTAAAGAGGGCGGCAAGGCAATATGTGTGGAATGTATTGAATATCTGCACATTCTTTTTCGTGTGCCAAAGATCTAATAAACCCTGTATACTCCTTTACACCACTTATTTATTATTTTATATGTTTTTTCTGTATTATAGTTTTTGTTTTCAAGCTAATAACAACAACTTGCAAGAACAATCTTCTTGGTGTAGCCGGAGAGCCAGCGCTTAAAAATTACTTTGCGTTTCTTAAAGCTGGTTCTACAGTTAGTTATAGTATCTGTGTACCCACATAAACTGTCGGTCAGTCAAGTAAACTGTAGAACAGGCGGCTGATATATGGTCTCAAACATGTCATGATTTCGATGGTGATCAAACTAATTTCTAAAGGCTGAAAATTGTTACACAGATTGTATAATGCATATAAAAAACAATTATGTCGGTCAGTCAGTTAAACGTTAGAACAATGGTGGTCAGCAGCCCCGTGGAAGGCAATACGCTTTTTGACTCAAGGAACACGTGTGATTTTTTTTTTTTTTTTTGATTTTTTTTTTTAAGTTTTTAACATTTTTTATATACAAAAAATGTTAAAAACTTTTTAAAAAAAAAAAATCATGTTTCTTGAGTCAAAAAGCGTTTTGCCTTCCACGGGGCTGCTGACCAGCTTTGTTCTAACGTTTAACTGACTGGTCGACATAATTTTCGTACTACAGCTAAGATCAGACTGTTTTTGCAGAGCTTCGCCTAAAGCTAACATTCCAAAATGATATTTAATATATACGTATATAAATGTATTCATATATGGTATGTCTAGATATATCTGATACGTTCACATTCATACAACTTTGCATTGCCAGCATAAATGCATCGTTCTCATCAACGTCACGTTGATCAACTTTGCTACTATATGCAGCGTTGCCATCAACTCAAAAAGGAGAGTGTCACAGCGATTCAAAAAAGGTGTCATATAACACCCTTAATTTTTATATATTATATTTAATCCTATAGGAGTTTTAACTATTGTTTGTAAGTAGTCTTAGTTTTTATCGTCGTATCGTCTCCAAATTAAGGTTCTGGAAATACAAGTATTAAAACGACAAGGATTGTTTAACAGTTTTAATTTATTTAATGAAAACATAAACAAACTTCAAAAACAAATTCATAAATTAGTATGCAAAGAAATTTATAAAAGCATATATAAAAATGGTTTGTGCTTATGGCTTTTTTCAGACCTAGAAACTTTTATTCAAAAAGATTTGCAAATAATTTGCTGAAAATTTGTTTTGCATAAAAGTTTATAATAACTTGTATAAAAGACGCATGAAATTGGTTTGCTCTTTTCTGTTATATGCATCATTAAGAATTCTTCTTCGTCTTAGAAATGAGCTATAAACTGGTTTTGTGTAATTTTTTTTTTTTTTTAAATACGACCATTTGAAAATGATACCATATAGAGAAAAATCATATGAGAACCTACATACGATTTTTAACTTTCATGTATCATTTTATAGTGGTTATAACTTTTCTTAAAGAAAAATCACACATAACTAGATTCTAGCTCTTTTTAAAGACAAAAATAACTTAAGGTTGCATTCAATAGAAAAGACCAAAACGATTTCGTAAGTCTTCCATACGAATTCGAAAATCATGTGTTTGAACATTACAAACTTTTATCAGAGTTTAGGAGTATATATATATTCTATCTTATGTAGCTTTTTTTTAAAAGCTTTTTAAACAGTTTGTTTCAAGGACTGAAAATTTAGCACTTCAAAATCACAGTTCAATTTAATTTAACGAGCCATTTTCAAAAAACTCGGTTTTCTTATCTTACTTAAATCACATTAGTTGTGAAACCTCATTATAAATAAAAATTTAATCGTAATCTGATTTTGACATTTCATAAGGGCTCACGATGTTGCCACCCATATTTTTTTAAATGTACTTAATTCAATGCGGGAAAGTACTTTTTGGAGATCGAAAGTACTTTTTCAATCAGCCACACTTACTAAAAAAATAAAATAGCCCAATAGTCCGTGACACCTTATGGAAAATCGTGGTGTCACAAAAATCTGATATTTTTTCGGTATCAGACAAAAACTAAGTGTCACATGTGACACCGAAAGTGTCACAATGGCAACGCTGACTATATGTAACTAGCGTGATCGGTTTCGCCGGAATCCTGCTAGTTGCTTTCAAGTTTTTAGAAGCACTTTTGTCAATACTTTTGATGGTACTGTGAGCAAGGTTATTCCTCCATAATTTTGGCACTCGTTAAGATTACTTTTTTTTTGTGAGCAGAGGATTGAAAATATTAGCTGATGTTTGTAATGAGGCATGCTTTTAGCAGTTCAGCTGCAATTTGATCGATGACGGCGGCCTTGCTTTTGTTCATGCCTTGGATAGCTTTCACTATTTCATCGGTTGTAGGTGTTTGTATATATATGACTACTACTGCGAGTTCCTGCGGCAGTTGCAGTTGGTGATTCTGGACGAGAGGATGTGGTAGACGTAGGATTCTGTATATCACAAGAGTACTCTTTCCACCGGTTTAGTTCTTCATCGGCGGATGTTAAGAGATTTCCGTTTTTGTCTTTGATCAAATAATCATATTTTCACTCGCAATGTGCCATTACGAACAATAAATGTATCAAATACCCACTGTCCCTGGTTTACTAGCAGTGCCTTGCATGCTATAAAAAATAGAAATAAGTTGCATCATAAATGGAAAAACAATCGTTTACACGAAAACTAGGAAAATTACAGAAGTGCTAGAAATGCAGAGTCTTCCATTGTAAAGGAGGAAAAGAAGAATTTTTTTTCTCAAAGTTAAATGTTGGATTGAATTCTAAACAATTGTGGCAATGCATAAAAAAATTCAGAGTTTTTAACAAAGACTCTACTGATTGTGAACTGGATCCAAATGTGCTGAATGACTACTTTTCGGCGAGCAGTAATCCTTGTCCGACTGTCAGTTCGATTAATGCAGAGTTACCAAATTTCTTTATTGATTCGTCTTTGCCCTCTTTTGAGTTTTTTACATTGAGCCAAATGATTGCAGGCCCATAAGTATCCTGCCAGCTCTAGGTAAAGTTCTTGAGAAGATAATGTTAGATCAAATGTCTGATTATCTTAATGCTAACAAGTTGTTATCATCACTGCAATTCGGTTTTCGAACTGGCCATAGCTGTTCAACGGCTGTAATGAAAATCATTGATGGTATAAGGATTGCCTATGATCAAGATTTTTTGACAGTTCTTTATTTAATTGACTTTTCCAAAGCTTTTGACTCCGTCAATCATTCTCTGCTTTACAAAAAACAAAGTGTTTCTTTAATTTCTGTCCCCAGGCTGTTAAACTCGTAAGCAGTTACATCACTGGAAGATTGCAACGAGTTAAGGTAGGTGATGGATTTTCGTCTCTTGAGGGGACATTCGCCTTTGTAATTGAAAACAAAAAAACACTTTTAAAAATTTTATTAAATAAAAACTATTATATTTATTGACAAAATTTCTTTTGGACATTGTTAAATATTGTCTAAAAAATATGAAATTTTTTATTTTTTTATTTTTAGTTTCCCTTGGCTGCTGTAGAGGGCGTCAACCAAAAGTTACTTTTCATTCTGGTAGGAAATTTTTCTCCGAATCTACTCGACCGATTTTAAAAAACCAAAGATCGAATGCTCATAAAATATTAAACAATAAGCCTTTCAAAGTTTTAAAAATACCACCCCCTTTTTTTACGGGGGTGACTTACCCTCAAAAAATGCCATTTTTTCGCATTTTTCATAAATATTCATACAAAAACTTTAATATATAAAAAAGTATGAATTTTGTATAGTTTTGAGTCTCAAGAATAAAATCCATTTCGAATTTTTCAAAAATCTGTTACAGGAGGTCTACAACATTTCCTACCGTTTAAAAAGTAACTTTTGTATGACGCCCTCTACAGCAGCCAAGGGAAACTAAAAATAAAAAAATAAAAAATTTTTCATATTTTTTAGACAATATTTAACAATGTCCAAAAGAAATTTTTATTTTTTTTCCGTTTATTGTTTATTGCGTAAAAAATCGGTTTTTAATAAATAACTCCTAAACGGTAAATTTTTTTTACATATAATAAAAATTACTTGTAGAACATATGACTTTTCATAAAAAAGATTTGGGCACTTTTCCTCGTGCGACCCACAGTTCATAAGTTATCGCTTGAAAATACTAGCGGCCACATTTTGATAGGCAACCCGGCAAAAATATATTCCCCCATTCATAAATATATGTAAAAATTAGATTTTAGCTAAAAACTCGATCCATACGTTTTTTTACTGCCGGATCTCGTACTGTCAGGGATCCATATTGGGTCCTCTTATTTTCCATTTTTACTAATGACGTTTTTACTGTGTGTAGTCATTCTACCATACATGCTTATGCAGACGATATCCAAATCTACTTATCCCGTCCAATTAGTCTAATTGAAGACTTGATATATTCACTAAACTCTGACTTGTCCTCTCTTAATCGTAGAGCTTTTTCCAATTTACTCCTCATAAACCCTCTAAAGTCTAAGGCTCTACCAATTGCGAGGAGTGACTATAGTTTGGTAGACATCCCCGCCTTATTTATTGGTTCTGCACAGCTGGCTTTTGTGAATAAAGTTAAAAACTTAGGCTATGTACTGAACAGTAAACTTTCTTGCACTGACCACATAAACAACAATGTTGGTAAAATTTACGCAACATTACGCTACTTGCGCTCTTCTTCTAGCTTTACTCCGCCTGAGACAAAACGTAGAATTATGGTTAAACTCATTATGCCCCTTGTATGAGATTCCAAAAAAATTACGATTGTTTTAATCGTGAACAAAAAATAACTTTATTTAAATTAAATTGAAAATAACAAAGCACGGCAGATATATTTTGTTCGATTGCTCTTTGAACAGTAATTATACACAAAAGTCTTAGATTTAACTTGCCAAAATTAGAACATACATGAAAAGAATAACGTTAATTATGTACTTAACACATGCATAGCTGATGCAATGAACAAAAAAATGAGTGTAAAAGCAATTATTGTTATACTAATACAAAGCATTAAACATGACTTATGGTAGTAACATAATGCGAAAGAGTAAGTTATATATAACAAAATCAAAGTAATTTAAGAGATTAATTTAAATTAAAGAGAAATAAATCATAAAATGAGAATCATATTAGAGTGGTACAAAAAAAAGTATAAAATGCTCCAACATTCTCCCCCACAAAGAACGACTGTTCTTTAACCGCTTCGTCTCGATCTGACCCGTTGGTGGTATTTTGGTTTGGTCGCCCTGTTGACCTAGCTGTGCCTCTACTCACAGCTGCCTGCTGGTCAGTTTGAGAAACTAGTTCGGATTAAGTTTTGTTAACTGAGAGAAATGCTATTTTTGAGACTGTTGCTTTAATTTCTCGACTACTTTCCACCGACTAAGCAATATTGCAGTCCACTAAGTCTTCTTCGGGTACGCAGAGAGTAGGCTTTCCGATCAAGAAATGCGCTGGAGTGAGCGCGTTACAATCTGCCGGATCTGTTGAGAGGGGGCAAAGTGGTCTTGAATTAAGGCAGCTCTCAATTTGAGCCAGTAAAGTGTTTAGCTCCTCGTAAGTCAAAATTCTATGCATCATGATGCGGCGGAGATGATGCTTTGTCGACTTAACACCAGCCTCCCAGAGGCCTCCGAAATTGGGGGATGCTGGCGGTATTAAGTACCACTGTGTACCAGTATTAGCAAGAATTTCGATAAGTTCTTGTGGCAGCGAAGATTTGCTTCGATTATTAAGAAGCTGTAGTTTTGTGCTGTCACCTATGAAATTCGTTCCGCAATCGGTACAAATTCCACGTCGTGACGTAATCAAAAGCAACATAAACAAAAATTATAACACAAAAAAGTAAATTTAGAACAAAACAATTAATTAAACAAAAATGGTTGCAAATAAATACATTAATCATGTAAATAATAATAATAATATTATATTGAAAGGCGATTATGGCTTCCTGGTTGCCCGTCGAAAAAGGCTCGCTGGTCAATAAGCATAGGTCCAAGGTACAAACAGACAGCATGTTTTTAAAATTGTCAACACCCATAACATATATTAATGAAAATATATCTAAAACACACTAAAGCTTAAAACAAAAACTAAACTTCGTTCCTGATCATGTAAAACTGAAATATTTCAAGTAAGTTTCTCACAAAACGTTTCGTAGTTTACTCCAAACACTAATTTTTACTCACCAAAACATTTTTCCGCCACTTTTTATGAACGCATAGAGCTTGACTGTCTGAAGTCTGCTAATATCAGTCAGCGGTATAAGTGGAAAATTCCATAGAAGAACATTATCGTTGATTGGCAACCGACACTGGGACCGTGGTACACTCGGACCAAGGTACACACATCTCCCCTAAACCTCTTAAAAGCGGCGAAAAATAACTCAGTTGAAAGGCTCGTTACTGCTTCTAGATGTAGTGCTTTTGTGACCATACAAACGAAGAGGCGGATATACCCTTTATTAGTGACTTTATTACGAGCAGTCGATTGTTTTATAGTTAAAGGTCCAGCGTAGTCAACACCACTATGCTTGAACGGTCGCGCTGGTTGCAATCGGATGCTCGGCAAATTGCCCATAATTTGTTGTGCAGCTCTGGCGTTGTATTTAAAACAAACAACACAACGCACAGTGTCTCGTTTAAGTGTGCTAGACGTGAAAAATACAAAATCTTAATTTTAAATTTTTGTATTAAATATGACCTCTTGCCTCCAAAAATGAATTTTTATGTTTTTTGGATAACATTTAGAAATTAAGAAAAAAAACCAAAATTGACTCGATGTATAAACTTTCCAAAAATATATATTGTTTATATATGAAGCACTCCATTCTCCAATTTCGCTCAAATTTGGCAATATGATAGATCCGGTGTGCAAGAACAACAATCCGGGAGGATTTGGTCCTAGTACCATTTGTTGTTAAAATACAGGGTGTTGAAATTGGCGTTTTTAGTCATTTTCATGAAAAGGGTGTTTTTTCAAAAATTTATAGCTTACACTAAAGTTTGTAAATTGATAAATCTAAGTTACTGGTCCTATTCATTTTGAAGTGTGCTTTTTATAAAAAAATATTTCTTGGTGAAAAAAATTTTTTTTCACCAAAATTTTTTACACTTAAAAATACTTTTGATTTTTTTTTAAAAAAAGCCTCCTTCGATTTTTTTTAAAAATACTTTAAATTAAAGCATAATTTATAAGCTTTAAAATGATGTATGACTCAAGATGGGATTCGGACGCTAAATGGGGGTTTTTGGCTTTTGAACGCCCGCGGAAGGCAAAAATCTTTTTTTACTCAAGAGGAAAGCATCTTACGAAAAAAGTGTACTAGGCATAAAATGCTTAGAATCATCAAGGAAATAAGTGTGAAATTTTTTGGAAAGTTAAAAAAAAATTTTTTTTAAGTAATTTTTGCAAAAAATTTAAAAAAAAAATTTAAAAAAAAAAAGTTTACAAAAAAAATCTCACGTATTGCTTGGACGATTCTAAGCATTTTTTGCCCAGTACACTTCTTTCGTAAGATGCTCTCCTCTTGAGTAAAAAAGATTTTTGCCTTCCGCGGGCGTTCAAAAGCCAAAAATTACTTTTAAAAAAAATCGAAGGGGGCTTTTTTTAAAAAAATTTCAAAAGTATTTTTAAGTGTAAAAAATTTAGGTGAAAAAAAATTTTTTTCACCAAGATATATTTTTTTATTAAAAGAACACTTCAAAATGAATAGGACCAGTAACTTAGATTAATCAATTTACAAACTTTAGTGTAAGCTACAATATAATTTTTTGGAAAAAAACACCCTTTTCATGAAAATGACTAAAAACGCCAACTTCAACACCCTGTATTTTAACAACAAATGAGCGAAATTTAAGCCTGGTACACTTGGCATGGAGTGCTTCATATATATATTACATAGTGTTGTCGCAAAGAATTTAAACAGAATTGCCTTTTTTCTGGTTTTGAAATTTATATTTTTGTTGCATATTGGACTAAAAAGCTATGAGCACTGCTCCGCACCGGGTAGAGATGGACGTTTTAAGAAAATATATAGTTTTTTATTGACGACACGTGAGGTTTTAATCCTCGCACTTTCTCGCAAAAAATTTTCGCCATACTATGAAAATTGTACAAAATTTTATAAAAATATCTACACTAAGTACAAAGGTAAAATATTGCGAATGATTTTTGTGTGGGGGGTTGCAACGTCCTCTATTCAAATTTTTCCCATGCTACTTAAAAGATAACACGTACATCCATGAACCAAATTTAATAATGATAAAGGTACATAAATAGAGTATTTTTGTGTACGGGTGCAAAGCCCCCATATTTTAACCCCTGTCTATTCGTATAGTATTTTGTAAAACGTTCTCAATATAAAGTTTTGTAGTAATAACTCCAGAGGTGCAAAGATATAGCAATTGATATATTTTTTTGTATGGGGGGTGCAACGCCCCCTTGGTCAAATTCTTCCAATCTTCGCAATACGTTTGATGAACATAGTATACTCCTGTAAACAAAGTTTTGTAATGGTAACTGCTACAAGTGTAGAGATAAAACAAATGATGTGTTGTTTTTTGTTTGTTTTGGGGGTTCAACGCCCCTTTGTTCAATTTCCCCAAATTTCTTTGAGGCGTTTGGTGAACTTAGTATACTCCTGTATACAAAGTTTTGAAACAATAACTGCTACAAGTGCAGAGATATAGCTATTGATGTGTTTTTTGTATGGGGGGTGCAGCGCCCCTTTGTTCAATTTTCTCAAGTTTTTGCAGGTTGCTTGGTGAACGCAGTGTTCTCCTTTTCACAAAATTTCGTAATAATAGCTACTGCATGTACAGAGATAAAGAGTTTTGTTAATTTCTTTCGTAAGGGGGCTACCCCCACACCCCCGCCAAAACCACTCGATTTAGTAAGGATAATGGACATATCTCAACAGTTCTGCATACTAAAAAATGCATTTTGAATTTTTCACGTCTAGATTGTATGAAACAGTGCACTGTGCAACGTTTCTGAATGCTTTTTGCGAGGTTGCGTGCTGAAAGAATCCAATACTCTCGAGCGACGTACGACTGCATTATAAGAAATGATAAAGGATTTTGTTTTTTAAGTAAAATTGGATGTTAAATTGAATAACCAAAGTTAGAATTTCGGATGCGCCCAACGACCCTCAAAACACCATTCGAGTCGAGAAATGGACACTATCGTGGAATACTGCTGAAAGTGTTTACAAAATTCCCTTTTTGTAGTCCAGCAATCTCTGAAAGTCAATTTTCTGAGAGAGTAAATTAAGCTGTTTAAGAGCTTTAGCTCTTGCGTTTGAAGAAATCCAGTTTTCTTTTCGCTGTTGTTGTTTTGTTGCTGTCGCAGTCGACGCAACGAATTATGAGTAAATCTAATTATGTATGCTGTGATATGTATGATTGTATTCATCGAAGAGTATTTTGTAAGTAGATCTGAATATTGAAGTTGATTAGTTGTTGTTATATGAACATCAATTTGTGTTTTGCGAAGCTCGACGCAAGTATCGTACTGAATATTTGGCTGCTCTGGCCAAGCGTTTAACGGCTGTTCCAACCACCGTGGTCCCGTCCACCTTAAATTTTGATTTAAAAGTTCTTCTGATGATACACCACGCGACGCGCAGTCCGCTGGATTGTCGTTATTTGTTATGTAGGTCCACTGATTGGCATTTGAGTGTCGTTGAATTTCAGCTACTCAATTACCAACGTAAACTGACCATTTTGACGATTGCTTTCTAATCCACGAGAGTACTGTTGTACTGTCAGTCCAATAAAAAATTTGAGAAATTTCTCTTTCAAGTTGCGTATTAATTTTTGATACTAGCTTTACAAGCAATGTAGCTCCACAGAGCTCTAACCGTGGTATTGTGATCGTTTTTAGCGGAGCAGCTTTTGTTTTGGACTGAAGTAAACTCACACATCCTCTGCCCATGCTATCGACTATTTTTATATATGCAACTGCTGCGTATGCCGATTGTGATGCATCGCAGAATCCGTGAACTTCAATGCAACTTAACTTATCGCCGTTTATCCAACGCGGAATTTTAATAAATTCTAAACAGTTTAAGCTTACTGCGGTATTGAGCCCATTCACTGCTTAAATTTTCTGGTAACGCGTCTTTCCAATCAAGGCCTAAGGGCCATAATTTTTGAAACATAATTTTAGCCTGTACTGTTGTACTTAGGAGCTAACCAGCCCTATGGATCATATAGCTTTGCTGCGTCAGATAATAGGCTCCTTTTAGTGATTTCTCGTTCTGTTCCAAAATTGATTTTAAAGGAGAATGTATCAGTTACAGTATCCCATTCCAGGCAAAGTTTGATGTCCATTTACTTAAATTAAAGCCACCAGCTTCTAATAACTTGCAAAGATGTTTTTGTAGAGTTACGGCTTCATCTTAAGTATCAGCGCCAGAAATGACGTCATCTACATAGGTATCTGATTTCAACCTCAGGGTACCTTTACGTCAAACTTCAATTTTCGCAGCTAATCAGATCGGTAAATCTTATTATTCCAAGAATCAAATACCTGAACAGTAGTAGGTTCTTTTTCGTTAGTATCATTAGACTTTGAAATTCATTGCCCATACATTTGTGACGAAACTCATCAAGAATCAGCTTTAAACGTGATATCTACAATTACTTTTCAACTAAGTCCTCTCTTCTGAAATCTTAACTTCTCTACTTCATACTCTAGCGTTTCTCTTATTGTATCTTTCATATATTATCTTACTTTAATCTATTCATTATTTCCTTTTTAAATATTAGTTACTGATCCAATATTGTAATTTTTATTAATTATTTATTTTTTATTATATTCAAAAGTTTTTAATTATTGTTTGCTTTATATAAATTTATTCTGTTTCACTATTAAGTTAAGTTTTTGCCGATATGTGTTTACCCCAAGTTCCACTTATTGATAAAATTTAATTCTTATAAACTGAATCTAATGCACATTCCCTATACAAAAAATTTTAAAATTTAAATTTTTACATAATCTATATGGGCAAATCCCAAAAACTTTTAACATTTTGAGAAAAAAAAAGTCCGAAAAATTTTTTAAGGCACATGGTTTTCTAGTATTCTACCGTCAAGAGATGTGTTTTGGGAGTAAAAAATCGTTAACGTTAATCACTTAAGTTACGCGGCGTAAAATGTAAACTATTTTGAATGAAATAAATTATTTTATTATTACTTTACAGTCTTATATCATATATAAACGTTTTATTATGACCGTACACAGACAACAATATGTTAATATGTTAAAAATATATTAATTTTAAGCAATTCTAAGCACTTTTTTTCTATAACTTTTTTTCGTAAAGTGCTTCATTTTCGAGTTAAAAAATTAAACTATTATTAAATTAAAAACACAATATATTTTTTAACTACAAATTAAAGCACTTGATGAAGAAATGTTATTTAAAAAAAGTGCTTATAATTGATCGAAGAACATGTATGAATTTTTTCAGAATTTTTGGAGCGATTTTTGGATTTTCAAAAATAAAAAAACAAAAATAAAAAAATCAAAAAATAGTTTGATTGTCAAAAATCGAAAAATTCGTGCAAATTCGTCGGTTTAAACGATTTTTCAGTCACATTTACCTTTGTTTGCCTCGAACATTTAGCCCTGTATAACAAAAACGGTGCATAGCACACCAATTTGGTTTTCGTAGATCTTTTCTGTTTTGAATATGCAATCTAACCCCACCATGAAAATCCTGAAATTCTAGATGGCGTGGCTGTAAAGTTGTTTTAAAGACTCGCATATGAAAAATTTTGCAATCGACGGACGCTTCTTTAGCACCCTGTAGTTTTTTATAGAAGCTACGCACATATATTTGCATTATCCTATTCAAAAGGGGTATCAATTCAGTAGAGTTTTTACTGAAAACCAACATTCTAAAGTACACGGCGTGAGTACAGCATATAGATATAATCATAAAATATTGCAACAGACGCGGCAAATTTGAATAAACTGATCATTCAAATGGTTATATCTATTCGTACAAGCTTTACTTCAGATTTTTTGTCTCAAAATCTTGTTAGCATACACCTGTACAATGAAAAAGATTCATATCCGTCATCTAAAATTGTATAAGTTCAGCTCAGTACCGCTATTCAGTATACGGACGCGGGATGTTAAAAGTTTTTGGGATTTGCCCATATATGTATATAAAAATGACTGTGTGTCTGTCTGAAGCATTATCACTCAGAAACCATTCGTCCAATTGAGCTGAAAATTTGGAAATGAGTATATATTAGGTATGGAAATGTTTTTATGCTATACACGAAGTTTTCCGAAGACCACCCGAAGGCTTAATAGTCAAAACGAAGAATATCTAGGTATACGAGAGCGAAAATATCTATGGCAAGCTTTCAACAAGTTGTAACTGAAAGTTTTTTGGAACACCCAAAGTTTGCCGAAGGTCACCCGATGGCTTCATAGTCAAAACGAAGAATATCTACGTATACGAGAGGGAAAAAATCTATGGTGAACCATCAACAAACTTCTTGATAGTTTTTTGGAACACCCGATGGCTCCCGAAGGTCACCCGAAGGCTTCATAATCAAAACGAAAAATATCTTGGTACACGAGAGGGAAAAAATCTACGGTGAACTATCAACAAACTTTAATTAATAGTTTTTTGGAAAACCCGAAGTTTGCCGAAGGTCACCCGAGCGCTTCATAGTCAAAACGAAGAATATCTAGGAATACGAGAGGGAAAAAATCTACGAACAAACTTTAACTGATAGTTTTTTGGAATATCCGATGCTTCCCGAAGGCTTCATAGTCAAAACGAAGAATATCTAGATGTACTACAGGAAAACATCTAAGGCAAATTATCAACAAGCCTTAATTTATGGTTTCCTGGGACACTCCAGCTATGCCATTGCCAATTTTTAAGATGGTTTGAAATGAAATTAACCTTCTCAAAATACCTAAATTTTTATTGGTGACGTGGCAGTGGCGTAAATCAAAATTTTATCCCTGTATACCTTCTAAGCTATTGGGAATCAAAAAACAAAACAAACATGCCTAGCGGAGCGGGCAAAGAAGGCTAGTTTTTTATAAAATTCAAAATTGATCAAACTAAAATTTTGAAAATATATTTCATGAAAACTGTTTACCCAAACTAAATGATATTTTGCAGGCATGTAAAAAAATGTAAAATTTTAAAAAAATATTCGTATACACCTTCATTATAGTGTTCTAAAAGTAGTCTCATAAAATCTCATGTCTGCGTCGTAAGTGTCAAAGATCAAAAAATCATTTTTATGCAAAGTGGTTACTTTTTCAAAAAAATAGTTCAAGACAATTTTGTAGCCCTGGTGATTTCCTATAAAAAATAAATGATATGCAATATATGTATACTTACATATAATTTACTGTTTAGGAGTTATTCCATAAAGTTTAAGAAAACGTAAACAAACTGTTTTTATAGAATAACTCCTAAACCCCTAAATTTTTTGTGGACATATATTGCTTATCATTTATAGATCATTAAATTAAAATTAAATTATAAATAGATGGTTTTGATTTTTTCGTGCGACTCATCAATCTTGAGTTATGGCACTTCAAAAATCAACATATTCCTATGCACACTAATACGCTGCATGTATGAATTACCAAGCTTTACCACTTTTCTAATCAGAATATCTCCTAAACTATAAGTCGTAGGAAATCACCAGGGCTACAAAATTGTCATGAACTATTTTTGTGAAAAAGTAACCACTTGCAAGGCATTTCCAAAAAAATGATTTTTTGATCTTTGACCTTGAACAACTTACGACGCAGACACGAGATTTTCTAAGACTACTTTTAGAACACTATAATGAAGGTGCATACTAGAGCTGTCGGATCACGTGAATTCGTACTACACGTGAGTACGTGAATTCACGAATAGGGGTACGAAATCACGTGCACCCAAATCACGTGAATTTGAAGTTCGCACAGGTACGTGAATTTGGTAAAGTTCGAACCTTTGATACGAACTTCGTACTTTTCGTACCTCGTACTTCGTACTTTTCGTACCTCGTACTTTTCGTACCTCGTACTTCGTACTTTTTGTACCTCGTACTTCGTACTATTCGTACCCCATTTGAGATAGTACGGATATGTCACGCCCACTATTTAACAATTAACCGAAAAAAAATTTAACACGTTATATAAATTTGTTAGGTAGGTGCTCCACATAATTATCATCCGCTGACAATGCCACGCCTACTTTTTAACTATTCAAAGAATCGACATTCAAAACGCTATATCTCCCAAAATATACAATAGGGTGTCTCTTATTTGGGAAAAGTCAAAATTTTATGTCGCGCTCCCCAAGAATCGAAAGACTTTGAGAAAAAAATGAGATCCCCTAAACGACAGGTTTTTTTAAACGAATTAACCTGTGTCACGAAGACATTCAAATTTAAATGAAAATTAACATAGATTTTATATACTTCTTGTTTTACCTTGCTGGGAATCGCGTTGCCTGAAATATTTTTCGCCATCAAATGTGTATCTTATTGTTTTTCGGGTCGCTGAACACGATACAAGTGTCAAAATTAAATTTTGACAGCTGTCAACGGTTACACGTGTCGACACAAGCTACCGGTTTAACCTCCATTTCTCGGTATTTTGATTTGAAATCAGCTGTCAAAATTTAATTTTGACACTTGTATCGTGCTCAGCGACCCGAAAAACAATAAGATACACATTTGATGGCGCAAAATATTTCAGGCAACGCGATTCCCAGCAAGTTAAGACAAGAAGTATATAAAATCTATGTTAATTTTCATTTAAATTTGAATGTCTTCGTGACACAGGTTAATTCGTTTAAAAAAACCTGTCGTTTATGGGATCTCATTTTTTTCTCAAAGTCTTTCGATTCTGGGGGAGCGCGACATAAAATTTTGACTTTTCCCAAATAAGAGACACCTTAATATACAACCTATTTCGATGAAATTTGGTAGGAAGGTGCTTCACATAATTACCATCCGCTGACCAAAAAGTGGGCCCAATTTTGTGAAAAGTATGAAGCAACCCTAAAAATAAATTTGGAATTCTCAGTTAAAATAAACTTTAGGTAGATAGAAAATTGTAGGAAAAAACAAAAATTAGTCAGGTTTGTTTGGCAACTGAAGAAATTTTTTTTAATCAGTTTTACGTACTGCTACAGTTAGAAACTCTTAAAAGAAAAGTGTAATTTCAGCCTAATTTTGTAAAAAACGAGATTTTAAAATAAAAACACTTTTTCAAAAGTAGGCGTGGCATTGGCCGATAACGCCTTTTTGGTCAGCGGATGATAATTATGTGGAGCACCTACTTACCAAATTTCATCGAAATAGCTTGTATATTTTGGGAGATATAGCGATTTAAACTGTACATTCTTTGAATCGTTAAAAAGTAGGCGTGGCACTGTCCGATCACGCCCACTTTTTGGTCAGCGGATGATAATTATGTGGTGCACCTACCTATCAAATTTCATCGAAATAGTTCGTATATTTTGGGAGATATAGCGTTTTAAAGTGCCGATTCTTGGAATCGTTAAAAAGTACGCGTGGCATTGTCCGATCACGCCCAAAAATCACAAAAATTAGTCAGGTTTGTTTGGCAACTGAAGAAATTTTTTTTAATCAGTTTTATTGGGTGTACAACTTAAAAACCGGAATTTGACGGTGGATGTCCGTACTAACAAATATCGTGAAAGCTCGAACTTTATATATATGTCATTTTGAAGATACATTTGACAGCTGTCAAAATCAGTCAACAAAACAATTTTATCTCGTGTGCATAATTATTATTTTTCACGATGAATAACTTCGAAAATTGGAGAAAAAGACAGCATTTGCGGGAGGTTCTGTTGGGTTATTTTTTTGCAAAGAAAACAGCTGCCGAAAGTCATCGCATTCTTGTAGAAGTTTATGAGGACTATGCTCCAGCTGAATCAAGCTGTCGTGAGTGGTTATTTTGATGTCGAAGACAAAGAACGTCCTGGTCAGGACCAGCTAGGTGTGATCCATTATGAGCTGTTGCCAGGTGGCCAAACCATTAATGCTCAATTCTATCGTCAACAATTGATCCAATTGAAGCAGAAAATCCAGGCAGAGCGGCCAACGTATGCGATCAGACATGAGTCAATCATTTTCCACCACGATAACGCTCGGCCACATATTGCTGCCGCAGTCAAAAATTACCTGGAAAACAACGGATGGGAAATCTATACAAATTTTTCCTCACCCGCCTTATAGCCCAGACCTTGCACCATCAGACTACCATTTGTTCCGATCAATGCAAAATGCCCTATCAGGAATACGGTTCATTTAAGTTCAAGATATCGAAAATTGGCTCGATTCATTTTTGGCCGCCAAGCCGGCGCAATTTTTTTTGGGATGGAATTCATAAATTGCCTGAAAGATTGGCAAATGTTGTTGCTTCCAATGGACAATACTTTGAATAAAATATATTGTAACATTTTTCCACAATAAAGCATCAAATTTCGCTAAAAAATTCCGGTTTTTAAGTTGTACACCCAATACGTACTGCTACAGTTAGAAACTCTTAAAAGAAAAGTGTAATTTCAGCCTAATTTTGTAAAAAACGAGATTTTAACATAAAAACACTTTTTCAAAAGTAGGCGTGGCATTGGCCGATAACGCCTTTTTGGTCAGCGGATGATAATTATGTGGAGCACCTACCTACCAAATTTCATGGAAATAGCGTGCATAATTTTCGAGATATAACGTGTTAAATTTTTTTTCGGTTAATCGTTAAATAGTGGGCGTGGCATATCCGTACTATCTCAAATGGGGTACGAAAAGTACCAAGCACGAGGTACGAGGTACGAAAAGTACGAAGTACGAGGTATGAAAAGTACGAAGTACGAGGTACGAATAGTACGAAGTTCGTATCAAAGGTTCGAACTTTACCAAATTCACGTACCTGTGCGAACCTCAAGTTCACGTGATTTGGAGGTACGTGATTTCGTACCTTTAAAGTACGAACGTTCGTACAGAAACAGACAGCTCTAGCGCATACTAGTTTTCAGTTTACTATCTCTCATACCGAGGTAAAATCCTAATTTGACTGGCCTAAATAGCGTGCGCTGCAGATTTACAGCTCGCCGCTACGCAGTTAAATTTGGTATAAATAATGCCGGACAGTTAAATTTTCTTACGAATTTAAGAACTTAAATATTATACGCTTCTAATAAAAAAAAAATAAAAAAATTATCTCATTAAGAAAGCATAAAAAAGTAAATTGTTTATTAAAAAAAGTAACAAAATTAAAAAAAAAAAAAAAAAATTTTTAAATATTTTTTTAAAATTTGACATTTTTTTACATGCCTGCAAAATTTCATTTAGTTTGGGTGAACAGTTTTCATGAAATAAATTTTCAAAATTTTAGTTCGATCAATTTTAAATTTTATAAAAAATTATGTAAAAATTAAAATTTTAAAATTTTTTGTATAGGGAATGTTTCCTAATAACCTAAGCATTAGATTCAGGGGATTAGAATTAAATTTTAAGTGGAATTTGGTTATGTGGAATTTGGGTTACACACTTGGCGTGGTTTGTCTCTAAGGAATTATAAAAGACTAAGTCTTGCTGTTCAACCTACATCAAGTAAATAAATAAATAGATGAATAGATGATGACGAAAAGAAAAACGATTTTGTTGGAGTTTTCTGCCAGATAGCCAGCTGATGATATCGTAAAGCTGCCTGAGGTTTTGAGCATTTACAGCGCTTTCTGCTTCTTCTTTTGGCATAAACGTTTCTCCAATAACACAGGTTTACAAAAAAAAAAAAAAATGTCATGGCGTTTTGATCAGACTATGTGTTTCCTAGGGACTTTGATGTCCTGAATCCGAATCCGGGGTCCGTTTTTTTCCAGAACGTCTGGGAAAAAAGATTTCAAGGTCATATGGAGGTCGAAATGGGGTTCGTGTGTAGTTTAGTGATAATTCTGAAACTAATTTTTTATCATTGAATTCTTAATCCTTAAAAAGAATATGTGATCATAAAAGGTATCTCGGACCTAGTGTCGGAGATATAGCCATCGGAAAATCCGGATATATCTTCTATGAAAACCGCTATAAGTTGGGAACCCCTGGATGGATTTTAAAAATATTGGTGTCATATGAAAGGTATTTCGACAACCTATGTTTTGGATATATGACCTTTTTTGAAATTTTGAGAAATTTTTCAATTACAGCACAAATACATCAACAACATAAGCAGCAACAACAACAACAACAACAACAAAATACCTTTCATATGACATCAATATTGTTCAAATTCATCCAGTGGTTCCCAACTTATAGTGGTTTTCATGGAAGATATATCCGGTTCTTCCGATGGCTATATCTCCGAAACTAGGTCCGAAAGACCGTTTTTGATCACATATTCTTTTTCGGGGCTAAGAATTCAATGAAAAAAAATTAGTTTCAGAATTTTAGCGAATTTATCACTAAACGACACATAACCATTTTGACCTCCATATGACCTTGAAATCTTTTTTCTCAGACGTTCTGGAAAAAAACGGACCCCGGATTCTGATTCAGGACATCAAAGTCCCTAGGAAACACATAGTCTGATCAAAACGCCATGAATTTTTTTTTTTTTTTGTAAACCTGTGTAATTACATATACTTTAAAGCATTTGTAAATCCTTTGTGTAAATATGCTCTATCTTTATTGAAAAAATTCATAGGCAAACTATCTTTCCATGATAATTTGCTTATAAAAGAAATTTATGCTCAATTCATATAATAATTAAAATTGGTTCACAAATTACTATTTGTCACCAATTGGTTTTATAAATGAAAACATTAACGTTGATATCGACTTCACTGCATCACTTTTACAAGAATTTTATAGGCTTGCAAATCCCAAGACCCACAGAGGGTAGTTTTATTAGATTTAAGTTCTTAGTTTTAGTTAGTTGTAAGTTTAAAAAAAAAATCGGGATAATATCATCTCATGAAAATTTTATTGTGGTGGGAGCAAACACTTTTTATTAGATACAAACCACGTGTAAACGATCAAGATTTTTTTTATGGCATCCGATTTGGCTGAAAATAAGTAATAGTAGCATAGTGAGAAAAATTACTACTAAATATTTCTTCAAAATTTAAAAAAATGGCGGAGATATGGGACTTTGAAATTTTTAGGTTAGTTTTTTTTTTTTAAAAAAACTATAACTTTAGTTGCATTTATCCAATTCTCAATTTGATGGTGTCAATTGATTTGGCTTGAAACAGGCTTTAAAATAAAAACTAGCAAAAATTATTTTTTTTTTATATAGTTTACACTGAAAAAAATAAATTTTAAATTCAGATTCCCAGAATACGTCATTTTTGATATTTTTTAATTTTCTTGTACAAAAAGCTACAAGTGTAACTTACCAGTCCACCAAAAATTGGAGTGGGACTGCCAGTGCTTCTCCAGGAAAACAATAAAATGTAGTATCTTCCGCAATTTTTCAGTACATTTTTTTAATATAAAATTTTTATTAAATAAAATTTTCAGATGCTGAAGTTAGTTTATTGACTGTTTTTTTGCTTGTATAGTACTAATGAAAGTACCAACGCATTTTTTTCAAATTCAAATTAACGTTTAATTAAAAATTTCAAATTCAAAAAAATTGTACTGAAAAATTGCGGTAGAAGCCACATTTTATTGTTTTCCGGAGAACCACTGGCAGTCCCACTCCAATTTTTGGAGGACTGGTAAGTTACACCTGTAGCTTTTTGTACAAGAAAAATAAAAAATATCAAAAATGACGTATTTTGGGAAACTCAATTTAAAATTTTTTTTTTTCAGTGTAAGCAATATAAAAAAAATAAAAAATAATGTTTGGTAATTTTTATTTTAAAGCCTGTTTCAAGACAAATCATTTGACACCATAAAATTGAGAATTAGATAAGTGCAACTAAAGTTATAGCTTCTCAAAAAAAACTAACCTAAAAAGTTCGAAGTCCTATATCGCCGCCATTTTTTTAAATTTTGAAAAAATATTTGGTAGTAATTTTTCTCACTATGCTACTATTACTTATGGCAATTTTCAGCCAAATCGGATTCCATGAACAAATTTCATGGTTTGCATCATTACTTATTATATGAATGGGTTTATTTGAAAGTGGAATAAGTCCAATTCCGGAAAAATTGAGTTTATGGTAGTTATAGCTAGCTATATATGTCCTCTTTTTACATTGAAAATTACAGACTCGTTAGACCACGATTTCATCAAAAATTACTCAAAAGAACTTTTCATGAAAAACATTTTTACAAAAATGATTTTTTTGAAAGTGGAATAAGTCCATTTTTCCATATACTGCTATGCAGAAGATTTTGTTCTTAAATCAATTTAAAAATATTGGCAAGCGTTATTAAACCGGTGTTAAGTGTTTACCACTGTAAATTAATCAAATTTTGTTATGGTGTAAAAATTTTTACAAGTGTAATAGAAAATAGTTGAGTTTTTTTGGTCTGAATGGACTTAGGCCCAATTTCACAGTGTGCGCTTAAGCGTAGTTTATCTGTTGAGTGTAGTTTAACTTCAAATTTCAATTTCATAGTCATTTTAATTTAAGGGCCGCTTAAGCGCCAGTCAATCGGCACTATAAATAGTTAGGGAAGCTTAAGCGGCGTTTATGTCACAATTGACGTTGTCAAAAAACAAAAATTCGAAATAAATAAAATCAAATTTCAAAAAATTAATTTCTTTATTTAAATAAAGGATCATAGAAACGTTGGGGTAAATTGAAGATTTCATACGTATGTAATACAAATATTTTATATCTGCTTCCTTTTTTAATTGTCAGAAAGAAGTTAAAATTTCAAGCAACACAATAAGCCTTCACCATTTGACCTGAAAGCTTTTACTGGAACCATCAGCAAGGATTTGCCAAACGTGGTACGGTTCGGTGCATAAAATAGTAATCCGGGAAATACGGTGCATTCATTAAATCTTTCCATCCAAACTGAATTTTATCCGATACTTTAAAAATTTCCATAGTGATAATGGTACCCAGCTTCAAAAATGCTTTGCTCGATGTAGTTCAGCAGCGATGCCAAAAAATTATATGTGCAAATAAAGAACTAACACAAATACAAAGAGATTTTATTGGTATTATTATTATTAGTATACGAATTTTTTGTATGTTTAACAAAAATATGCCATTTTTCAATTTGCGAATTCGACGAAATAAAGACAAAAGGTCTGCACCAGTCATGTAATTCAAGACCCATCGACTCCAAATTATATTTTCCAATTTGAGTAAGAAACAAGCCCACGTTGGAAATAGTCTTTTTGTGTTCGTCGTTCTATGTGTTTTCGTTGCGGTTGGTGCATTTGCCTAACCTTGTTAAATATCTTGCCTTGCTCCATCATATCCATGCAAAAGAATTGATCTTTGAATATCTAGAGCGCTTATACATATAGCTACGTCCATCCAACATACCATTTATATACCATACTGGTACTTCAGACCAATATTTTTGTGCTTTCACATAAAAATCCAGACTGTTTGGTGCTATTCCTTTGATAGTTTCAGGCACAGATTCATTTTCAATGTTTTTAACAACTTATTTTCGCGTGATTTTGTTTCCATTATTGCTAAAAACCAAAATGCATGGTAATCTTCTCAAAAGCGCCTAAAATATTTTTTAAATTGTAAACAATATTTTACGTCAATCTTGTTTATTGTCAAATATGCTTACATGTATTTTTGGTTTGTATCTATGCTAATGACAAAAGTGAGCTAGTCAACTGTGAAATCGGAAAATATTTAAGGGCCGCTTAAGCGACACTAACGGTTTAGCTAAGCTAAAGCTTAAGCTCACACTGTGAAATTGGCCCTTATTCCACTTTCATTTATAATAAATTTAAAAATTTGTTATACTTTTGTATGACTTATTCCATTTTTACTCACAAAATATTTTGTAAATTAAAGCAAAGGAAAATTAAAACTTAGAAAAATTTTACTTTAAAAACTGTTGTTGTTTCTTTTCTTTTCTTTTTGCTCAAGTAGGGCTCTGAAAATTAGTTACAACAGCAACAAAAACAAAAAGTTCTTGTCGGACCTACTTTCGGAGACATAGCCATCGGAAGATCGAGGCATATTTTTTATAAAAATTATTATAAGTTGGGAACCCCTGAAAGGACTTTAATAATATTAGTGTCATACGAAAGATATGTTAATTTGCTACAAAATTGATCTGCGAAAAAATTTTAATCCGAGTCGTGGTTTTTGAGATATTGCAAATTTTCAGAAATTTTGACCACTTTTTTTTTAAAGCACTATTTTTCCAAAAATTGTATCATTAATGCAAGGTTTTAGTAACATATTATAAAAGCCCAATTTATTACCTTTCATTTGACATGTAATTTGTACTTGGTTTCTTGCATTACGTATTTTTTTATAGGAAAACAAAAAAGTAAGTTATTGGAAAACATCGGAAGAGTCTACAGCAATCGGAATTAATCGAAAACTATATAAAAACATCGTTATTGTTGTTTTTATTGCTGTTTTGTTATTTTTGTAGTTGGTATTATTGTTGTTCTTGTAATGTTTTCCTAAATTTCATGAGAATTTTTTTGGTTCACTTTTTTGTTTTCCTTTAAAAAATATGATAGTGCAGGAAATCAGGTACACATTACATGTCAAATGAAAGCAAATAAATTGGGCTTTTATAATATGTTACTAAAACTATGCATTAATGATACAGTTTTTGAAAAAATAGTGGTTTAAAACAAAAAAAAATGTTCAAAATTAATGATACAGTTTTTGAAAAAATAGTGGTTTAAAACAAAAAAAAAATGGTCAAAATTTCTGAAAATTTGCAATATCTCTAAAACCACGACTCGGATTAAAATTTTTTTGCAGATCAATTTTGTAGCAAATTAACATATCTTTCGTATGACACTAATATTATTAAAGTCCTTTCAGGGGTTCCCAACTTATAATAATTTTTATAAAAAATATGCCTCGATCTTCCGATGGTTATACCTCCGAAAGTAGGTCCGACAAGAACTTTTTGTTTTTGTTGTTGTTGTAACTAATTTTCAGAGCCCTACTTGAGCAAAAAGAAAAGAAAAGAAACAACTACAATTTTTAAAGTAAAATTTTTCTAAGTTTTAATTTTCCTTTGCTTTAATTTACAAAATATTTTGTGAGTAAAAATGGAATAAGTCATACAAAAGTATAACAAATTTTTAAATTTATTATAAATGAAAGTGGAATAAGTCCATTCAGACCAAAAAAAACTCAACTATTTTCTATTACACTTGTAAAAATTTTTACACCATAACAAAATTTGATTAATTTACAGTGGTAAACACTTAACACCGGTTTAATAACGCTTGCCAATATTTTTAAATTGAGTCGTACGCAAACCCTTTAATATCTCAGTTTATGAAAAAGTGGACTTATTCCACTTTCAAAAAAACCCATTCATATATTCAAAAAACAAATTAAACATAATTTATAACGTAGAAAGTAGCTAACACCTTTTATTGTATAATTAGAGCAATACATAAAATAGTTCTAAGAAGTCTCAAGTAACTTCTTAAAAAATATTAAAATTTGTAACTAATCTTAAAAAGACTCAATAAATATTACTTACTTCTTTTGGTAAGTGAAAGCATATATTTTTGACAGAAATACTAAGAAAGATAATTCTATGAAATTTAGGATTAAAAATGAGCGAAATCGATCAACAGACACGCCTACCGCTCATACAAAAAAATATTCAAGTGCAAAATTGAAAGAATTTTTTGCGGTAACGCCACCAAAATACACATAAATACTAGGGATACATATACTAATACGCAAGTAAAAACTTGTCCTCGGTTTTTACCCTTAGAAAGGTATCTGGTGTTACGCAAGGCTTACGTTTAAAATTTTTCTTGATATTTAACAAATAACATCGGATTAGTTCCGGAAAACATTCTGGCCAGGGTTCAGTTTCCTTTTTTGTCGTATTTGCCTCGCGCAATCATAAAAAAATGAATTTAAGACACCATGCTCATTTAGTTACTTTCATTTCTTTTGCTGCCTCCTTCCCTTAAATCCTCCCCGGCATTACCTCCAAAAATTAAAGATTAGTGTTGCTTTTTTACTGTAAATTGAATAAAATTATAAGGAACTGGCAAATCAGGCCAACTTTAAACATTTGTCATATCCAAAAATAAAGCTATATTATCTCTAACAAAATTTAAATTATATATAAGCTTATGAAACAATAATAAAGATATTAATTATAGATAAACCTAAGTAGATAAGTTTGTAATGCGTTGGTAATACTTGCTGGATTTCCCCGTGGGGTCGGTAATAGCTTGCTTTAAATCAATGTTGATTGTTGTGCTGCCGTGATAGCCTTATAGTAGTTTTCCTATTGGTTTTCCTTTTAAGGCTTGCGCACGATGAAACTAGTGCACACATTATAATTTGTTAATTGTTCAGATTCAAAAAATTCAAAAAAAATTTAATCAAGTTGCTTTTGGTAAATATGTACGAATCTTAATTTTACTTTTTTTACTTATTCGTTAATTTATGGCTTCGCCATGGGTTGTGAAATAGAAGTGCGTGAAAAAATTTGCAAAATATTCAACGAAAATCCAAATTGGACTTTCAAAGCAATTGCTCGAAAAGCTAAGGTTTCGCGGAATACCGTTTCGCGTGTTATTAAAACTTACGTGGCTATATATATTTCTGGCCTTGGCAACACTAAGTGTTGCCAGGTGCAATCTGACATATCCATTGGAAAGTTTGACATATTTTAGCAAAAACGTACTCGCAACGTTTTGACGTACGACCATCATTTGTGTTGTTTACAGTGACTTGAAAAAATCAATTTGGCAAAAAAATGGAATTAAATCGTGAACATTTTCGTGCGATAATTTTTCACAACTTTCGACGTGGATTATCACGACAAGAATGCATCGATGAACTTAAATCTATGTATGGCGATGAAGCGCCATCCTATAGCACTGTGAAAAACTGGTTTAATGAATTCAATAGTGGCCGGCGCTCGCTCAAAGACGAATTCCGTGAAGGTCGTCCAAAAACGGTCGTTGTGTCGTGCGTGAACTGATAATGCAATATCGTCATGTGACATACCGTGAGATAGAGGCATCCTTGGGCATTAGCTCCACTCCAATACATTCGATTTTGCATGAACACTTAGCTGTAAAAAACGTTTGTTCTTGTTGGAAACCCCATAATTTATCAATCGCTTAAATTACACTAGTTTAAAAAATTCAAAAAAATCTCTGTGACCAAGACCCCCTTAGCTCAAAAAAAAATTAAAAAAAATATTTTTAAGAATTTTTAAGTGTGTTACTTAATGACATTTATATATTGAAAATTGATTTTTTTAATTGAACTTTTAGTCATATATTTGCAAAGATCGATTAACATATAAATCTATCAATGCATTTTCTAACACATAATTATGACAAATCAAGGAACGGATTAAAAACACGGCTATAGTGACATATGTTTCGTCTTTCGCCACAAAGACTCATCAGACTATTTTTGTTGTACTCGAAATTATAATTATATTTATTTCACTAAATTAATTATAATTGAAAAATTACGAGTTTGAAAACTTTTTTTGTGTTTTTGACCTGGGCGGGAGTTGAACCAAGGACCTCCCGGTTGGTAGCAGAAGTCGTTACCACTGCACCAGCCTTGCCCGGCTGCGAAGCCGACTTTTGCCAGTTTTGTTTGTGTGTTAATACGTATTGATATATCATAATTGTTGTTTGTGTTATTTATTGATATTTGGTATAGCTGTTCCTTTGGAACTAGATTCAATACCGATTGCAGGTGTTGCCACCTTATCAGGGCGTGTTCTCCCAAATAACTTTAAGAATTTTTAAGTGTGTTACTTAATGACATTTATGTATTGAAAATCGATTTTTTGATTGAACTTTTAGTCATATATTTGCAAAGATCGATTTATATATAAATCTATCAATGCATTTTCTAACACATAATTATGACAAATCAAGGAACGGATTAAAAACACGACTATAGTATTATTAATTTAGTGAAATAAATATAATTATAATTACAACAAAAATAGTCCGACGAGTCTTTGTGGCGAAAGACGAAAAATATGTCACTATAGCCGTGTTTTTAATCCGTTCCTTGATTTGTTATAATTATGTGTTAGAAAATGCATTGATAGATTTATATGTAAATCAATCTTTGCAAATATATGTCTAAAAGTTCAATTAAAAAAATCAATTAAAAAAAATATTCATGGGTAGGTTTCCGAGATATCGGACGAATCATTTTTTTTGCTTTTTTTGAAAAAGGTTCCGAATAAATTCCGTTTGGACTGACGGATTTGACCAAAATTATATTTTTATGAAAGACAATCAAATTGTCAAGAACTTCTTTATACATTTCGACCTCATCCGAATATTAACTGCGGAGGTATGAATTCATATTTACGAACTTTATTATATTTTTATTATTTTTTTTTATTATTATTTATTAAATAATTTAACAGCTACGCAAAATTCCTCACCTTCTGCGCAAACGCAAACAAATTCCGAAAATTCATGGAGCAAACAATGCTCATCGCCTAATCTCAATATGCCGCTGCCTTCTGATAGCAACATTATTAATAAAGAGAGTTTGCAACATGTTACCAATGCTGCAAATGTAAACAATTCTACAACAATGCAAACAAATGCTAATAATGGTGCTATTCCAAAAACAACAATCACAGAAGTAAACAAAAAAAGTTCAAACTAGCATTGATCGATACATGACCATGAATTCAAAAAGAAAGCTTAGCCCTCATAAACATGGCTTAGGCAATTCCAAAAAAAAAAAAAAACTAAACCAACAAAACAGAAACAATAACAAATGTTTTATCTGGCAATCGATTTGCTGCATTAGGTGAGCTTAGCGATACAAGCGACAAAAATCCTACTCCACCACCTAAAACCTTAAAACCACCCCCAATTTACTTGCGTGAACGATAACTTTTTTATAGTCCCCCTAACGAAGATTCAAGAAAAAACGGAGGATCATTTTCGTACTGTCGCTAAAAACTTTAAACTTTAAAACTCCTACTGCACATACCGGCTGAAAAGCAACAAAGGTATTTCTGTTGTCAATAAGGGCATCGAATCGTCAGTTGACCGGAAAGAAATTCAAGAGCTTTGGATTCTTGCCTTAGGGAAATGAATCTGCACCAAAGCGATTTGCAGTTTTTAACATCGTTCCATGATCTATGGAATCCACCTAGTTTGATCCGTGCACTCTCATGTGACCATCTGACCAAGTGACCATATTAGGTTTTCAGTATAAAAATCCACTTTTTCGAGGGATGAATTCGTACCTTAGGAAAATGAAACTGCACCTAAAAGATATGCAATTTTCAACATCATTCCATAATCTATGAAATCCACCTAGTTTGATCCGTACACTCTCTTTGTGGAGTGACCATCGGATCAGATGACCATATTGGGTTTTCAGTATAAAAAGTCCACTTTTTCGAGGGATTAATTCGCACCTTATGAAATTTTCAACACCGTTCCATAATCTATGGAGTTCACCTAGTTTGATCCGTGCACTCTGCTTGTAGAGTGGTCAGGAGCCGGATGACCATGCTCCATTTTTTGCTAGAAAAATTGTTATTTTTATGAGCGAAATTAACATGTTTAGAAAAATAAATTTGAACGAAGTTGTGTATCATGTGAAACTATGGTGTATGTGCTAATAGTTTCAACTATTTTATTTTATGAACTCTTATTATATAGAAAATGAAACTGCACCTAAATCTCTTCTAGCGTCAAGTTAACAATTTTCTGTTAAGTCTCTGTTAACGCTCTGTTAAGTCATGTGGTTTATGTCTATGCTAAACTAGCTATGGAATTTAACTTCACACTCTTCAAAATTTTCATGCTTGATACTTACAACAATAGAAAACTTTTTAGCCACTAGGAGCAAGGTTTTTTACATTTTTGATTTTAACGATAGGTCTAGTGTATATATATTAGGCCGGGTCAAATTTTTTTGCGGCAAAGAGTATAGCAACAAAAAAATCTATGGAAAATTCAAAAAAAAAAAAAACCCACGAAACCATGGGTCTAAAATCAATATCGAGCCGCCGCACAATGGGAGATTGTGGCCATAAATAGGTAAAATTTGAAAGTGCTATGGATTTAAAAAAGTTTTACGCCAATCGTCAGATAATACTTAGGGAAGGAAAAAAAAACTATAAAAGTTTAATATTTTGTTTTCGTTTAGACACAGTGGGCCCAAAGTTGGACTTTAAACAGCAAAAATGCTCTACAGAACTTTTAAAATTAGAAACTGCTGGATAAACGCTCTAGTTAATTTGTTTTAAGCCCGATCTACTAATGTAGCATATCGTTAGAAAGAACATTGTTTCTACTTTGCTAAAAATATTTCTAATTTTTTTGCCGATTTTATGTGAATTATAGTGATTTTCCAAATATTAAAAAAAAAATGCTAAAAATGGAAAAATTGCAAACTTTGACATTAAAAAAAAAAAAAAATATATTTTCTGATTTTCATTATTTTTCAATATAATATGTGGCCAAGTATGCTTAATCGAAATGCAAAGTCCCTGCTGCCTTTTTTGAGAACTTTTTTTCTATGAATTTTTTCCTGTTGCAGTTTTTGAGACAAAAAATTAATTTTGTTTCTTTATATTCTTCAACGTTTTACAATAGATTTATCGATTTCAAGCTTACAATCTGCTTAAATTCGGAAAATGCTTTTTTTAACGAAAGGGTAGTAGGTAAGGGGTATATTCACCCCTTTTCAGCCCATTTGAAATTGTCCTCTCTTTACTTGGATATGCATAGCGAAGCATTTTAGCAAATCTTAAAATTTTCACCAAGTAGCGTTAGTCATATAAAAAATTTTATTTTCGTAGGGCGTGGCACTGCCCATTTTTCATTGAAAATTGTTTTTCCAAATGCCCTTTGCCTATTTACCAGATTTTATCTATGTACGTCAAGTAGTTTCTGAGATATGATGAATCAGCATTAAAAGGGGCGTGGCACCGCCCACTTTTCTAGTGAGAACTATTTGTTCTAATTGTCTTAGCTTATGTACCCAATCATATCTAAGTGCGGCAAATATTGTCAGAGAAATAATGAATTTATTTTTTTGAGGGCGTGGTACCGCCCTTTTTTCCGGTGAACATTATTTGTCCTGATGATTTTGACATATTTACCAAATCTCATTTATCTGTGTCAAAGGGTTTCGGAGATATGATTAGCTGATTTTTTGGGGGGCGTGGCACCGTCCACTTTTTTAGCATATAACTTAGCCTTTTTTTGTACTAGCACATCTTAGCATGTTAAAACTTCTTTAAAAACGGTATGTTTGAAAAAATTCATCCAAAAATATGAACCGTTTATATTTAAAGTCGGTCATAATAATCGGCTATTTGATCCATATCATTTTTTTAAATACATAGCATCAATTCCACACTATCAAGTGAATTTTTTATGCAAACAGAACCCAATTTAATTGATTACTGACAGAATACCAGCCAAATCATATAATGACATTACTTTTGTCTTTATAAAAATTTTTTAAATTTAGTATGAAAATAAAAAAAAATATTGATGAAAGGTACAATTTTCGATCAAAAATGCGCCGAACTAAAGTTGAACGCAGAGGTATAGTTCCTTGGGCAAATAATCATAGAATTGAATGAACTTTCACATAGGGGGGTAGCCGAGATCAGTTTTCAAATCGGCCCACCCTAATGTATATATGTGTAACATATATATGCAGTGGTGGTCAAAATAATAAGAGTGAGAATCATATGTTCATGTTTTATTGCATAAAGTCTATATTACTTAAGAAAATTTTATTAAATTTATAAAGTATTTATGACTATTTCATCTTTGATAAATTAACAGAAAAAGTTTTTGAAATTCATTAAAAAAAGAATATTAAATCTGATTTTATTTAAGTTCACGGTCCTCTGAGGCGGTCAAAAAAATAAGAGCGTGTAGATTACCACTTCTAAAAAGAGTGCAAAGATTATTATCATAAAGCAATATTTTGAAGAATATAAGAAAATAATTACCTGACAGATTTAGTACTTCGTTGCGTAACCCCTATTTTTTAAAACTGCATCACACCTTCTTGGCAGGGAGTCAATAAGCCGTTGACTAGTTTCAACAGGTGCGGCGTACCATGCTTCCTGAATTTCTCTCCACAAAATTTGTTTGTTGGTAGTGTTTTTTCCGAAACTATTTTTTTTTAAATCTCCCCACAGATTCTCGATGGGGTTTAAGTCAGGCGACTGCGCAGGCCATGGCAAAACCGAAATTGTTCGTCGCTCAAACCAAGTCTTAACAACCTTGACGGTATGTTTGGGGTCGTTATCCTGCTGGAAGGTCCATTTTAATAGCATATTGTCCTCAGCATAAGGAAGCATCATATTTTCTAAGATATCAATGTAGTGTTCCTTTGTCATGATATCCTTTATCCAAAATATAGGACCAACTCCAGCGTAAGAAAAGCAACCCCAAATTTTGATGTTACCACCACCATGTTTCACTGTCTTAGTGGTGTTCTTTGGATTGAAATCCTGATTTTTCTGTCTTCTGACATATATTCTGCCGTCTGATCCAAACAAATTTATTTTTGTTTCGTCACTGAAAAGAATATGTTTCCAGTTTCGTCAATTACCTGACGATAGGTTGTTAGAAGCAAACGCAATACGTTTCTTTATGTTAGCAACGCTAAGCAGTGGAACCTTCCTCGCTATTCTACCGTGCAAATTATTTTCCTGCAAACGTCGTCTAATAGATCTAGCACTGATATCTAGAGACAATTTTTTTTAATGCTCGTTGATGTTGAAAATGGATCCTTAACAGCCTCTCTAACAATTCTTTTATCAAGTAATTTCGTTGTTTTTCTGCGACGTTTTCTAGTTTCAACCTGTTTTGGTGTTCACTTCCGCTTTTTTAATATTCTTGCTATTACGCATTGAGAACGCTGCAGAGCAGATGCTATAAATTCGTATGTTCTTCGGAACAATGCTTTCCGTGTCCCATAACTGTTATCAATATGTTTTATAAATATGCGAAATGCAATTAAAATACACTTTACTCAATTAAATCAACTTCACTCTTACGAATAACTCGAAACAATAAAAATCACGCCGCCACTCTTACTATATTGACCAATCAAAAAAAAGATGGGTACACATTAGGGTGGGCCAAATTGTATGGACGAAATTTTATCGACCTCGGCTACCCCCCTATGTGAAAGATCATTCAATTCTATGAATATTTGCCCAAGGAACTATACCTTTGCGTTCAAATTTAGTTCGGCGCATTTTTGATCGAAAATTTTACCTTTTATAACAATTTTTTTTATTTTCATACTAAATTTTAAAAATTTTTATAAAGACAAAAGTAATGTCATTATATGATTTGGCTGGTATTCTGTCAGTAATTAATTACATTGGGTTCTGTTTACACGAAAAGTTCACTTGATGGTGTGGAATTGATGCTATATATCTAAAAAAAGTGGTATGGGTCAAATAGCCGATTATTATGACCGACTTTCAAAATAAACGATTCATATTTTTGGATGAATATTTTCAAACAAAACACCAACCTAAGCTGAAAGTTCATTCAATTCTATGAATATTTACCCAAGGAACCATACCTCTACGTTCATCTTTAGTTCGGCGCATTTTCGATTGAAAATTTTACCTTGCGCTCAATATTTATTTTTTTGCTTACATAGTTTTCAAAATTCTTATGGAGACAAAAGTAATATCATAATATGTTTTGGCTGGTATTCTGTCAGTAATCAATAAAATTTTGTTCTGTTTTTACGAAAAGTTTACCTGATAGCGTCGAATTGATTATATTTATTCCAAAAAATTATATCGATTGAAAAGATCCATGTAAAAATATGAATCGTTTATAATAAATCGGTTATTTGACCGATATAATTTTTTGAAATAAATTTAATCAATTCTACGCTATCAAGTAAACTTTTCGTAAAAACAAAACCCAATTTTATTGATTACTGACAGAATACCAGCCAAAACATATTATGATATTACTTTTGTCTCTATAAGAATTTTGAAAACTAAGCAAAAAAATAAATATTGAGCGCAAGTTAAAATTTTCAATCGAAAATGCGCCGAACTAAAGCTGAACGAAGAGGTATGGTTCCTTGGGTAAATATTCATAGAATTGAATGAACTTTCAGCTTAGGTTGGTGTTTTGTTTAAAAAAATTCATCCAAAAATATGAATCGTTTATTTTGAAAGTCGGTCATAATAATCGGCTATTTGACCCATACCACTTTTTTAAATACATATATAGCATCAATTCCACACCATCAAGTGAACTTTTCGTGTAAACAGAACCCAATTTAATTGATTACTGACAGAATACCAGCCAAATCATATAATGACATTACTTTTGTCTTTATAAAAATTTTTAAAATTTAGTATGAAAATAAAAAAAATATTAATAAAAGATAAAATTTTCGATCAAAAATGCGCCGAACTAAATTTGAACGCAGAGGTATAGTTCCTTGGGCAAATATTCATAGAATTGAATGAACTTTCACATAGGGGGGTAGCCGAGATCAGTTTTCAAATCGGCCCACCCTAGTGCACATCTATAACGGTTTTTTGGATAGTTTACATTAGCACTTATTGATTCCATGGAAATATGTTACAGTAGAGGCGAACACATATGATGGACCTCATAGGAAGCAAAACTATTGCTTTTAGGAATAGATATTTAAAGTCTAGCTAAAAACCCTCATTCACTCTTATTATTTTGGCCACCATTGTATGTATATTAGGCATGCGCTTATTTTATGATTTTCTGATTTTCGTTGATGCCGCCCCCTGAAATCCTTCCATTGGTCATAACAACAAACACCATGAAGTTTCACGGCAATCGGATAACGATAACCCGGCCCTCAGGAGAGGTCAAGGTCAAGTTGTGGTTTCAGGCAAAAAATAATGAAATTTTTTTTTAACTTAATTAAATTAGTCAAAGCCTAATTTTATCTTATAGCAAATTGAAATACCTTTCCAACAAGCTATTATTGTTTAAAGTCCGGTTATAGATACGAATTCTATGAATTTTTCTTTTATCGACATTAGCAAAATTGCCGCAAAATGCCATACTACTACATATGGTATTTATTTTGCGGAAATTTTGCTTAAGTCGATAAAAGAAAAATTCATAGAATTCGTATTAATTACCCGATATTAAACAATTATCGCTTGTTAGAAAGGTATTTCAACTTGCTATAAGATAAAATTATGCTTTGACTAATTTAATTAAGTTAAAAAAAATTTTTCAATATTTTTTGCCTGAAACCTCAACTTGACCTTGCCCTCTCTTGAGGGCCGGGTTATCGTTATCCAATTGCCGTGAAACTTCATTGTGTTTGTTGTTATGACCAATGGAAGGATTTCATGGGGCGGCATCAACGAAAATCATAAAATAAGCGCATGCCTTATATATATGGGCAAATCCGAAAATAATCTCCTCTTATATGACCCAGTTTTTAAAAAAAATTTTGTCATGTACAATAACCAAATGTGGTGGAATTTATTCCTAGACGTATAAGCTGAAATTTCCAATAGGCGAAAATTTTGGGAAAATCGAGATTTTCGATACTATTCGGGAGAGCACATACTTCAGAAGTAGTAGATAGAGCACATACTTCAGAAGTAGTAGATATGTTACGGGACACCTTTCCAAATATTCTGAAGTAAAATTCAAAAAAATCGTATGTGGGTCGTGGCGACAGAATGGGTTAAAAAGTCTAAATCACTCATTACGGCCACATAACAGGTCCTAAAATTCTGAAAAAAATCAAGCAAGTTCCTTGATAAAAAATAAATCGACTTTGCTTATGATATTTTTTAATCTAAGCGCCCCCTACCGAGTAAAAAATGAAAAACGCTTATTTTTGGGTAAAAAACGTGATTTTTAACGAATGCGATCGAGCTCACCATAGCGACACATAAGGCAAGATAGCGAGATATCTATCAAATATTCTGGAGTAAAATTCAGAAAAATTGTATGTGGGTCGTGGCGTCAGAATGGGTTAAAAAGTTTAAATCGCTCATTAGGGCCACGTAACAGGTCCTAAAATTCTGAAAAAAATCAAGCAAATTCCTTGATAGAAAATAAAACGAATTTGTTTATGATGTTTTTTTAATTTAAGCGCCCCCTGCCGAGTAAAAAATTAAAAACGCTAATTTTTGGGTAAAAAACATGATTTTTAACGAATGCGATCGAGCTCACCATAGCGACACATAAGGCAAGATAGCGAGATATCTATCAAATATTCTGGAGTAAAATTCAGAAAAATCGTATGTAGGTCGTGGCGTCAGAAGGGGTAAAAAAGTTTAAAGTTTATGTTGTTTTTCTAATTTAAGAAGCGCCCCTGCCGAGTAAAAACAAAAAACGCTAATTTTTGGATAAAAAAACGTGATTTTTGACGAAAGCGATCGATCACACCTTAGCGACACATAAGGTAAGATAACGGGATATCTAACTGTAAAGTGCGCTGCGGTCGCAGCAGCATCGCATACACGACAATCGATTTCGCATCTCCGTTCAGTATTGTTCTATTCCAGGCTTGCCAGATTGGGCTACTTATCGCAGATTGGGCTATTTTCAGCATTCGTTTACGCCAAATTTTTCGTTGGGCTAAAAGTCGCAAATTGGGCTATTTTCAATCATTTGAGTCTATGTGATTTCATTATAATTTTACATCACCTTAAAATTTAAAAACCAAGCAACCGTGATGATCTTAAAGATATTCTTGAAAAACCGTTAAGGCTTCGAAAATACTGGTTTTTGAAGGATATTTCCGAAGCGAAGAGTCATATGATAAAAAGTAAAAGGCCCAATTTTGTAAAAAATCACAAGATCTACAAAAAGTAAGCAATGTGTGTACACATATAGTAGAAGTAACCGTTTAGAAGATATTCCAAAAAAAACCTAGTTTGAAAATGACTTAATCCTTAACCTTCGGCAGCGGAAATGCAATGTTGCAGTGTCTTTGGATATAGAAAAAGCTTTTGACAAGGCTTATCATAATGGTATTATCTATAAGCATATGATGATTGGCATTGATCCGTCGTTCATAAAAATTTTACATAGCTTTATAAATGATAGAAAGTTTTTTGTAAATATAAATCATGTTTCTTCAGGGTATGGCTTTATAAGAAGTGGAGTCCCACAGGGTGCAATAATGGCTCCTCATCTCTATAGTACTTTCATTCACGATTTGCCGCATACTTTTAACGGTTCAACATGCATTCTTTACGCAGATGATTCGCTGGCTTATGCCCACGGTAACACTCCAGAAGAGGCTTTGAGTTTGGTACAAGTACACTTAGAAAAAATTAACAGTTTTTATAAAGATTGGGGGATCAAAATTAATACAGCCAAATCGCAAGCCATTTGCATCAGAAACCCTTCAGGAAAATGTCACTGGAAAACAGTTCCTCAAAGTAAAAGGTTAAAATTATCACTAAATAAAACAACTATTCCTTTCAAAAATTAAATTAAATATTTAGGTGTAACTTTCAGCAATCTGTTAAAATTCAATAAGCATGCAAATGCCATTTTAAGGAAAGCACGCCAAATTTCTGGAATGTTTTCCAACTTATTAAGGAATGAATATATGTCAATAAACACTAAATTATTTATTTACAAGGTAAGCATCCGTTCAGTGATAATGTATGGGTTTTCCGATTTGGTTCACTATTTCACCAACAGTTGCACAGAGTCTTGAAAAATTTGAACGTAAAATTTTAAGGTTCTGCTTAGATCGCAACTTTGAATCTTTTACGAAAAGATACTCCAATTTCTATATCTACAGTCATTCTCGCATTGTCCCTTTGTGTAAATATTTGCTTGTGCATTTAAAAAAATGTGTTTACAAACTTCCCTATATAGAAAACAATTTGATAAATTCGGTATATAACTCTCAAATTGAATTCAATTGGTCTAGCTTCGCTTACATATCGCCTATGGGCATTATAAACGAAAATCTTGATTTAGAATCTGGTATCAATCCCACATCACTTTTACCGGAATTTTTCACAAAAAAAAAGCCCTGGAACACACAGAGGCTAATATAAACTTAATGTAACGTCATTTTTAAGTGTATATATGTAAATAGTGTAAATAGTATTTATAGTTTAATTTGTTGTTTGTAGTTATTTAGTTTTAAGATTATTTGATAAAACATCAAAGATACTTCAAAAAGCCATGAGCAAGCTTTTGATTTTCCCATCAGTAATAATATTGCTGTTAGCATTTTGCAAGACTCCACTATAATAGAATATATTATATCAACTAGAGTTCGCCTTGTGGCCGAAATTCGACCATATCGATTTGACCATAAAATAAAGAAAAACATTTTTATACCCTTCCTTGGTCGATAAAACACAAAAAGCTTTTAATATTCTTCCTTAGTGTTCGGGTTATCTGCCCCGGTGCAGCAGCTTTGTTGCAATATCGTGCTTTCCATTTAGTGGCGTGTAACTCCTACTACTACTACTTCTATATCTATACCAAATAAGAATTGTATGCAGTAGTTTCGCCGTGAGAGCGTTTTTTCCATTTAGGGGCGTGGCACCGCCCACTGAAAACATAATGGTCATGTTATCGTTCCTTAGTGCCAATCGAATCTCCATACCGAACTTCGTTAAAATCGATGCAGTGGCTTAGCCGTGAGGGCGTTTTTCCCATTTAGGGGCGTGGTACCCCTAACTAAAAAACATAATGGTCATAATATCGTTCTTTAATGCTAACCCTATCTCCATACCAAATTTCGTAAAAATCGATTCAGCGGTCTTATTATCGTTAATTATTGCTAACCCTATCTCCATACCAAATTTCGTTAAAATCGATGCTGCGGTTTAGCGTTGAGAGCGTTTTTTCGATTTAGGGGCGTGGCACCGCCCACTTTAAAAAAAATATAGTCCTATGCACTGCTTCTCACAGCCTTTCCAACAAAAAAAATCAAGCAAATCGGTTGAGATTTAGGCATAGAAACAGGGACTGAACCGATTTCGTTTGCCTATTTATATATAGATATCAAATGCGAAGTTAATGGTAAGACAAAAATTATAAAAATATAATGGCTATAGTTACTATCGTTTCTTATAGTTAACCTTATTTTCGTATTTTCATAAAAATCGATGAAGTAGTTAAGCCGTGAGAGCGTTTTTCCTATTTAGGGGCGTCGCACAGCCCACATTTCATCGTTGCTTATCGTTCCTTATCTCGATACCAAATTTTATAAAAATCGATGCAGTGGCTTAGTCGAGAGAACTTTTTTTTCATTTAGGGGCGTAGAACGGCGCATGAAAAAGATAATGAACATTTAGCACCAACCATATCTACATACCAAATTTCATAGGAATCGATGCAGTGGCTTAGCCGCAAGATCGTTTTTTCTATTTAGGGGCGTGGCACCGCCCACTAAAAAACATAATGGTCATTTTATCGTTTCTTAGAGTTAATCCTATCTCCATACCAAATTTCGTTAAAATCGATGCAGCGGTTTAGCCGTGAGAACGTTTTTTTGATTTAGGGGCGTGGCACCTCCCACTAAAAAACATAATGGTCGTTTTATCGTTCCCTAGTGCTAATCCTATTTCCATACCAAATTTCGTTAAAATCCATGCTACGGTTTAGCCGTGAGAAGGTTTTTTGATTTAAGGGCGTGGCACCGCCCACTTTAAAAAAAATATAGGCCTATGCACTGCTCCTCCCGACGACCTTTCCAACAAAAAAAAAATCAAGCAAATCGGTTGAGATTTAGATATAGAAACAGGGACCGAATTGATTTTGTTTGCCTATTTATAAATACAGTCAAACTTCCCTAACTCGAACTTTCTATAACTCGAACAATTTCCAGTTGCTTTTGCGTTTGGGGTAAAAATTTCATATAATTTGTTTTCCATAACTCGAACTTCCATAACTCGAATATCTCCACAACTCGAATGCTTTTGCATTCGTAAGTCGAACTTTTCGGGGAAATCCCAAATATGGATGGCTCCGAAAAGCTCAAAATTCTTTTGATTGGCAAAAGCAACAAGCCCCGCTGTTTTAGTGGCGTTAAGTGGTTGCCTGTCGAATACAAAGCCAATTCTAAGGCTTGGATGACCGGAAAATTTTTTGAAGAATGGATGGTAAAATTAGATAAGCAACTTTTAGCCGCAGGACGAAAAATACTATTATTTATTGACAATTGCCCGGCACATCCAAAAGACTTGCAATCAAAATTAAAATCCATAGAATTGGCATTTTTTCCACCAAATATGACCTCAAAACTGCAACCGCTTGACCATTTATTCAAAATTTAAAATGTCATTATCGAAGCAGAATATTAAAAGAATCATTAAATCGCATGGAATCGAACAAAAAACACGATGTTTCTCTTATTGACTGCATCAATCATGTAACAAAAGCATGGGATATTGACGTCGAAATTCAAACTATAGCAAATTGCTGCAAAAAAGCAGGATTCGGTCAATATCCTACATGGGACAACGAAGACGACATACCTTTAATTTTCTTGAAAAATATGGATAGCGATCGAAACTTGGTGGAAGCCGATTACGAAGAATGGAAGAGATTAAATAATAATACAAGTGTCGATGTCACTTTTGAGGAATTTATTGAAGTGGACAAATTTCCACAACCGGAGTGCTTACAGACGAAGACATAATTGAGCACTACACGAGCAGCTCAGAAGCAGCGAATCCGACTGCAAATGCTATGGAAGAAGATGACGACAGTTCGGAAGAAGAATTCATACAACAGCCTTCCAAGAATGATGTAGAGCATTCATTGGCAATTTTAAATTCATTTTTACAAACAAATAATACAAATGATGATCATCACAATTTTCTAAATATTTCAACTGTATTTAAAATCCTTGAAGAAAATAAAAATATGTATGTGTAATTGCTGTATGCAATTGATTACTATACTTTCTTTCAAAAAATTCTCTGATAAAAAAAAAATTCCATAACTCGAAGTCTCCATAACTCGAATTTTTTTTGTGCATTATGGTGATTCGAGTTAGGGAAGTTCGACTGTATATAGATTCTATGTATCCTTCCACCGTTACTATTTTTATTATGTACTATTGTTATTGATTTAAAGGCTCAATAAATTTACTTACTTACTTACTTTGGGCCTATTACTTTTTATCCAAGTACTTACCGATTCGGAGATATCCTTCATAAACCAGTTTTTTGAAATCTTAACGGTTTTTCGAAAATATTTTTTAGGCCATGAGTAGCTTGAAAAAAAATTTAGAACGATAGTTACTATATAGAGAATTAAATTATCTTTTAAACGGCATTTTAATTTTGTTTGCATGACTCCTTTTTAAAGAGTTATCGCAATTTTAAAAGAAGGATATATTAATATGAACTTATAAGTAGCATTTCGTATCAAAACTGTTTACAACTTTTTAAATTGGGTGATCTCCTAAACTATAAGTCGTACGAAAATATTTTTTACGTTCTTTTGTAGGAAATTTCCTGTGCTAAAAACTTGAAGACCAAAAATTTTTCTGTAGAAGTCAGCAATAGTGAGATATTTGCAAAAAACTGATTTTTGCGACCTTTGAGCCTAAATAACTTTTTATTTTTTTTTTATCATCATTAACATTAATTAAAGCAAATCCATTTTCAATTCGTGTTTCGTTTTCGGTTTTTTTTTTCTTCTTTTTTATTTTTTTTTTTTTTGAATTGTTAGTAAGCGCTTGAAAATATTTTTTTTTTATATATCGGTACATCCAACGTATAAGTTGGTATCTCAAGTTACCAAAATTTTACGGGACAGTGTTTTTCGGTTCCATCTTGTGTCAAATTTTGGTACCTCTAGCTTCAAATTTAAAGGGAGCTATTTTTGTAGTCACAACCTACATTTTTTTTTACATATCGTCACTGCTGGGAAACAAAACCTTGCTGGCATGTGTTATTAATTTATACTATTTATTACGTACCATTTCTGACCCAATAGTACAAGGGTTAAGATTTTTTTCAGAATTGTTCTCTTAGTCTAGACTCAACACAAAAACTACATTTGCAGTTGGTCACCATGATAATATGGACGTTATGAATTTTGACCAGAAAAATTTGCTTTTTGAGCTATAGTACACAGGTGGATTCTTTTTTTTTTAATCGGTAATGAGCTTTTCAAAATTTTTTTTTTTTTTTTTTGCATAAACACAGCATTAACATTATTAAAAGTAAATCCGTTTTGAATTAGTTTTTAATGAACGTTACGGGTTCGAAACGGATCCACATCCGTTTTTGTGCTCATTGCGAATTGCTATATCTATATACATATATGTGACTGTCTAGTGGAAAAGGTACCTTATCTTAACTCACAGAATTTAGCAGTACATCTTAAAATAAGAGATATGGTAAATTTTACTGCTTTTCAGTTTAAGGTGGCATTCAGTGCTTCGACATGTTCTGAACGTTTTACAACTGATTTGAGGTCGATAATCGAATAACAAATACCAACAAAAGCGGTCTTACCGAACTTATACCCTGTAAAACTTTATAATTGACTAACTTTGAACTTCAATATCTACAAATTTGAGTTTTTCATTTTACGATTTCAAAATGCCATAACCCAGTCAATTTTTGGAATTTTCCAGTGATCGAGGTGTCATTTTATTCAAAATTGTATGTATTTTTCAAAAATGCAAAAAAACGTATACTCTTGTATACGTTTAGGATATCCATATATTTTAATTGTCTTTTTATTTTTCATCCAAACTTAGTTGCTCGTTGCAAACTCATGCAATCTTCCTCGTATTTCCCTTGAATGAAAACATTTTGGTTTCTAAATTTGGTATGTAATGTTGCTTGCAATACATATGATGCATGCAAATTATTCAATGAATACAACCCTTATTCAAAAATAAAAAAACATAAACATAAATAAAATTGGGCGACTTTTCCAAAAAACTTGCGTTTTTTCAATGCAGTTGGTGCGCCTTGCGGTAAAAAATTCTGGCAACCCTGTTCTATTCCTCGATAAGCACAATTCATTTGAATAGTTTCAAATATGGTTTTTTCTTTTGTAAAACCTAGTGAGTTATCAAAAAAAGATGCAATACGTTATTGTGTGCTCGATCGCATTCGCCAAAAATCACGTTTTTTACCCAAAAATTAGCGTTTTTCATTTTTTACTCGGCAGGGGGCGCTTAAATTAAAAAAACATCATAAACAAATTCGTTTTATTTTCTATCAAGGAATTTGCTTGATTTTTTTCAGAATTTTAGGACCTGTTACGTGGCCGTAATGAGCGATTTAAACTTTTTAACCCATTCTGACGCCACGACCCACATACGATTTTTCTGAATTTTACTCCAAATTATTTGTTAGATATTCCGCTATCTTACCCTATGTGTCGCTATGGTGTGCTCGATCGCATTTCGCCAATAATCGCATTTTTTACCCAAAATTTAGCGTTTTTAATTTTTTACTCGGCAGGGGGCGCTTAGATTAAAAAATATCATAAGCAAAGTCGATTTATTTTTTATCAAGGAACTTGCTCGATTTTTTTCAGAATTTTAGGACCTGTTATGTGGTCGTAATGAGTGATTTAGACTTTTTAACCCATTTTGTCGCCACGACCCACATACGATTTTTTTGAATTTTACTTCAGAATATTTGGAAAGGTGCCCGGTAACATATCTACTACTTCTGAAGTATGTGCTCTCCCGTATAGTATCGAAAATCTCGATTTTCCCAAAATTTTCAGATAAAACGACCTCCTGACACCCCCTCAGGTCGAAATTTTTTTGTTCGCCTATTGGAAATTGCAGCTTATATGTCTAGGAATAAATTCCACCACATTTGGTTATTGTACATGAAAAAATTTATTTTTAAAAAACTGAGTCATATAAGAGGAGATTATTTTCGGATTTGCTACGTGGGTAATATGGACCACATGGATATTTTCCATTGCGTACATAAGATTTACCGTTATTCATATTTAAACGCTACGCCAATACCTAAAGCTTATGTCAGTGCGATTTAAGCGTTCGGTGAAGTCGCATGATTCTGTTAAGTTATTTTTTCTAAAAAAGAGTTTGGTGATCTTTTTTACCAGTGATTAAATTTCATTATTTCACTTTAAAGACATGGTGTTTTTAAAAAAACGGTTAACTATATAAAGTCAGTGAATACCATTTATAATTTATCAGCACAAATATATTCATTGATCACAAGAGTTTTTGATAAAACACCATTTATTTCACCAACACTTGGTGCGGGTAATATGGACTACCAAAGAAAAAGCCTCAAAAAACAAATGTATTTATCATCTAGGTACTTTAGATGGAGAATCTGGTGGCAGTTTTCATGACGACTCTGGAAAATGCATATAATGTAAAACCTTTTACTCAGAAGATCACCCTGGCGAATTTTGGTTAGGATGTGTAATCTGATGTTCTTGGAGTCATGAAAAATGTGCCGGATATGGAAGTGATATTTTTATATGCAACTTCTGTACCAAATAAACATGTGGGCCAATATGGACTATGTAGTCCACATAACACTACAGTTTTTTATCTTCATTTTGAATATTTTCAGTTTTTTAATTTTTTTTCTTTATCCTGATGAGATATTTATCTAAAAGTGAATCAAAAGAAAGGTGAATTGTTTCCTTTAACGAATGACATAAATTTAATTGTTTTGTTTTATGTTTTTTGAGTTTTATTTAAAAAAGAAAGATTGGTGGTCCATATTTCCCTCTCTTACCCTATATACATACATACATATATATATATATATATATATATATATATATATATTAGAGAGGGTCAATTAATTTTTTGACTTGGTAACATCCAGTTTCGGATTATAAGTCAAATTTCATATAAAAAACTCCTAGGGACCATATATGTGCGGTGATTTTCGAGGCGCCTTAAAATCGTTTGAAGTTTTGAGTGTTTTTTTCTACTGCGAGATTGTCTTTGAAAATTTAGATCTTCCGAACGATTTATTGTAGTACAATAATCTTGGCTTCTTTGGAAAGGTGTTGCTGCGTTTTATCAATTTATCTCAAATTTTTTGAAAAACGTCATCGTGTTCTAAAGTTATGACCTTCTGAATGAAGATATATGAAAAATTTATACTAAATGAATAAGAAATCACATCTTCGAATAAAAAATTTTAACTTTTAAATTTTTTTATAGTGCATAAAAATACCTTTCTTACGAGGGTCTATTCATCAAGATACAACTAGCCATTCCAAAGCTATGACACTTTTGAATGAAGTCAGTTGAGAACTTCATACAAAGTGTATTAAAAATCACATCTTCATCGAAAAAAAAATTGTAACTTTAAAATTTTTTTATAGCGCATAAAAATACCTTTCCAACGCAGGTCTGCTTTTCAAGATACGGCTAGCCATTCTAAAGTTATAATCTTTTGAATGAAAGCAGATTCTGAATTTAGTGTATGAACAAACGAAATATTTTTTCTGCTAATTTAGAAGCAAGTAATTTAGTAGGTTTATTCACTAAATCCGAAATAGAGTGGTCATTTTAAATCCAAATTTTGGACCGCGAGGGCTCAAAACTTTTGTAATAAAATATGTTATTGATGAAAATAATAAAATTTTTACTTTCTAAATTTTTCAGTCCGGAAATGGGTTCTGTATAATATTGAGAGATATCCCTTCATTAAAGGCTTATAACTTGGAGAGAAGGTTTTAGTTATTTAGCTTTAAGTAGGTCTCAAAAAAGTGTTTTCTTCACTTTCGGGAGGGAATAACGCAGGATCCTGACAAGATACAAAAAAATCAAGCTCAGAGTCGTAATAAGAAGATTCCATTCTACCATAAACGGCTTTAAAAACCGAGGACGGAAAACTATGGTTGGACTGAACGGGGGTTAGGGGATGAAAAATGGACCACCGCAGATCCTGGCAACATCCTTTTTCTTGTTGGGTAAACTTATATGCTCAGTTTTCAGTTCTCATATATTTCGTTGGTCCAGTTTTTTTATCCCCCAACCCCCGTTCAGTCCAACCATAGTTTTCCGTCCTCGGTTTTTAAAGCCGTTTATGGTAGAATGAAATCTCCTTATTACGACTCTGAGCTTGGTTTTTTTGTATCATGTCAGGATCCTGAATTATTCCCTCTCAAAAGTAAAAAAATCCCTTTTTCGGGATCTACTTAAAGCTATATAAGTAAAACCGCATATAAAAAAATTATTTTTTTTCAATGGATGCGGATAGCTAAAACTAACATCACAAATCCGTACTTTAATCATTTTTACATTTAGTCCCTTCTCTCCAAGTTATAAGCCTTTAATGAAAGGATATCTCTCAATATTATACAGAACCCATTTCCGGACTGAAAAATTTAGAAAGTAAAAATTTTATTAATTTCATCAATAACGTATTTTATTACAAAAGTTTTGAGCCCTCGCGGTCCAAAATCGGATGAAAAATGACCACTCTATTTCGGATTTAGTGAATAAACCTACTAAATTACTTGCTTCTAAATTAGCAGAACAAATATTTCGTTTGTTCATACACTAAATTCAGAATCTGCTTTCATTCAAAAGATTATAACTTTAGAATGGCTAGCCGTATCTTGAAAAGCAGACCTGCGTTGGAAAGGTATTTTTATGCGCTATAAAAAAATTTTAAAGTTACAATTTTTTTTTTCGATGAAGATGTGATTTTTAATACACTTTGTATGAAGTTCTCAACTGACTTCATTCAAAAGTGTCATAGCTTTGGAATGGCTAGTTGTATCTTGATGAATAGACCCTCGTAAGAAAGGTATTTTTATGCACTATAAAAAAATTTAAAAGTTAAAATTTTTTATTCGAAGAAGATGTGATTTCTAATTCATTTAGTATAAATTTTTCATATATCTTCATTCAGAAGGTCATAACTTCAGAACCCGATGACGTTTTTCAAAAAATTTGCCATAAATTGATAAAACGCAGCAACACCTTTCGAAAGAAGCCAAGATTATTGTACTACAATAAATCGTTCGGAAGATCTAAATTTTCAAAGACAATCTCGCAGTAGAAAAAAACACTCAAAACTTCAAACGATTTTAAGGCGCCTCGAAATGCACCGCACATATATGGTCCCTAGGAGTTTTTTACAAGAAATTTGACTTATAATCCGAAACTGAATGTTACCAGGTCAAAAAATTTAGTTTCGAACAATTTGATCCGCTCTAATTATATATTGGGTGTACAACTTAAAAACCGGAATTTTTTAGCGAAATTTGATGCTTTATTGTGGAAAAATGTTACAATATATTTTATTCAAAGTATTGTCCATTGGAAGCTACAACATTTCCCTATCTTTCAGGCAATTTATGAATTCCATCCCAAAAAAATTGCGCCGGCTTGGCGGCCAAAAATGGATCGAGCCAATTTTCGATTTCTGAACTTAAGTGAAGCGTATTCCTGATAGGGTATTCTGCATCGATCGGAACAAATGGTAGTCTGATGGTGCATGGTCTGGGCTATAAAGCGGGTGAGGCAAAATTTCCCATCCATTGTTTTCCAGGTAATTTTTGACTGGGGCAGCAATATCTGGCCGAGCGTCATCGTGGTGGAAAATGATTGACTCATGTCTGGTCGCATACGTTGGCCGCTCTGCCTGGATTTTCTGCTTCAATTGGATCAATTGTTGACGATAGAATTGAGCATTAATGGTTTGGCCACCTGGCAACAACTCATAATGGATCACACCTAGCTGGTCCTGACCAGGACGTTCTTTGTCTTCGACATCAAAATAACCACTTTTAAACCACTCACGACAGCTTGATTCAGCTGGACCATAGTCCCCATAAACTTTTTCAGCTGGACCATAGTCCCCATAAACTTCTACAAGAATGCGATGACTTTCGGCAGCTGTTTTCTTTGCAAAAAAATGACCCACTAGAACCCCCCGCAAATGCTGTCTTTTTCCCCAATTTTCGAAGTAATTCATCGTGAAAAATAATAATGATGCACACAAGATAAAATTGTTTTGTTGACTGATTTTGACAGCTGTCAAATGTACCTTCAAAATGACATATATATAAAGTTCGAGCTTTCACGATATTTGTTAATACGGACATCCACCGTCAAATTCCGGTTTTTAAGTTGTACACCCAATATATATAAAGTATCGTTTCCGCACCATCCATTTTAAAAAAAATCGGTTTTTCGTATTTAAGAAAAACACAAACAAAACCTAGAAACAGCAATAGTCATTCAAGATGTGATTTTTGATGCTTAATCCGAATCCGATCTTAGAATTGCTCTATTACGTCTGGACTTTGAGATATCCTTACATAAAAGTTTAAAGGACACCACTTTTATCCTATTTTTGGAGTTATATAACAAGACAAGGTAATATTAAGCCGTTAAATCTGGTATGACAGCTAATAGCCCTAGCTTTATTCTTAAAAACTGAATCAAACCGATAACAATATCTTTTTTTGTCGGAGATATCTTTACCTAAAAAGTTAAAAAAGTGCAAAAACACGATTTTGGGCTATATTGGATGTTATATGCAGGACACACAAATTTTTTTTGTGAATTCTATTACCAGAAGCATTTGGTACTTTCTTTTGGCTTTAAATTGAGCTATATAATGTTTATCTGCAATATTTCTCTGCAAAGTTATGTTAACTTTAAAATCACATCATGAAACTCAATGTGAAAAATCTCGGTTTTCGGCTATATTTGAGGTTGTATACTGTACGGACGAAATTCGTCTGCTCTTTTTTACTAACCGACACATTTAAAACCATTCTTTATCTTCAAAATGAGCTAACAAGTGGTCTCTTGTAATATACGTGTATATACATATATACACATACATACATATATATGTGTACATAATATGTATATAAACACCGAGACATACTCAAAAAATCATTAAAAAAATGAAAATGTGGAAAAAAATAAACGGCTGGAAAAATCATTAAAAAAATGAAAATGTGGAAAAAAAATAAACGGCTGGATGTTCGATTTCGCGGATTTTGACACTGGAAAGGTCTCCCAACATTATCCTTGAAAAAAATCGCAGGTAGTATTTCAAAAAATTAAAATTTTTTGAAAACCACCGTGAACCTGTTATAACCAATTTTTGAGAAAGGAGTCAATTCCACAAAACGGAATATAATGGGTTAATTTGTTTTATAATAATATTCTCTATGTGATTTTGGTAAGACCATGGGACAATAAGTTTTATCTAAAACGTGGTTTTAAAGCTTTGCAGTGGGGTGAAATGGCGAAAATACATTTCTTGTGCGTATTTTAGCTAAAAAAATATATGTTTAATATTAAGTATCAGATATTAATTTCTTTCCATACCTTTACTTAAAGGTGAAAAATTTGAGATGTCGTACGATTCATTCCGATCATTTTTGAGATCGAAATAAAATAAAAACCAAGTCATTATATGCAAGATCGTACGACATCCCAAATTAATATCTGATACTTAACATTAAACATATATGTATTATTTTTTTAGCTAAATACGCACAAGAAACGTATTTTTGAAATTTCACCCCACTGCACTGTGGGCTAGAATTTCTTTAAATCGGCAAAATCCAAAAACTATAGTTTTGAATTTTTGATTTTTATGTCACTTATTTGAAAGTACATAAATTTGTACATCCTGTGCAAAAAAATTGGTATCGTCACATTCATACTTTTGAGCATACATTCGTTAGAAGTTTGTCATTTTTAGTGTGTTTTTAAAAAATATTTATTTGAAAGTAAACGGTTCACGCGAAGTAAAATATATTCCAAGCCGCACTGTAAATTTTAAAACGGCGTACAAGACAATTATAAAGGTAAGTAGATGACATTTGTAAAAAAATATTGGTCATCATTCTTAATATTGTATGTGAAAATGGAACTCAAATAGGTGCGTTCCATTTAACTGTGAAAATCTTATAACCTAAAAGAAAAGACAAAAATAGTTATGTACCCTGGAGATCCCTGGCTTTTGCGTATTGCAGATAAAAAACTATTCTATTGAGACCCAAAATCGATATCAATTAGCTCCCGCACTGTCCCGCCAAAAATTTTGTGTACGTAAATATTATGCCATGTGGATTGAAAAATTGTTTTCTATTAATGCATTTTTACATAAATTTTAATCAATAACACAGGTTTACAAAAAAAAAAATAAAAAAATCTCATGGCGTTTTGACGTCCTGAATCCGAATCCCTGGTCCGTTTTTTTCCAGAACGTCTGAGAAAAAATATTTCAATGTCATATGGAGGTCATGTGTCGTTTAGTGATAAATTCGCTAAAATTCTGAAACTAATTTTTTATCATTGAGTTCTTAGTCCTTAAAAAGAATATTTGATCAAAAAGTGTATCTCGGATCTAGTTTCGGAGATATAGCCATCGGAAGATCCGGATATATCTTCTATGAAAACCGCTATAAGTTAGGAACCCCTGGATGGATTTGTAAAATATTGGAGTCATATGAAAGGTATTTTGACAGCCTATAAAAATGTTTTGGGCATATTTTCAATTGGGTTCACAGTTTTCGAGATATGAGCTTTTTTGAAATTTTGTGAAATTTTTCAATTACAACAACAAATAAATCCACATTACCAACAACAACAACAATAACAAAATACCTTTCATATGACACCAATATTTTCCAAATCCATTTAGGGGTTCCCAACTTATAGCGGTTTTCATAGAAGATATATATTCTGATCTTCCGATGGCTATATCTCCGAAACTAGGTTCGAGATACCCTTTTTAATCACATATTCTTTTTAAGACCTAAGAGCTCAATGATTAAAAATTAGTTTCAGAATTTTAGCGAATTTATATATAATTAAACGACACATGAACCCCATTTTGACCTCCACATGACCTTGAAATCTTTTTTCTCAGACGTTCTGGAAAAAAACGAACCCAGGATTCGGATTTAGGACGTCAAAGTCCCTAGGAAACACATAGTCTGATCAAAACGCCATGACATTTTTTTATTTTGTAAACCTGTGTAATTTAAGGTTCTAGATATGCAAATAACTTCTATCGTTCCTCTATATTGTCTTTTAAGTCCTTGATTCGTACGATTTCAGGCAAAAACCAGAAAAATTCATATTTAAAAAATTAACTTAGTAAAAAAATAAAATAAATTTTTACTTTCGGGCATAAATTTTTTTCTCCAAATTTTTATGAAATTGGAAATCAGTAGGTCCGAAAACTTAAAAATTGTCTTTCAATACTTGAGTTAAAGGGTTTTCATAATTTTGCCGATTTAAAAAAATTCTAGCCCACAGTGCACTGTAAAGCTTTAAAAAGGGGAAACTTTGACCCCCTAAGAAATGATGTTGTTACGCGTGCGTCTTTGCGAAATGTCAAATTCAAATAAAAAAAAAAAAAAAAATGTCTATCCGAATACAATCAGGTATAATGCGGCATGAAAAATTTCTTAAACTCCGGCTAGGCTACCCCATGGTCATGCTTCTCCCTAATATAACTTGACGCGTAATCATAGTAATCATGCCATTTTGGTAGCTTAAAAAAAATCAAACAAACTAAGCATTTCGCTACTAAATCGGCAACTAATACAGTAATCCAGTGACTTGATGTTGTTGTCACTTGGAGTGCATTTTTCCCTCCCCACCTATGGCAAATCTGGCACTCAATATTAATGGAATTGCCCCTAAATAAAATCCATATATTCCCTAACGCTTACCACATTCGACCTTTCCCAGCATTCCTTTTAAATTAAAAATTTAAGTTTTCATTTTAATTAATTTGGCATTTTAATTAAAGTTTTTTTCTTCTTAAATTTTCATAGCTTAGAAAAGATAATTTTAAACTTATGTTTACATAAGTAATTTTTTTTTACAAACTATTTTAGTACGCGCACCCCCTTAACCAAAATTATATGTAATATTTAGGTAGACTAATAATAATAATAAATTTCGTAAAGTTACAAGAAAAAAAGTCCTATAAAATCTAAAATTAATACTATTAGTAAAAAGAAATATTATTTAAGAAAAGAAAATTAAACTTAATGCATACAAGGGTTAATACTTAAATGTTCTTCGTTTTATAGGTGAATGTTAATTGATGTTCGTACAATGTCATATCTGGTGTTGTTGTTGTCTCAGCAGTGTTGTTGTTGTTGTCCCAGCCGTGTTGTTGTCTCAGCAGTGTTGTTACTTTTATTTTATAATTCAAATTATTCAATTATTATTTTCTTTTAATTGCTATTTTTTTTCTCAGTGTTTTGTTTTGTTTTCTTTTTTTTTATTTCGTCACAAATTGGTGTATTGTATTTATTTGTTTTCTTGTTCTTTTCTTTCAGTCACTTTTTATGTTTCATTGTTTTTCGCGAAACATTTAGGTTTTCACTCTTTGTAGTTTTCTTTTCTTGTCACATTTGGTTTTTTTTATAGTTTTTGTTTTCTTTTATCCTACTACTTCTTGTTTTTTTTATATAATTTTTCTTTTAGCATATTTTCCTTATAAAAAGTAAAATCTTTAAAACTTTTTCACTAATTAAAATAAAAGTAACTAAATTTTTCAAGCATTTGCTTAAGATTTTCTTCACTTTAATTTGCTTCGTGTGATTATCTTTTTAACAAGAAATCTGACCGCACGCACTGATTTTCAACAACCTTTTCGTTTCGTAATTCAACCGAAACTAACTGTCTTAAAAATTCCTGATGCCATCAAACGCCGTTCTTTGTTCCCGTTTGACATTGGCATTCACTCACACTCGCACAAAATATCACCTCATTTTTGGCCTTCAAATTAGAAAAAAATATTATTGTGTATTCACTCACAAAAGCAAGCCAATGATCGCAAGGGAGATGGTGATAGAAAAACGAAATTCTGTGTAAATTTTGTGAGTGTGTTAGTGACTGTCAATTTTCGAACATGGAATTAGGGTCCGTTTACATTTTCGAACGATTCGTAACAACTAACCCAGAAAACAATTCGCTCGGTGCAGCAGTGTGCTACCACCGTTACAAACCTGCTTTGTTTTGGAAAGGCACTCCACCCCAAAACAAACAGGAAAACAGGTGTAATTGGATCTTAACGGTTGGAAGCTGGTCAAACATGTCAATTTGCAGGTATCAGCGATAAATTTTTTCTTTTTTTTTTTAATTTCTTGCAGAAACGTGTGGCTCGACCCACGAATAGCCGGGCAAAACAAACAATTATTTTTACCGTGCACAGAAGCATTTACCTCTGAGTCTAATATCCCAAAGAAAGTATCATTGAGAATAGTAATTTGCGCAAAAAGACGTTCGTCTGCACGATCAAACAACTTTGTTGCTGCTAAAATTTTTCGACAATGTTTACGCATCTGAAATCTAATTCGACATTTTAAAATTGCTTTAGGAGGAACAAAACGTTATTTTGAAAAATATCTGCCTTTGCTTTTCCATATCGGAACTTACGTTCATAAAGATTAAAATGTTGCAAATTTGTTTTGCAAGGAAAGTCGTGATTAGTGGGTTTTAAAATTTGAATGTCTAGGATTTTATTGTCTTTTTCGACTGCAAACCTTCGGTTTGACAAGTCTACTTCGGTTTTATTGTAAACTCGGGGTGTTGCGGGAAGAACGAGTGTCCCCGGTTGCCAACTCGCTCCGTCTGAAATTTCCCTGGTGCAAATTAGTGCAGTTCGGAGTTGTGACTCCTTTTGCCTACATTTGAAACCAAATAAGGTTTCTTGTTTCACTAGGACAGTAAATATACGAACATCCCAATGACAAACAGTTCCAGCACTGAATTTTGGAATAATCAGCGCGACGTTTAAACTGTAAAGCCTCTATCTCTACCGAGAGAATTTCGATCTCTGTTATTATTTCGTAATGTTTTGCGAGTATCCATAAAACACGTCAATAAATAATTTTCAGTCAACTTAATGTCCGAGAACAAAGAACGAAGAATTGCCTCAGAATAGTCGCGTTTTCTTAATAAAAAATTTTTTAAAATTATATCCGTTTCCGTAATGATTGGATTTTACGAAAAAAAATCCTTTCATATTCAAATCAGTGATGCAATCAAAATATTAAAAAAAGAATGCTGAGTTATGACAAATGTGGTATAGCTAAAAGTTTATATGGAACTAACAGTGCACAAGTACTTATATTATTTTATGTACTGACTACTGTATCATTATAAAAATATGGCAAATCGTTCGAATTCAAACGATGACTCAAAATTCAAATCAAAATTTTTTTCTGTGTACTACTGAATACTATACAAATTTGTAAGCGTAGGAATCTTTAGCAACAGGTAACTTGAACAGATAATCCTGGACTTAAAAACTCCATGCCAGTTAAACTTTATTACAATTCACGATTGGCAACCCAAGCAACGAACTATCGGTTCATTAACTTCGGACTCAACCGCACTTGAAAAATTCAAAAATTATTTAAAAAATCTTTTTTTAAAGTTATGTATTTGTAGGAAACACCTTAGAAGAATAACTGCTGAGTATTTAAACATTCAACCTGCAACGTGGCTCAGAAATTTAATTTCCAATCAACCAGGACTAAGTTGATATTGTTTAAAAACTAGACGTCAAATCAATATTTTTTTTTTTTTAACTTCTAAAATGCTTCACACGCAGCAAAAAAAATCCGATCTGTGACTACCTTTAGTTTCCGATAAACTAAAAAATGAAAATTTTTTAAATTTAAATAAAAACTTCAACCAAATTTTATTTGAAATAAAATTTGTTAAGTGAAAACTCAAAAAAAATAATCAGTTTTTAATAAAAAAATAACTTTGTATGCTTTGCGTTGGGCGCCATCTATGTTAGCGACCAACACAAAATAAATTATTCTTGTTTAAAAAAAATCGAAAATTACAAAGTTTGTTCAGCGTTGGGCGCCATCTATGTTACGCGTGCGTCTTTGCGAAATGTCAAATTCAAATCAAAAAAAAAAAAAATTTCTATCCGAATACAATCAGGTATAAAGCGGCATGAAAAATTTCTTAAACTCCGGCTAGGCTACCCCAAGGTCGTGCTTCTCCCTAATATAACTTGACGCGTAATCATAGTAATCATGCCATTTTGGTAGCTTAAAAAAAATCAAACAAACTAAGCATTTCGCTACTAAATCGGCAACTAATACAGTAATCCAGTGACTTGATGTTGTTGTCACTTGGAGTGCATTTTTCCCTCCCCACCTATGGCAAATTCGGCACTCAATATTCATGGAATTGCCCCTAAATAAAATCCATGTATTCCCTAACGCTTACGACATTCGACCTTTCCCAGCATTCCTTTTAAATTAAAAATTTAAGTTTTCATTTTAATTAATTTGGCATTTTAATTAAAGTTTTTTTTCTTCTTAAATTTTCATAGCTTAGAAAAGATAATTTTAAACTTATGTTTACATAAGTAATTTTTTTTTACAAACTATTTTAGTACGCGCACCCCCTTAACCAAAACTATATGTAATATTTAGGTAGACTAATAATAATAATAAATTTCGTAAAGTTACAAGAAAAAAAGTCCTATAAAATCTAAAATTAATACTATTAGTAAAAAGAAATATTATTTAAGAAAAGAAAAACAAACTTAATGCATACAAGGGTTAATACTTAAATGTGCTTCGTTTTATAGGTGAATGTTAATTGATGTTCGTACGATGTCATATCTGGTGTTGTTGTTGTCTCAGCAGTGTTGTTGTTGTTGTCCCAGCCGTGTTGTTGTCTCAGCAGTGTTGTTACTTTTATTTTATAATTCAAATTATTCAATTATTATTTTCTTTTAATTGCTATTTTTTTTTCTTTTTTTTTTTATTTCGTCACAAATTGGTGTATTGTATTTATATGTTTTCTTGTTCTTTTCTTTCAGTCACTTTTTATGTTTCATTGTTTTTCGCGAAACATTTAGGTTTTCACTCTTTGTAGTTTTCTTTTCTTGTCACATTTGGTTTTTTTTATAGTTTTGTTTTCTGGTCACATTTGGGTTTTATAGTTTTTGTTTTCTTTTATCCTACTACTTCTTGTTTTTTTTATATAATTTTTCTTTTAGCATATTTTCCTTATAAAAAGTAAAATCTTTAAAATATTTAGCTTTGTTTTTACAATTGTGTGCAATTTTCCTAGTTGTTCATTCAACATTTAACACTTTGCACACTTCATAGTTTTTGCTAATTTTCCCCTTCAAAGAAAATTTTTCCTTAGTTCGTTGCCACAGCCTTTTTCTATTCTGGAATTTTATTTCATTAAGCCGCGTTGCCTTAATTTGATTGTAGAATTCATACACAAAATAATGATTTTTCGACTAATAATTTTAACAATTTTCACGGCGAACCATTTTTAACATCTTCGGATTTCTTATATTTTTACATTTTTTTTTATTGTTCTTGTTTTTTTTTTTACATTTTAACGATGGCCGCGGCACCGAGGCCGACCACGACCGCAAACTTTTTCACTAATTAAAATAAAAGTAACTAAATTTTTCAAGCATTTGCTTAAGATTTTCTTCACTTTAATTTGCTTCGTGTGATTTTCTTTTTAAGTCTTATTAAAAAAAACAAGAAATCTGACCGCACGCACTGATTTTCAACAACCTTTTCGTTTCGTAATTCAACCGCAACTAACTGTCTTAAAAATTCCTGATGCCATCAAACACCGTTCTTTGTTCCCGTTTGACATTGGCATTCACTCACACTCGCACAAAATATCACCTCATTTTTGGCCTTCAAATTAGAAAAAAATATTATTGTGTTCTCACTCACAAAAGCAAGCCAATGATCGCAAGGGAGATGGTGATAGAAAAACGAAATTCTGTGTAAATTTTGTGAGTGTGTTAGTGACTGTGAGTTTTCGAACATGGAATTAGGGTCCGTTTACATTTTCGAACGATACGTAGCAACTAACCCAGAAAACAATTCGCTCGGTGCAGCAGTGTGCTACCACCGTTACAATGTAAACTTTCAAAACGGCGAAACACCTTTACCAAAATCCATTGTCTGAACCTTGTTATTTTGGAAAAACCCTGAAATTGTTGTAGAGTGTTATCAATATTATATATTTTTGTTTTATTAAAGAGTTATCGATTATTAAAATGTCATCCACTTTTTCAGGTCTAAGATTCAAGGGCTTGGTCTATATGCTGCACGCGACGTAGAAAAACATACAATGGTTATTGAATACATTGGCGAAGTAATACGGACGGAAGTATCGGAAATAAGAGAAAAACATTACGAATCAAAAGTAAGTTTTTTGTTAAATAAGGTTTTTTCAATGGTTTGATGATAATAAATGCTTCGAAAACTCGTAATAGTTGTCAAAATCAATACGAACTTTGACATTTTTGCAAGTTTACGAAGATTTTACACGTTATAAGGAAAACCCTAATTATTAATTTGTTCACACGTACTAAAACGCAGTGGATTTTGTGATCACGGCGTGCTTAAACCAAGTTTAAATAAAAGTTTCTTGCATATGAGTTTTTTGACTGAATTATGTTACGTAATAACTTCACGAATCAAATGATCCCAAAATTAAAAAAAATAAATAAATAAGGAGCCTTAAGCAATAACTATAAAAAGTTAATACAACACAAAATGAAAAATATTTGTAACATTTTGCAAATCATTTTTTCTAAACTAATTTGAGGTCGCTGAACACGAAAAACGCATTTATTTTTTTTTCCTTGGGGTCGTTCCCAAGTTATTCGATAATTTATAATTTCGAGGTTATAGCTTCATATACATCAATATATTTCTATGACGCCAAGTCCGATCAATTTTATTTTTCCACGCTTACAAAGAGTGATTAACGGCGCTTCTAACAAGTATGCCAATAATTATGCTCCAAACAAAATTGACTGAGTTAAAGCAGGAAAAAGCTTGATATTTCAAAAATTTTTTAAATTTTCCACATCACCTTCAAATGAAACACTTTGTTTTTGGCACATATTTTTTTTAAATAATTATTTTTAGAGGTGTGATTTAATGGCGCATATAATTGCAAACATTTTAAGCCTATGTTGAGTAAAATCGAATGAAATTTCCGAAAGATATAAAGGCTTTAGTGCAATAAGGAAGATGTGAGAATTTTCGAAATGTTCGGCCTGAGTCAACAGATCCAATTTTTCAGCCTCCAAATAGGACACCCTACACTTATTGAACACTTTAAAGATGATTTAAGTAACTTCTAATCATTCTCTGTAGAAGAACATTGCGGATTGTATCAAAAATATTAATTTTTAAAAGAAATCGAAATTTCTCTATTGCACTAAAACCTTAATATCTTTTGGAAATTTCATTCGATTTTGCTCAACATAGGCTTAAAATGTTTGCAATTATATGCGCCATTAAATAACATTTCTAAAAATAATTATTTAAAAAAAAATATGTGCCAAAAACAAAGTGTTTCATTTGAAGTTGATGTGAAAAATTTAAAAAATTTTTGAAATATCAAGCTTTTTCCTGCTTTAACTCAGTCAATTTTGTTTGGAGCATAATTATTGGTATACTTGTTAGAAGCGCCGTTAATCACTCTTTGTAAGAGTGGAAAAATAACATTGATCGGACTTGGCGTCATAGAAATATATTGATGTATATGAAGCTATAACCTCGAAATTATAAATTATCGAATAACTTGGGAACGACCCCAAGGAAAAAAAAAATAAATGCGTTTTTCGTGTTCAGCGACCTCAAATTAGTTTAGAAAAAATGGTTTGCAAAATGTTACAAATATTTTTAATTTTGTGTTGTATTAACTTTTTATAGTTATTGCTTAAGGCTCCTTATTTCAAAAAGGGCCCATTCGATTTTTTTAATTTTGGGATCATTTGATTCGTGAAGTTATTACGTAACATAATTCAGTCAAAAAACTCATATGCAAGAAACTTTTATTTAAACTTGGTTCAAGCACGCCGTGTGATACGAAATGTATATACATTAGAGCGCCCACAAGATATACAGTTGTGCTCAAAAAAATAGTGGTGATACTACTGGTTAGCTTGTTTTTTCATATCTGATTATTTGAATTTTTGATAATTTTTATTTTTACCAATTTGCGACGCTATAAAAGCATAATTAAATTTTTTAAATTTTTACGTTCTTGTTCTAATTTTTATTTGAAAAATTCGCAGTTGAGCTGGTTTTTGTGTGATCAAAATAATAGTAGTGTATGTGAAAATTTTGTCAAAAAATTAGAATAAACCGGATATTCCTAACGAAAAGGGTATTATTATAATCATTTATCAGTTTCTCATCGGCGTGTAACAAAAACTTTTCCAAAAATGGGACGAGGCAAGCATTGCAGTTCTGAGCGGCGTGCACTTATAAAAAACTTGATTTCGAAGGGCAAAACTTACAAGGAAGTGGAAAATTTAGTAGGTTCTTCACCGACGATGGTTCGAAATGCTATCACGTTCACCCCACGCCTTGAAAAACGCGGCCGACCTCGTCTAATCTCCAAGAAAGAAGAAAATCGTGTGGTGAGATACTCAAGACTAAATCCTTTTGTGAGCTCTTCCAAGATAAAGGATGAACTTAAAGTCAATGCCAGTACACAAACAATACGAAGATATTTGCGGGAAAATAATTTGGCAGCACATATCCCAAGAAAAGTTTCGCTTATAAATAAAAAACATGTAGCAGCAAGAATAAAATTCCCTCAAAAACACATCGACTGGCCAGTTCAGAAATGGAGAAATATTTTATGGACTGATGAATCCAAAATTGTGCTTAATAATGGAAGGGGGTCTCTGCAATACGTAAGACGACCACCAAATACGGAATTAGATCCAAGATTTACCGTAAAAACAATCAAACACGGAGGAGCTAGCATAACGATTTGGGTATGATTTTCGTAAAACGGTGTGGGGCCTATATATTGGATCCAGGAATTCATGGATCGGCACCTATACGTCCATATACTGCAGGAAGTCATGTTGCCATATGCTAGCGACCAAATGTCACAGAATTGGGTCTTTCAACAGGACAACGAGCCCAAGCACACTAGTAAAGTCGCCAAACAATGGTTTCAGGCCAACGACATAAATGTTACTGAATGACCCGCCCAGTCGCTAGACCTGAATCCCATCGAGAACCTATGGTGCGACGTGAAGAATGCAGTCGCCCAATGTCGACCGACCAATGTTTCGCAAATTTGGGAATCAGTTAAAGACGCCTGGAAATCCGTACCTGTCCAAAGGTGCCAAAATCTTGTGGAGTCGATGACAAAGCGCTGTGCTTGTGTTATTGCGAATAAAGGCCATGCAACTAAATACTAAGGATAACGTTACCACTACTATTATTTTGAGCAGTCAAATTTAAAGAACTTGTGAAAACTTTAATTTTTTTATCCCAACTGCCTTGAAATCTTGTTAATTATTTTTTTAATTTCTTCTTAGGATACCAATCTTGTAAAAAAAATGTATTTCAAATTGATCAAAATAAAAATTCAGATATTTTTAAGGTCGTTTTCAATTTTATAAAAAGCACTACTATTATTTTGGATACAGCTGTATGAAATGTGCAAAGTTGTGAATTTGTTTGCTCCCCGTCCATTTCCTGAAACTAGAAGTCAAAAAAATAAGATCTCAAAACAAAATTAGGTAGTAGAAAAAATCCAGCCGGTTTTCGATCAAAGGTCGAAAAATTGACTAAAAAAAGGCAAGTCACTTTGACTGCCCATTACTTCGAAATTATTCATTTTTTCGTAATGTTTTCAAGACAACTTTTGTAGAGAATGACTAGGTAAACATTATCTTCTTAAAAATTTTTAGTCCAAAAATTAAATTTTTTGCTGTTTCGGTACAAAAATTTTAATTTTAATATTTTGAACTTGTTTATGTGTGTTTTTTTGGTGTTGTCGAGTAATGTTTTATGTATATGTTCTTCGCTCTTAATAAACAGCTGGAAATCCTCTTCCTCAAGTTTTCTTTTATTGTTGTTATTGTTTTTTGTTCTTTAGTTTTCGTGTTTTTGAGAACGTCGTGTTTTTGTTCAATTAGTAGATTGAGAAGTTTGTTATGAAAATTTTGTGTTTTTGTAGTCGTATTTTATATTTTGGCGGAATTTTTTCTTTTATTTTAAATATGTTGTCAGTGTTTTTTGTTATATGTTGTACAAACTCAGGAATAATTCCTTCTTTTCTGCATTTGATCAAAAATGTTATTGTTGATTTAGTACTTGTCTTATTTGTATTCTTGTATAATTTTATTGCACTGTTTACATATTTGTTATAGTTTCTTTTTAGTTTTCTGTAAAGTCCCATTATATGCTGACTTCTTGGCGCGCCATCCATTGTAATATAAAATTTGTTTATTTAATTCGACCTTCTTGTATTGAAATAATTAAAATATATTGTTGATTTTGGCTTTGACTTTTTAGAAAAACTTTACAAATTTGACAAAGGTTTAAATTTTACGAAGGAAGAAGAAAACAATAACGAATTACCATATCTTGACACCATAGTCAAACGAAGAGGGAACCAATTGAAATTCGATTGGTACCAAAAACCGACGGCATCTGGACGAATTATGAATTTTAATTCTAAACATCCAAAAATGACTATTAGAAATACGGCAGAAAATTTGATAAGGAGAGTACTGATAATTAGTGATAAGGAATTTCTGAAAGGTAAAATTGACAAAATTAAGACAATTTTCCAAAAAGGACCATAAGCACACTATTACAAAAATCAAGAGATGTTTTAGTTCAATTCATGACCTCAAATACAATAAATGTAAGTTAGTATAATGTTTTTTGAAATCATGTTTTTTTTTGTGCAATATTTAAATTCATGGTCTTTTTTAGTGCAATATTTCCTTTAAAATTATAAACTTTCGCACAGTGCAATATTTTCAATTTGTTTGGTTTATATTTAATGTACAAATTTTGTGATTTTTGTATCTTTTTGTTGTTTTTCTGTTTGTGATTTAAAATTAATTCAATTATTTTTTTTTGCATTGTTATATGTTCTTTTTTAGTAGTCTACTGATGATGAAAAAGGATCTTTTTCGAAATATTGGGAATAAATTTATATAGTAATAAAGAATACTTGACCTTGACCTAAAAGCCAAAATCAACAATATATTTTAATTAATTCAATACAAGAAGGTCGAATAAAATAAACAAATTTTATATTACGAAAAATTATTTGGCAATAAGACCCTGTTGTCGCCAAGGTGGTAGTAGGTGGCAGTTTTTGTTTTTTGTAGCTCTATGACTCTGTAATTTGTTACTTTCGCGGCTAACCTTACATCATTTATGCAAAAACCACTTATATTTTCTAATTTAGTATCATTATCAATAATCATTATTTACGTACCTGGGGGGTGTTATTATTTTGTTTTGGAAACCAATAACAACGCATACAATATTACTATTACGACTTTGCGTTAAGGTACAAGAAAGTTAACTCGATATTACGTAATATTTCTAACGCCAAATCATGCGCTGGTAGTCTCTTTACAAAACTAGGCTGAAAAAATAATCCAAGCCGCAAGTCGATTTCACGATTTTTGACCAGCTTTTTCTTCGATTGGCACCTGTGTGCGTCGGCCACCTACCGGCAAAAAGTACTCAGCTTTAGCACAAATCGAAAAGCCTTATAACGGGTCCGCCAAATAACTTTTTTTTTTTTTGAAAATTCTATAAAAAAACTACTGGATATTTTCTCAAATTTCTTTTTTTATTTGAGTAATAAGGTTATACGTTTAGTTGAGTTCTGAATTCTGGTCCGTACCGATCATTAATACCATACACTGGTCGTTAAGTGGTATTATCGTATAGCTGCTTAAGGTTTTGGGCTTTCTGCTTTCGTTGCTAGATCATCATACATGCTCCTTCTGTCGTGTCTGCACGAACCCTTGACTTCCTTATTAAGAGAATTAAAGACTTTTCCGGTGTCTTACCTCGATTTCTCGCTTATCCACTGTTTTTTGTTCGCAGGTCGGCACCCAAGTTTACTTTCACTGGAGGTTAAAAAATCAGATCCAATCACAATCAATAGGAGTTATTTAATTCTTCTACGAAAGACCTCGTGCGAATGTCGAATTTTTTGTCCTTCAGCGGAAAGTCTAGTTTTTAGTCGAATAACCACAATAAGATGATAGTGGCCGGAGCTCTTTACCTTTATCTCCCTTGTCTGGAAACACCCAAGTACCGAAGTTAGTATGGTTGGTGCATTTAATTTGAAGAAAAAGGTGAATAAAAATATGTGATGCCAATTGAATTTTAAATTTTTAACTACTACTTCCCCTTATAGACTTAACTAAAAGGCGGAGATGCAAATGGTGGATCCCCAAAAACTAGAAATGAATTTTCAAAAATTTAAGATTTTAAAAATCATAGATTTAAGTTAAAACCAGTCTCCCCAAACCTTTAAATATCGTCGGGTTAAAACTACAACTAGACATCTACACACGGCGAGCCTTAACCAAAATAAAGTTTTATTGCAACCACGCAAAATTCGGCGTATGCAGGATTATTCTATATAAAAACACTAATTAATAACTGTAAATAAAAGTTTCATACCGGATCGTCTGAAGAAGATATGGCTTTTTACATTTTTTTTTTTCTTTGAGTGCATTTATTTTCATATTGTTTTTAGTTTGAAGAAAAAGATAAAAAACTGAGTATGCAGAAAATTTTATGCATGTCTTTAGATTTAAAAACTGCAACCAATGACTATTTTAAGATGCCATGCAGCATCAATATAATAAATACTGGTACAATATATTTTAGTGGCACCCCTGTGAGTTTGCACTCCATAATGTAATTTTTAAATGGTTATAACTTTGTAGAAAACAATCGCAAGAGACCACTTTGCAGCTCGTTTTGGAGATAAAGAATGACACTACATGATTTCGTTAGTAACAAAGAGCAGACGAATTTCGTTCTTACTGTGTACGATCTCAAATATAGTCGAAAACCGAGATTTTTCACTTTGAGTTTCATGATGTGATTTTTAAATTAACATAACATTACAGAGAAATATTACAGATGACCATTTGATAGCACAATTCGAAGCCAAAAAAGAGTACCAAATGATTCTGGTGATAGAAATTCAGAGACAAATTTTGTGCGTCCTGCACATAACATCCAATATAGCCAAAAATCGTGTTTTTGCATTTTTTTAGCTTTTTAGGTTAAGACATCTCCGACAAAAAAAAAAAAAGATATCGATATCGGTCCGATTGTGTTTTGAATAAAAAAACTAGGGCTAATTTTTAGCGTATATGGTCAAAATCACAAAAAGTAAACCAGGGAAAAATTTTTTGTTTAAAGTTTTTTAAAAATTTTTTTGGATGCGACGAAAGATCATGTTTTGTACTATCTAGCGTTAGGAGGTATTTCTATATATGTGGAATAAAGTGGCACTTCTCTTGTTTTTTCCAAGTGAGCAAAATATAAAAAAAAATATAAACTACATAAGGGTATAAAATTTGGCCTGGCCAAACATTAAATACCTTACACTGCAGTATTTTAAAAATTTTGCTCATATGGGAGGTGCTACGCCCTGTCCGAGTTCACCCAGTTTTTGTTCAGAGTTTTTAGTGTCTGAGTGAAAACGTTTTCAGTATAGCGTTTTGAAGCTTTTGCTTATATAGGAGGTGCCACGCCCTCTTGTCCGAGTTCTTCTAGTTTTAGCTTAGAGCGCGCATTTTTAGTCTTTAGTATTTGAGTGAAGTTTGGTTGGATTATCTCAAAAAACTCTTTCTGTATAGCATTTTGAAACTTTTGCTCATATGTGAGGTGGCACGCCCCCTGGTCCGATTTCACCCAATTTTTGTTGAGAGCTTTCATTTATGATTCTTAGTGTCTGAGTCAAATTTGGTTCGAATATCTCATGAAACGCTTTCAGTATAGTGTTTTGAAGCTTTTGCTTATATGGGAGGTGCCACGCTCTCTTGTCCGAATTTGCTCAGTTTTTTTTTCAGAGCTTGCGCATACAATTCTTAATATTTATGCGCATTTTAGTTGCATTGTCGTGAAAAATACTCCTAAAATTGCATTTTGAATATATTTTTTGTATGTGCGGTAGGCGTGTCCGTTAACCGATTTCGCTCATTTTCAACCCCCCGAGCTATCTTTGACGACGGAGGCAGTGTACCAAATTTCATTGAAATATCTTGCTCAGTTTTCCCAAAAAGTGTATTTCAACACACAGCCAGCCAGCCACCCAGCCAGACAGACGGACATGGCTATATCGACTCAGGAGGTGACGCTGATCAAGAATATATATACTTTTCTGTCACGCCTCCTTCTCTGCGTTACAAACGGAAGGACAAAGTGAATATACCCTGGGTGTAGGGTATAAAAATTCAGAGCTCTGGAGAAAAGATAACCGCTAAATTCAATTCAAGTGGTGTTTTATTGTGGCTAGTTATGTGAAATCCTAATTATTTTCATTAATAACATATTTTATTACAAAAATTTCGAGCTATTGCAGACCAAGGTTTGATGAAAAATGGCAACTTCATTCTAGCTTTAATGAATGAATAACTAAACTAAATTTTTTTCTGTTAATTTAAAAGGTTGGAATTTAGTAGGATCAGTCACAAATTCTAAAATAGTGCATCCATTTTCTTCCGAGCCTGTTCGGATAGAGCTCGAAATTTTTATAACAAAATACATTACTGATAAAAATAATAAAATTTTAATTTTTTTGATTTTTCTGTGCGGAAAAATCTTTTGTATTTGAGAGATACCCTTTTTTAATGGCTTATAACTCAAAATGTAAGGATTAAATGAAAAAAACGTTATGAATACGGCTTGTTAAGGATAATTTTGGCTATTCATATTCGTAGCTTTAAGTAGACCTTTAAAAAATTGTTATTCCTCTTTTAAGATAACTCAGGCTCTTGACTTTATAAAAAAAAAACTAAGATCACATTTCACCATAATCGGCTATAAATACCGATAACGAAAAACAAAGTTTTGGACTGTTCCTGGCAACATCCACTTTCTTGTCCGATCTATAAGAATAAGCTCAGTTTTGAGTACTCATATTTTACATACTCAAGTCCTTCTGGCACCTACTTTATAGTAATGTAATGCATATTTTAAAGTTATTAAGTTTCATTATTTACCATAAGACATTTGATCTGTTTCTTGCTGTTCTGAATCAATTTGTTCTTCTGAACTTTCTTTTTTGTCGAATCTTCTAAATGGCCCGTATTACTCCATCGTGAAAATAATTTGCCAGTTGGATTCCATTTTCCTGGCTTTCGAGATACGTATTATAGTTGTCATACCAGATTTTTCGGCTTAAAATTACCTCGTCTTGTTATATAACTTCAAAAATAGGAAAAAATGGTGTCCTTTAAACTTTTATGTAAGCATATCCGAAAACCCAGACGTAATATAGCAATTCTAAGACCGGATTCGTATTAAGCATCAAAAATCACATCTGGAATGACTATAAGTATTTCTGGTTTTTGTTTGTGTTTTTCTTAAATACGAAAAAAACCGATTTTTAAAAAAAAGGTTAAAAAATAGTTTAAAATTCAATATCTCCTGAATGGAATCAACTAGGATTTTTTGGTTTGCAGTTTTTAAATCTAAAGACATGCAGAAAATTTGTTTATCTTTTTCTTCAAACTTAAAACAATATGAAAATAAATGCACTCAAAGAAAAAAAAATGTTTAAAAATGCAATATCTTCTTCAGACGATCAGGACGAAACTTTTATTTACAGTTATTAATTAGTGTTTTTATATAGAATAATCCTGCATACGCCGTTTTTGCGTGTTTGCAATAAAACTTTATTTTGGTTAAGGCTCGCCGTGTGCATTTTTCATGTATTGAGAAAAACAAGTTTTAAGTTTTTTGAAATTGTTTTTTGAGTGGCATTTTGAATTTGTCGTCTCTTTATTTTTGATATATAAATGGGTGGACTTGACTGGGGCGTACAGCAGTTTTTTCCTCAAGTTTCTGTTTACTTAACTCAAAAAATCAAAAATTTTAGATGTCTAGTTGTAGTTTTAACTCGACGATATTATACACATAAATACATAGTTTGTTTACATTTTTAAATTCTTCATATATTTTACCTTTTGTCTTTTACAGAATAGAGGAATATATATGTTTAGATTGGATGAAGATCGAATAGTGGATGCCACACTTTCAGGTGGTCTTGCAAGATATATAAATCATTCATGCAACCCTAATTGCGTGACTGAAATTGTTGATGTTGACCGCGAGCTGAGAATCATAATATTTGCAAAGAGAAGAATAAATAGAGGAGAAGAGGTATTTTATTATTTCTTGCAAACATAACGCTTTTTTTGTAAAAAAGGTTGATATTATATGTACATTAGAGTGGTCCAAAATCCGAAAGTGTTAAAAAGTCAAGGTGCGCGCGATTTTTCTGAATCCTTGGATCCTGCTGATTACAAAAAGTGCGTTGGAACCAAAAAAAAATTGCGTTTAGATATTCCGCAACGAGCTTGAAGGTACTTTTTTTGGAATTTTTGAGTTTTTGAGTGCTTCTTTTAATTTAAACGCTATATCTTTTTAGCCAGATAAGGTTTTGCAAAAATAAAATCGCATTTTTTTTTTTTAATATTTTGAGCCATATTCTGCATTAATAATAGTTAATCTACTCTTTCCCAATTTTTTTTAGCGGCACTTTACACTTAAAAATTTGTTAATTTTTTGAGGTGTTTGTACTTTCAAGAACCGATTTTTTCTTATTTTGCTCTAGCGAATTTTTTTTTAAATTTTTATATTTTTATGCATTAATTTATCTTTAAAATAATTTCAACAACTAAGCAATTTGTAACACTTTTACTCACTAAAAACAATTAAGTATAATTAAATTGGACTTAAAAAAAAGATTAGTTTTCATGTTCAAGGCATTCAAATAAGATATCTTAATGGAATGACGTAAGATACCACTTTTTCTTATAAAATCATTAGTTCCTAATCTTCTGAGTAAAACAACATTCTTCGCAATATAGAAACCTTGCCACTTCATGTTATTTTTGGCAAAATATGTTAACAGATGGTTTTCATAGATCTTCTAAGGAAACCAAAAAAATAAATAAATCAAAAAGAAACTAAAATAGCCATTTTCAATGTATTTATTAATGCTGATTCCGAATTCAGTCTCAAAATTGCTGTATCTTGTACGGTTAAGGAGATATTTTAACATAAAAGTATAAGAAACTCCGTTTTTGCTCTTTTTAAAGTGATATTACAAGTCAAGGTTACTTTCAACCACACAAAGTGGTATAGTGGTTAAAAATGCCAGTTTGTTTCTTTAAAATTCAATTTAAATTATATCTTTTTTATTCTCAGAGTAATTCTAACCTAAAAAGTTTAAAATGTGCAAAAAACTGTTTTTTTTTGTTACTTCTGCTTACGATATTTCGGAGGAACAAAGAGATATCGATACAATTTAAATTTGGTTTTGAAGAAAAAGGCTGTCACTTTTAACTTCAATACCATGCTGAAAGTTACCATGTCTTGATATAACAGCTTCAAAAGTAGCAAAACCGGTGTTTTTTGCATTTGTCAGTTAGGATATCTCTAAAACCAAATAAGGTAGAGCAATTCTGAGACCGGATTTAAAATCTTCATGAACGCATACATCGCCAATGACTATTGTTGTTTCGGTTTCACCATGAAAATTTTAAACTCAAAGTTTTTTTTCTGGCCAAATTTGATTAAACTTTACGGTTTTTAGTAAGTAAAGTGAAGCTTATGGATTAGTAGTTGAAGTCGGTTGATAGATAAATTAATACCTAAAAAAATAAATGTAAAAAAAAAATTTTGCTAGAGCAAAATAAGAAAAAAATTGGTTCTTGAATGTGCAAACACCTCAAAAAATTAACAAATTTTGAAGTTTAAAGTGCTTCTAAAAAAAATTGGGAAACAGTAGGTTAACTATTATTAATGCAAAATTTGGCTCAAAGTATTTTTAAAAAAATGCAATTTAATTTTTGCAAATACCTTTTCTGGTTAAAAAGATATAGCGTTTAAATAAAAAAAAGTACTCAAAAACACAAAAATTCCTAAAAAAATACATTCAAGCTCGTTGCGGAATATCTAAACGCAATTTGTTTTTGGTTCAAAAGCACTTTTTGTAATCAGCAGGATCCAAGGATTCAGAAAAGTCGCGCGCACCTTGACTTTTTAACGCTTTTGGTTTTTCCATACAAAATTTGGACCACTCTAATGTACATACATCATGTTTTAGCTAATACTGTTTACATTAGACTGATTTAAAAAAAGAAATAAAATTTTATCAAATTTTTTGAAGGTCATTTAGAGGTCGCTTATGGCCGTTTTATGTCTCGGTTCTTATTTAATTACAATCTTAAAAATGAGGGGTACAGAAACAATGTCAGCAATTTTCACTTTTTTGTTTTTTGTAAAAACTAATAAAAATCTCTGAAAATACTCAATAACTTTTCGTGTGAATCGTTGGAATTTGACCTCTTACAATTATACATGGCCAAGTAAAGATCGGAAGATCCTTGCTTTAATATTTAAATTTTAATTAATTTAATAATTTAAATTAAATGGAGATATATAAGGATATAAACCAAGTTGGAACCAATTTCTCAAAGATTTTTATGGACAAATTCGATTAGAATTGTCGTGTTTGTTTCAAGTGAAATGCTTATTTTTAATTAAAAAAAAGAAAGAATAAAAATGCACCTAATTAATTTGCAAACAATAGACATTAGACAACTAGATTATTGACCTACATGATGTAGACTTATCTGATGTTGAGATATAAAGTTTATATATTAAACAAATTTCTGATGTATTGTATTCTATGTTCTTTCCTTTTCCTTCTTTTGATAAAAAATATTACTCCAATTTGGAATCGAAAACAGTGTTTGAAAAAGTTTACAAAAATCATACAAATAAAAAGATCAAAAAAAAAAAAAACAAATTAAAAATTTTTTTTTATAATCATTAACATTAATAAAAGAAAATCCGTTTTGTTTTAATATGTGAAGTTTTTACGGGTTCGAAACAGATTTACCCAGGATCGAATCCTACCACAGGTGGATTTTTATTCTTTTTTTTTGTTCCTTTTTCTTTTTTCCTTTTTATTTTTAATTGTTAATAAGCGCTTCAAAACTTTTTTTTTGTAAATATACGGCACTAACATTATTTAAAGCGATTTCGTTTTGAGTTCGTATTTAAGTAATTGTCGGGTTCGAAACGGGTCCGTCACCCGGGTTGGAATCCTACAATAGGCGGATTGTTATGTTTATACCCTACACCCAGGGTATATTCACTTTATCCTTCCGTTTGTAACGGAGAGAAGGAGGCGTGGCATATATAGAAAAGTATATATATTCTTGATCAGCGTCACCTCCTGAGCCGATATAGCCAAGTCCGTCTGGGTGGGTGGGTTAGTTGTGCTTCGAAATACATTTTGTGGGAAAACTGAGGAAGATAATTCAATGAAATTTGGTACACTGCCTACCGCCGATACAAAAAATATATTCAAAATGTAACTTTAGGAGTATTTTTTGCTGAGAATAGTAAGCGCAAGCTCTGAGAAAAAACTGGACGAATACGGACAAGAGGGCGTGGCATCTCCCATACAAGCAAAAGCTTCAAAGCGCTATACTAAAAGCGTTTTTTGAGATAGTCGAACAAAATTTTACTCAGGCACTAAGAACTATCAGTGCAAGCTCTGAGCAAAAACTTGGTGAAATCGGACAAGAGGTCGTAGCACCTCCCATATAAGCAAAAGTTTCAAAATGCTTTGAGATAATTCAACTCAATTTCACTCAAATACTAAGGACTATAAATGCACGCTCTGAGCTAAAGCTAGACGAACTCGGATAAGAGGGCGTTACACCTCCTCTAACCAAAAGCTTCAAAACACTATACTGAAAACGTTTCTTGAGATAATCCAACCAAATTTCACACAGACACTAAGAACTATAAATGCAAGCTCTGAGCAACTTTGCAACTTTAGGAGTATTTTTCACGACCATGCAACCAAAATACACATAAATAATACGAATTGTAAGCGCAAGCTCTGAGAAAAAATTAGGTGAACTCGTACAAGAGTACGTGGCACCTCCCATATAAGCAAAATTTTTAAAAAAATGCAGTGAAGGGTATTTAATGTTTGGCCAGGCCAAAGGTTACACCCATATTTTTTTATCGCTAATATGCGCTTTCATATGTATTTTTTTTTTTTTAAACACAACCTTAACATTATTAAGAGCAAATCCGTTTTGAATTCGTTTTTGATATATGTATGATACGGGTTCGAAATGGGTCCGTCACTCCAAATTACGTTTTTTATATTTTAACGGACTCGTAATGGGGACCTTATCTTACCAGAGTAAAATCTGTGAATGGGGTTTCATTTGTACTTACCGGTCTAAAAAATGCAAACCCCGAAATCGTAGCTGACCATCTCCGCGAAATATCGCAAAAATACATATCCCATATAAAATAAAAAAAAATAAAAAAAAAAATTAAAAAAAATAAAAAAAAGAAACACAGCAAACATATATAAAACTATTTTAAATGTACTTTGAAATGCTTAATCCATATGGCTTCTGAGATATTTTATCGTAAGCAAGCAAAAAAGACCGCTTTTGTTTTATTTTGAAGCTATATAACTAGAATATGAAATATTTATCCGTAAAATCCGATACAATGTCTGAAAGTTCTAATCTTTTTCTTTACAACCTTATTTAAATCATGTCAATAGCTTTATTTTTCTCCAAAATATCGTAGACTGAAATTTTGACAAAACATGTTTTTTGCACCTTTTTAACTTTTTAGATTAGGAAATCTCCAAGAAAAATAAATATATCGACATAATTTAATTAGGTTTTAAAGAAAAAACTAGAAATTTCAGATACTGTATTGGATTCTACGGATAAATTTCCACATACTAATTATATATAGCTTCAAAATAAAGCAAAAACGGTAGTGATTTTGACTATTTCTGTGGGTTAGCTCTATTTCAACCATTCACAGAGTCAATAATTTTTTAAAAAACCTTTTTTTCATTTCGCGTTTGTTGCCGAAAATTTAAAAAATAGTAGAAACGCTATTTGATTTTGCCTTTTATTTAAAATATAGACCATCAAATAATTTTATCGGATACCATTTAGAAGCAATTATGAAGGTTTTTAGAAAGCAAGTAACAAAAATATAAATTTTTGGTCCAGTGAGTTAGTTTTCTGATCAAAAATATTAGAACCAGCAATTTTTCAATTGGAATCGTTTTATTTTGGTATTTTAAAAAAAATTTCAAAAATTGACATCGAGATCATTCCCGCATTAAAAGTAATTCAGGCTCAAAAGTCGTAAAAATAAGGTGCTTTCTAATCGAATTTCAAAATAGCCAAAAAAAAATGCTTAGCTTATACTATTTTTTTTTTTTTTTTCACATATCAAAATAACTCTATTTAGTCTAATATTTTCCATTGTTATTGACCTCCACTCGCCATCTTTCGGGCAAAACCATAATACGGTCCTTAAAGGATTTCTGGGGCTTCTGCTCGAAAAACTCGGTCAAGACCATTTTGCAATCCACTGGGAATTCGATTTTACACTATCAAGCTAATTCTGCAATGAGTAAAACAAGTGGTAATCCGAGATTTACGTAGTGAAAGAACTCGATGAGATTTTTTTATATGGCGATGTTTTGACTGCTTTTGTGTCGGTCTTCCTCCACCTTTTTAAGAATTTCGTTCACTTTTTTTGTGCAAAGTCGACAAGATTTACATCAAAATTTTCAGAGTGAAATCGATTATACCTGGATGCACGCCATATGGCTGAAAATAGCGTTTTCTGCACTTTAAATCAAGGATAACTCGGATCTCAGACGTGATAGAAAAAAACGGTTAACAGATTCGGATTTTTGAAGTAAAAGACTTTGGCTTTAAGCTTCGTTATCAGGTTTTGTGGGTTAAGTTTTCCTTGTTTTGTTATATAACCTCAAAAATCTCAAAAAACGAAACTTTTAGGTTAAGATTTCTTCATACGAGATATAGCGATTCTAAGGCCAGATTCGAATTCAACATCAAAACTTGCATTAAAAATAATTTTTTTATTGTTTTAATTTTTGTTAATTTTTTTAAAAGACGCAAAAATTCATTTTTTTTTTCGACAAAAAAATTTCTCAAAAAGTTCTTAAAAATACAATGTCTCTTCAGATAGAATTTTCAAAAATACGATTTTTGAACTTAAAACTAAACGGAAAACTAACTTTGTACTCAGTTAGTTTTTGCCAAACCTAGGTTTTTAATACAGAAACAATGTAAAAGCCATTTAGTTACTGAAATTCAACCCTGAAAATCTATTTAAAAATAAACTTTTTCTGTATACTTGGACCACAGTAAACCACTTAGCGAAAAAAAAAACTGGCCAACAAAGCCTTAAAGCAATTAAATATAAAAATGATTTAAATTAATACACATTTCATTGAATTAATCTATTTATTAGGGAAAAAATTACTAATTTTGTTTTAGTTTGCTTGCAAAACATCTTTCCAAATTTATTCTGATTTTCTAAAATTTTAATGCAAACTAGCCTGACTGAAAGATAGCTCAAACCATTTTTATTAAAAACACCAGGACTCAATGCGCTTTTGAGACCAGAATTAGTGCTATCGACTTAATTTCATAAACAAATTAAAAAAAAAGTGGTACATAGGATTATTAAAAATGGACTTAGCATTTTTCTTTGAAAATTTTGTACAGTCAAATTGTACGATGACCTAGAAAAAATTGCGCACTGCAATTTTTTTTTGCTTAATGTGTTTAGAACCACTAAAAAAGCTTAACGTCAAAAAGGTGACCTCCCTACCCTTGCGCATTAGCCGCCATCTTGAAATATGTTTGATTCAATTTATCTCGTTTCCTGTTGGTCGGACGGAAAAAATTTTGAACAAAAATTACGGGCAATAAAATTCTACGTTTTTTTTATCTCGGTCGCGATATAAGTTGATATTTTGAGCGGCTGCCAAAATTACAAAAAGTCAGTTTTATAAAGTAATTATCTCAATTGGTTCTCGAGTAATTAAGTATTATGTAACCAATGTTCAGATAAAAAACATAATCAACAAATTTTTTACACGCATTTTATTTTTAACTTGTAACAACTCGAGAACCAATTGAGATAATCATTTTATTCAAAAACTATTTTGCTTGATTTACAAGCGCTAAAAATTTTGTGGTCCCAACATTTTGAAAAATTAACACCCAGAGGGTCAAAATGGAAAAAAACCGATTTTTTGTAACTTTGGCAGCCTCTACCGCTCGGAATATCAACTTATGGATACAGCGTCCCTGATCAAAAATACGTAGAATTTCATTGCCAGTAATTTTTTTTCAAAATTTTTTTCTGTGCGACCAATAGGAAACGAGATAAATCGAATCAAAAATATTTCAAGATTTGGTTTTAGGCCTCTAAGTAGTCCTAAAAACATTAGGCAAAAAAATTGCAATGCGCAATTTTTTCTAGGTCTTTTTACATTTTTACGTACATTTTAGGACACTTTTACTGTACTATATCTCGCGAACCAATTAAGATAATGACTTCATTTAAAAATTATTTTGCTTATTTGTGCAAGCGCTACAAATTATGTCATCACAACTTTTTCAAAAATCAACATCCAGTGGGTGCAAATGGAAAAAACTGATTTTTATACCCTACACCCAGGGTATATTCACTTTGTCCTTCCGTTTGTAACGCAGAGAAGGAGGCGTGGCAGGTATAGAAAAGTATATATATTCTTGATCAGCGTCACCTCCTGAGTCGATATAGCCATGTCCGTCTGTCTGGCTGGCTGGCTGGGTGGCTGGCTGGCTGGGTGGCTGGCTGTGTGTTGAAATACACTTTTTGGGAAAACTGAGCAAGATAATTCAATGAAATTTAGTACGCTGCCTCCGTCGTCAAAGTTAGCTCGGGGGATTGAATTTCATTGCCCGTAATTTTTGTTCTGTCCGACCAACAGGAAACGAGATAAATTGAATCAAACATATTTCAAGATGGCGGCTAATGCGCAAGGGTGGGGAGGTCACCTTTTTGATGTTAAGCTTTTTTATTGGTCCTAAAAACATTAATCAAAAAAATTGCCGTGCGTAATTTTTTCTAGGTCTTCATACATTATTTGACAACTTTACTGTACTAATGTACTGATGTTCTCTTGTTCTCTCGTAGAAAAGTGATCACATCGATTTCGCTCCGACAAATTTTTAAATTTTCGGCTATTACAAGTTTCAAAAAATTCGCGAGTGTAGCTTAAATAAAGCATAAAAGTGACCTGTTTCTAATTTTCTGTAAATTATAAATGAAAGCGTGTTTTTATTAATTAACAAGTAAGTTCATTTCTTTCGTTTCCAAAAGTTTTCGTTTTGGGTTATGGTTGCAAGCCTTTTATCAGTGTATGTATGAGTGCGTGAGAGACAAATCTAGGACAAATCACAGTACTGGTAACATTTATGCAAATTGCATCTCATTTCACACATACATTCATATATTTAGAGGGGAGCTTGGCCGCCTGTGTGAATTCTGTTCATCGCTGTGTTGGTGCTTAAAGTACAACGCTAGAGGTGAGCAATTGAATTAATCTGAAACGGAAAACGACGATACCTCTCTTGCTAAAAGTAGTGACTTAGCATAACATAAATAAAACAATTTATAATATTATAACTAAATACACAATTATTAAATTTTATAAATATAAAAATTAAACAAAAATAAATAAATAATAATAAAATAAAAATAAATAAGTGTTTTGTGGACTTGCACCTCATGCATGTGTGTGGGTAAAAAAGTGCCGCTACTCTAAAAAAATATATTCTATAGTAAGGGATGACACTAAGCGAGGAAATTTAAAAGATACCTATAAATATAATATCAAATAAGTATTGAGATATAATATAATGAAATAAAATAAAATAAAATATAAATTAAAAAATAAAATAAAATATAAATTAAAAAATAAAATAAAACAAAATAAAATAAAATAAAATAAAATAAAATAAAATAAAATAAAATAAAATAAAATAACATTAAAATAAAATAAAATAAAATAGTCAATTATATAAAACAGAATATAATAATAATATTCATAATTAATAATAACAAAAATAACTTTAACTATGCCACATTTTAGTTATGGAAGACAAAAACCTAGCTAACGAGCTCGACGACGCGATGGAAGACGCCCTGTTAAGATCACCAAAGCCTGAAGCTGAAGCGGAACCATCTACGTCCAATACGGCTAAAGGACGAAATGGTCGACGCCAATACAAGATCGCGTGCACAATCATAGAAAAAGTTGGCTCAGTAGACACCAAAGCTTTGTCAAGTAGGGATCGTCAGGACCTTGACTGGGCAAGAAAAGTGGTCACTGAGCAAAATGAACTCTACAAAAGCGTATCGACAAAAGGGCCCTGGAGGGCTCCAAGAAAGGTAAAATGCGCGCTGTAAAGTCAGACCTTAAAAGGCATAGATCTGCGGAGGTAAGTCCTACCGAGGCTCGTTTGTCTAAAAAAGGTCGGCAAGCGGCGGCTTCTGCCTTTCCTGGTGGTTCTTCAGTAAGTGAGATTGTAAGAAAACATCTCACTGTTTCCTTAGTCGACCACAAGGATCCACTTGGTCATATGACAATTGACCAGTGGAAGCTTGTGGAAGCCAAGCTACTGCAAAAGCTCGTAGAGTTTATGGAAGCCTATCCAGATGCACAGATGCAGGGTGGTTTCGGGATGTAAAAATTATCTGCTGCAAAGATCAGTTCTCTTTAGAATGGTGCCAAGGAACCGTAAAGGATCTGAAGGACCTTTGGGAGGGAGCTGCCCTTGAAATTATGGAGAAGGATAGGATTCCAACGCTACCTAGGGCAATCCCTGGGCCTTCAAATTAATAAGGAGGCGGAAGATGTGCTCTATGCGAGACATGGTAAAATGGCTTGGGGGATGTCGTGCGTTTATCTGCGTCTTAAAAAACGATGTCCCCAGGACAATAACAATAATACGCTTGAAGCAGATGAGGTTGAGAAAGACCTAGAAATAGATGCTATCTCTGCAGCTGCAACAAATATTGACCTGGATGGTGTGGACTCCACAGATGAGCCTACCACCACCATACAAGAGGGGCTAAAAATACTAGATGTTGAGGCTTCTACAAATCAACCTCCATCACAGTAGTTCGGCTTCGGCCGTTCTACACATGACCCTTGATGAGGGGTTCTACGATGTGGCGCTCATCCAAGAACCATGGGTGGATGCCCAAGGCGTCATCCAAGGTCTAACATTACAAAACAACAATAGTTTTTATTCACTAACCGAAGGTAGGAAGCGTTCTGTCATTATGGCAAAAAAAGAACTAAACATCTTTCTCCTAGCAAAATACAGCACAAACGACTTGACGTCGGTACAATGTACGGACAAGCAAGGTAGAGTCCTTTACTTTGCCTCATCAAAATTTGATATTGAATGCAGAAAAAGGTAACTTAAACCTCATTATTGGCACGGATGCCAACTCTCACAATTACCTATGGGGCAGTAAAAACACAAATAAAAGAGGTGAGTCACTTCTAAATTTTATTTCTTCTACTAACCTTAGTATCGCAAATCGCGGATGTGAGCCAACTTTTGTTGTACCTACACAAGTACATATGTTTCGAAGTGAGTTTTGACACACCCAGATCTAAAAAATGTTTCAGAAATGCGAAAAAAACCGACTGGAATAAATACATAGGTATTGTAAATGACGAGCTATGTAATAAAAAACCAGGCAAGCTAGAAAGTATTGATAACGTTGAGCAAGCGAATGAACAGCTTGTAACTATAATGGTTAAAGCCTTTCAAAACGCTTGTCCTACGAGGGTTGCCTTTTATATTTCGGGATTGGGCAACATTAATGTCAAAAGCTAAAATCTGGCAACACCATAATAAAGTTTGACATTTTTTAGCATAAACGTACTCACAACGTTTTGATGTACAAGTGCTATTTGTTTTGTTTACAGTGAGTTAAGAGATAAATTTTTCCATTGATAATTTAAGCGATTGATAAATTATGGGGTATCCAACGAGAACAAACCTTTTTTACGTATGCTGGTCCCTCTAATGCCTAAGGTTGTCTCAATCTCACGATAGGTCACATGACGATCTTGCAATATCAGTTGGCGCACAGCATCAATGGTTTCCGGAACAACAACTGATTTTGGACGACCTTCACGAAATTCGTCTTGAAGTGAACTACGACCTCGGTTGAATTCACCATACCATCGATAAACACTGGTCCTTGATGGAGCTTCATCGCCAAAAATTGAATTAAGTTCATCGATGCACTGTTGTTGAGTTAATCCACGTCGAAAGTTGTAGAAAATAATCGCACGATTTAATTCCATTTTTTGGGCGAGATGAATCTTTTAAGTTTCTGTAAACAACACAAATAGCGCTCGTATGTCAAAATGTTCTGAGTACGTATAACCTCAAAAATGTCAAACTTTACGATAGAGCTGGCAGTTGCCAGATTGCAACACTAGGGTTGCCCAATCCCGAAATATAAAAGGCAACCTACGTATTAGAAAATCAAAAAAGAAGCCACAACCTCCATGGTGGCATAAAGAATTAGCAGGGGCGCGTTCAAAAATTCAATATATTTTTAAAGAAGCGCGCAAGCGTAACACCTCTCAATTGTGGGAATCTTATCGAGCTGAACTTAAATTTTTTGAAAAAGCCTTGCGTAAGGCAATACGTGTAAGCTGGCAAAACTTTTGCAGCGATATTGAAATGACCTCAGAGTCTGCCAGACTATAAAAAATTCTTTCCAAGAAGGAAATATCACCTCTCCTATTACAAAAAGAAAACGGCATCTGGACGCAGCACGATCAAGAGACTGTTGAGTTACTACTCAACACTCACTTTCCCGGCTGTAAAAGCGAGCCGCATATAATTACATAATGGAAATTATTCTGCAATGGCTTATTAATATTTTTGAAGGATGTTTAAGGCTAAATGTGACTCCAAAGTCCTGGTGCCTAGCACGTGTGATCTTTATACCGAAAGGAGGTAAAAGTAGCGACGCTACGCCCAAGGACTACAGACCCATTAGCTTAACATCTTTTTTGCTCAAAGTAATGGAACATAGGGGAGATGTGTGTACCTTGGTCCGAGTGTACCTCGGTCCGAGTGCCGGTTGCCACTCAACAGTTGCACGTGTACGATAATGTTCTTCTATGGAATTTTCCACTCATACCGCTGACTGATATTAGTAGACTTCAGACCGTCAAGCTGTATGCGTGTATAAAAAGTGACGGAAAAAGTGTTTTTGGCTTGTAAAAATTAGTTTTTGGAGCAAACTACGAAACGTTTTGTGAGAAACTTGCTTGAAATATTTCAGTTTTACAACATCAGGAAGGAAGTTTAGTTATCGTTTTAAGCTTTTAGTGTGTTTTAGATGTTTTTATTAATATATGTTATTGGTGCTGACAGTTTTTAAAACATGCTGTTTGTGTGTACCTTGAACTTATGCTTATTTACCAGCGAGCTTTTTTCGACGGGCAACCAGGACGCCATAATCGCCTTTCAATATAATACTATTATTATTATTTACGTGATTAATGTATTTATTTTCAACCATTTTTGGTTAAATAATGGTTTTTTTCTAAATGCACTTTTTTGTGTTATAATTTTAGTTTATGATTAATTTTTTTTTTTTATTGAAAAAAATTTTACTTTTGATTAAATAATAAATGGTTCTTTCATAATTTGTTACCTATATACATTGTATTCTCTTTTATTTTTTAAAGTCCAAGGTACACTTGCATGGTGTACCTTGGACCGTTTGAGATTGGATTGGAAAAGTAAGATTTCTACTCAATGGTAAGACATAGAAATATCATTTTCACGTCATTTGATGCTGAAAGCATTGTAGAAATATAACTTAATCAAAAAACTAAAGAAAATTTTTTGGAAAATCCAGCACATTGAAAAAACTGAAAAGCGGACCAAGGTACACACATCTCCCCTATATTAGAATCACACATTAGAGAAAAGCTTCCTAAAAGCTTTCTATGTGTATCTCAGCATGCATTTCACATATTACACACGGTTGTTCAATCGATCGAATCTTCCTTGCAGTATAAAGAATTAACGTTAGCGGCTTTCCTAGATATCGAAGGAGCTTTCAGTAATGTAACAAAAGAAGCGCTTATAAATGCCGTTGTGAGTGCGGGGGTAGATTCTAGTATATGTAAATGGATCGATACCATGCTCAGCAACCGCATAATCAGAGCCGAATGGGGACAAACTAGTACCCAAAAATTTTCAACAAGAGGCACTCCACAAGGCGGAGTTTTGTCTTTTCTACTATGGATACTCGTTTTAGATCCTATACTTAAGACTCTTCAAATCAGGGGGGTCAAAACAGTGGCCTATGCAGATGATGTAGTTATTTTAGTAAGGGGTCGTTTCCTAAATGAATTAAGTGAGCTACTTGAAAATGCACTCACAATCATGTGTAGATGGGTTTCAAGTAAAGGACTAAACATTAATGCTCAAAAAACGGAGCTAATCCTTTTTACAAGAAAATATAAAATACCCACGTTTAGGGATGTATGTTTAAATAATATTAAGTTACCAGTTCTCAATCAAGCCAAATTTCTGAGAATAATTATCGATAAGAAATTGACTTGGAAAACCAACATAGAAGAACGATTAAAGAAGGCTAATAATGCCTTTTATGCATGCAAAAAAATGTTTGGCTGTACTTGGGGACTAAACCCAAGAGTGACACACTGGATCTACACCTCTATTGTAAGACCTATCTTATTATATGGGGTGGTGATTTGGTGGAAAGCTCTTGATAATAAGGGAAACCTGAAAAACTTTGCAAAAGTACAACGCCCGCTTTGCATAGGAATTACAAGAGCGCTTAAAACAGCATCAGCCGATTCACTCAACATTATTCTAAACTTATTACCAACAGATCTTTTTGTCAAAAGTGTGGTGTATAGAAATGCCCTTAGACTGAAAGAAGCGAATCATTTCAAACACCAAATTTTTGGACATAGCAATATAGATGATATTAAAAATATCACAACAGATTGTTTACCACCAACAACACGGTTCGACAGGAAGTTTTCAGTTAAATTTCCATCCAGGGACTACTGGACATCGCATCACCTAGACCCACCAAATGAAATAAATATATACACAGATGGTTCGAAGCAAGATGAGGGGGTTGGCGCTGGATTTTTTTGTACTGAACTCCAAAACTTGCGAATCCTACAAGCTACCTACTGACTGTAGCATTTTTCAGGCAGAGGTAGTTGCGATTCAAAAAGCCGCAGATTTTTTAGTAAAAAATATTTCTTATAAAAAAATAAACATTTATGTTGATAGTCAAGCAGCTCTTAAAGCACTTAAAAGCAACACTATTAATTCTAAAACGGTATCAAACTGTTACGAATCTTTGCAAAGCCTGAGCAATAATAACTCAGTACGATTACTGGGGTTCCTGGTCACTGCAACATTGTGGGAAATGAAAAGGCTGACGAGCTTGCTAAACAAGGTGTGCAGTTACTCAATGATCCCTTGTTTGTAGAAGTACCATTTAAGTTCTACTATACGCAAAAGACTAAGCAACTAGAAATTTTAGCGGAAAATAGATGGCTAAACAACAAAAAAAACAAAACGGCCAAAAAATTCTGGCCCTCTTACAATAATAACAAAACTACATATGTACTCTCTCTTAGCAAAATTAATTGCAGACTGTTGATTGGTGTTACAACTGGACACTGCCTGATTGGACACCATGCATATAGGATGGGATTAATATCAAATAACTCGTGCAGAAACTGTTCCGAACCCGATGAGGAAGAAACGGTAGAGCACGTCTTGTGCTATTGCCCGGCGCTAACCAGACGCAGAATGGCAACTCTTGGGCAGGCTATGTTCGGCTCCATAAATGAGATAGCTGGAATAGCATTATCGAAACTAATGAATTTCGCCTGAACACTGCTATTCTCCTAACTGAAGGGAGTTTTGTGGTAACGCTATGCACCTAGTTGGTCTATGTGAGGTTTTTGCTTACGCAATTACCGCCACCCTAACCTACTGTGTTAATTTTGAAAAATTTTGGACTTGGCACTTTTGCATTTCTTTTAATTTTCACCATTTAAACATGTTATTTTTTACGCTTAGTTTTGTTTTAGTACCTTTCGAATGGTATACATGTACTGAGCATTTTATAGTGTAATTACGTTTTTTTTAATAAAACCCCCTCCCCCCCCAAGAGCAAATCCTGCGCACGGCCCTGGTATGATATACAGCAATTCTAACGCCGGATTCAGATTCAGCATTGCAAAATACCTTTAAAATAAATACTTTTATGAAGTATGATAATTTTATATTGAACTAATTAAACAGTCATTTTTGCAATTTTTCAACAACAGACGAAAGCAAGTGTTAACATGGAAATTGATTACATATGTTTCGGCTACTTCCACATACATATTTATATATTTTCATATATAAACATGTATATAGCCTCATCAGATCAGTTTTAGTTAAATCGTGCCAGAAACCGTACTCGAACCCGTGACTCCGGTTTTCTAATGAAAGAGAACGCGGTGCTTAAGCGATTGTGCTATAGGTCACGAGTAAACTCTCTGAGCAGGATCGCCATTATGAATAAATCATAAGGCTCACTAGCGCCGTCTGTTGTGAAAAATTGCCAAATTGTTAGTTGGTAACACACTCTGGTTTTTCAACAACAGCCGAAAGCAAGTGTTAACATGGAAATTGATTACATATGTTTCCATGTTAACACTTGCTTTTGTCTGTTGTTGAAAAATTGCAAAAATGACTGTTTAATTAGTTCAGTATAAAATTATCATACTTCAATTTAGAAAAAGCGCGTTGGTACTTTCATTAGTACTATACAAGCAAAAAAACAGTCAATAAACTAACTTCATAATTTATCTAGGGGAACCTGCCTATCTATCATTAAAATTCTCGTAATTTCGAGAGCCTGCATTGTATGTGGAAAACAAATCCGCCCTTGTAGGTTTTAATTGTAGCTAGCGTAGCATGTCTCAAAACCAGAGTGTGTTACCAACTAACAATTTGGCAATTTTTCACAACAGACGGCGCTAGTGAGACTTATGATTTATTCATAATGGCGATCCTGCTCAGAGAGTTTACTCGTGACCTATAGCACAATCGCTTAAGCACCGCGTTCTCTTTCATTAGAAAACCGGAGTCACGGGTTCGAGTACGGTTTCTGGCAAGATTTAACTAAAACTGATCTGATGAGGCTATATACATGTTTATATATGAAAATATATAAATATGTATGTGGAAGTAGCCGAAACATATGTAATCGATTTCCATCTTAACACTTGCTTTCGTCTGTTGTTGAAAAATTGCAAAAATGACTGTTTAATTAGTTCAATATAAAATTATCATACTTCAATTTAGAAAAAGCGCGTTGGTACTTTCATTAGTACTATACAAGCAAAAAAACCAGTCAATAAACTAACTTCATAAATACTTTTATGTTTGTTTGTTGTGTTTCTTTTTTAATTATTTTTTTTATTTTATATGGGATATTTATTTTTGCGATATTTCGCGGAGATGATCAGCTACGATTTCGGGGTTTGCATTTTTTAGACCACTAAACTAGTACAAATGAAACACCATTCGCAGATTTTCTCCACATTTTCATCAAACCCATCGACTGTTCAAGAGCACAAAATTTCATGTTTTAGGTTTTTGACACCAAACGCTACGTACATATCTCAAGATAAACTAACAAGTGAAATCATTTTAAATTATAGCATAAATTTTTTTTTTGTTTTATCAACCTCTTTCAAACTACTGTTGCCACTGAATTATCTCAATAGGGGAGACTGGGGCACATTTGACACAAAATTTTCAAAGGCCTGTACCTTTGAAAATTATTGCACGATCTTAATACTCTTTACTGTTTCTGAAACATTGATTATTTAAGATTAAAACCAAGAAAAAAAAAATTTAAAAAGACTGCATTAAGAGTACTTTTTCAAATTTTTTCAAAAAAAGTCATTTTGTCAAATGTGCCCCAGGTACGGGGCACATTTGACATTGCAAGGGGCACATTTGACACTCACAAAAATAACACAGAAACATTAAACAAAACATTAATACATATATTTTTTTTCATATAAATACAAATTAACGGAGACTTATTTTATATATAAGTGTGAGAAGTCGATGTCAAATACGTATTTAGTGCGTGAACGTGAAGTTGAGGCTGGATTTGTTGGAGTTAGTAGTTTAAACTCAATTGCACTCCTCAAAGTCAGGAAAAAATCTTCCACTCCGGTTTTATAAAAACCCATCTTAATGGTGAAACTCTTCTCAAATAACTGATCTTGTGTGAGGTATAGCCAATTAAGTACTTACTTCTACAATTTCTCCCACATAAAAAAATGGGTTTTTGGATTTTTCGCCAAATTTCCCAAGGACAATATGTAAGCATAAAGTACAATTTCCAAAATAAAATGTATGATAAGACCTAGTTTGGTGGAAATTTCTTTGGTCTGGATTTTGGGTAACACCATCGTCAAGATATCTGCAGCGCTTTCACATGGTGGGGCGTATTTCAAATCAATTTAATTATTATTAAAAACTTCGCATAAATGATGAACTTTGATGTCAATATGTTTACTTCGGGAATTCATCCATCCAGATTTTCAAATTAAAATAAGTGGTAGAGGTCCTGAAAAGCATCTATTCAAAAATCTTGTGTTGTAGATAAAACAAAGGTAACAAATTATATTAAATCAAATGAAATAGATTCTGTTCGGAAGTCGGGGTTTCCCTTTGGTTTCCGATATTAGAAATAGCGTATTTAACTTTTTTTCATCGCCATCGTGTCTGTTCGTTTTCATTTTATAGTGACATACCATATATTTAAAAGATAAAACTAGAAAATCTTTTAAAATACACAAACACGAACGTCAAATGTGCCCCTTCGGCAAAAGTCAAATGTGCCCCAAAATCTCTTGAAGAATTAAAAATATTTTATAATTTAAACTATTTGACCTTGACAAAAAACACTTTTATTCTATTAATTATGAAGGTTAATGCTGCCAAATTGTCATACTTACTTTCAAAAAACAATACAAATTTATTTGCAAAACCCTTACGAACAAGATGCCGAAAATTACAAAAATAAACACAAAAAGTTAAAAAAGCGTATTGGCGCGGGAGGAGTCGCAAGAGAACTCCCAAAGTTCATTACGTTGCTTCCACTCTAATTAGTTATGTTTCTGCATTTCAGGTTTTTGGTTCGATAGGCGTGTTCACACCGAAAATAGCAAAGTCAAATGTGCCCCGGTGTCAAATGTACCCCAGCTTACCCTACTATCATTTGAGCACCCGAGTTGCAAAACCAAGAATATCCATTTCTCAAAAAAATTAAGATATACTAGTATCGCCCAGTGGTCGAAATTCGAACACAAATAAATAAAATAATTTTGGTACTTTTTGGACACTTGGTACTTTTTTTGCTATTGGGTACAATTTAAAAAATCCCGTGGGTCAATTTCAAGCAAAATGTATGTAAGCAAAAAAAAAACAACAGTGGAGTCACACGAAGGGCACATTTGTAGGCAAGTGGTGCTTCTCATTTCCCTCCGTTTGCCTTACGTGCCCGTGCCCTTCGTGTGACTTTACTAAAACACAATGTGGCAGTAGAAGTGGCAGCGGCAGCATCTGTGATCAACTGTTTTTTTAGAAACACTGTGTTTCAATGGTAACAATTGTTACAATTGTAACAATTACAGATCAGTAGCAGTAAGCAGCATGTTTAAGGGCCGTTCATATATTACTGAACGCAACTTTCGACCAATTTCGAATCCCCCTCCCCGGTCGTAACAAAACGGACACCCTCCCTAGTTACATAACAAATCTTAATTTTGGTAATTTGAATTTATCGTCGCATAAAATTTATAAAATCGACGTTAAGTAAAGTAGTTGATGACCCCTCCCCTCATCTAACACTTCGTAAGAAATCGTTCAACCCCCCTCCCCCTGGCGCGTTACGTAATATATGAACGGCCCCTTAGCTCTATTTCTAAATTAACTGCCACTGCCAACGAAAAATTAAGGGAGGAACATTGTAATAATTAAAAGACAAAAGAAAAACAGCTGATCACTTCTGCGATCACTGCTATATTGTAAGTTTTAAGTGTAAAGTTACACGAAGGGCACCTTTTTTAATAATATTTACATTAGCTCATACTTTTCTACAAAATATATGTTTTCTTTCCATAAAACTATATTTTAATGCAAAACTTGGATCTGTTGAAGTGTTGATACTTTTTTGGGAGCTTTTAATACTTTTTTTGCTATTTGGTACACAATAAAAAGGCACATTTGTCATCCCTGGTGCGATGTCAGTGCAACGAAAGCAAAGCAAAAAAAAACATGTGTCAGTTTTCGTCTTTCTCTTTGTACAAATTTCTATCTTATGTGACCGTGTATTTTGTTGTTGTAAATATTGAAAAATTTGTTTTAAATTTTACCTGGCTAAAATGTAAAAATTAAAATAATATTAACTTTGTGCACATCTACACACAAAAACCTTTCTAATAGTGTATAACTCAAGGTTGAAGTGAATTTCTAAAATAGGAAAAAAAGATCGACAAATTTTTGTCTTGCGAATTAATATATAGATACCTATATAATATATGTATTAGGGTGGTCCAAATTGTTTGGACGAAATTTTGCCGACCTCGGCTACCCCCCTATGTGCAAATTTATTCAATTCTTAGAATAAATGCTAAAGGAACCATACCTTTTCGTTCAACTTTAGTTCGGCGCATTTTCGATTAAAAATTTACCTTGCATTTAATATTTATTTTTATACTACATTTTGAAAAATATTATAGAGACAAAAGTAATGTCATAATATGAATTGGCTGGCATTCTGTCAAAAATTAATAAAATTGGGTTCTGTTTACACGAAATTTTTGTATATTGAATTTATTGAAATCTTTGTATTTTAACAGAATATTGTTTTGAAATTTACAAATATAAAAAAACTCCAATGCCAGAGCAAACAATCAAGCTTTTAAATTGAAGAAAAACATTTTATTTCTTGAATATTTAATGAGCCTTTATGGTCCTTGACTTTAGCTGGCACTTCAAGTCAATATTTTTGTGGTCTTATATAAAATTCCGTACTGCTTGTTGACCTTCGAATCTCAACATCGAAGATGTTATCTTTCGATGTTCCTTTGTTAGCTACAGGCGCAGATTCTTTCGCTTCTTAAGCATTTCAATCTTCTCAAATGCTATTAACCACTCATTTTCGCGCTCCAAACAATGGAGTATGAAAAAAAATGTATCCAAAAACCATTATGCGTAAGAGTCCTCCCAAAAGCGGCTTGAATATTAAAATTTCTTTGAAAGTTTGTTAAAATATTTTGTAAAATGTAACGTCAAATTTGTTTAATGTCAACGTATTTCCCTGTATTTTTGGTTTGTGTGTTTGCTAATGACAAAAGTGGGCTAGTCAACTGTGAAATGCGAAATTATTTAAGGGCCGCTTAAGCTACACTAACGGTTTAGCTAAGCTAAAGATTAAGCTCACACTGTGAAATTGGCCCTTAGTTGATAAATACTAAGCAATATTCTTGTACATACAAGTTTTTCTTAAAATAAATTGTTTTATTGTTCCATAACTCCTAGAAGGGTATTAGAACAAATTGCTTATATGAGTAGTGCCACGTCCTCTTATTCTACTTCGCCTACTTTTTGCTCAGAGTTTGCAATTAATGTTCTTGGTGTTTGAATGAAATTTGGTTGGACTATCTCAAACGCGCTTTCAGCATAAAATTTTGAAACTTTTGTTTATATGGGAGGAACCACGCCATCTAGTCCGAATTCGCCTAGTTTTTGCTCAGAGCTTGTACTTACCATCTATAGTATTTAAGTGTATTTTGCTTCTACTATTGCAAATAATGCTCTCATTATTTTATTTTGAGTATATTTTTTGTATGTATGTATAAATCCCCCGTGCTAACTTTTATGACGGAGGCAGAGTGCCAAATTTCATTAAATTATGTTGCTCAGTTTTCCCAAAAAATGTATTTCCACGCACACCCAGACAGATGGACATGGCTATATCGACTCAGGAGATGACGCTGATCAAGAATATATATACTTTTCCATACCTGCCCCGCCTTCTTCTCTGCGTTACAAACGGAAGGACAAAGTGAATATACCCTGGGTGTAGGGTATAAATAAATGTTAAATGCAAGGTAAAATTTTCAATCCTTAGAATTGAATGAACTTTCATATAAGGTCGGCTTGTGAATCGGCCCACCCTTATATGTATATATCGGCCCACCCTAATATGTATATATATTAGGGTGGGTCGATTTGTAGGGGGCCAAAAAAGTTGATGTTGCGTGAGGGGTCACGGTGTTTTTTGGAGCATTTTAAGAGTTTTTGCCCAAGAAACAATGCCGCAAAATTTTTCCAAAAGTGACTCATGTTGTACGAAAAAGCCAAATGTGTTTTCGGGGGTTTTTGGGGTCGAGAAATCCATTTTTGGCATTTATTTTCCGTACATATTTTTCGATTTCATCGCCTTTGGAAAATACCTTGAAAAATTGGGAGTCTTAATTTATTTTAGAGGTATGGTTTCTGCGGCAAAAATTCATGAAATGATCCAAAGAACACCAAGAGGCGGTACGCAACTCGCCAATTTGAATAAAATTTTGCAAAAATGCTAAACTATTTGTTTTTTATTGCACTTCTTTTTCAAACCATAAAGTTGCAAAAAAAAAACACTTCTGTACTGGGAGCAGGACAAAAACAAGTGGACCACACTTTTTTACTAAAATTTTTTTAATTAAAAAGAATTGCTGTACTATATTTTATTAAAATCGAATAACGCTTACTTGTTTAGCTGCTCTATTATGTGCTCTTCACACTGTATAGAATTCCATCCAGTAGTTGCAAATATTAAGTTACATTCCATGGATCATTTTTGTTTTTCAAACTTCAACTTAGAGCTTACTGTTTTACTAGAAAACTATAAACTTTTATAGTTTTTTTTTTTTTTTTTTTTTTTCGTTCATGAATATTATCTACTGACTCTACAAAAAATGTCAAATCCTCAGCACTTTAATCAAATCTAGTCTAATGTAATTAGAGCGTTTATCATAGAAATTTTCCTGCCAATACATATAAATTTAAACGACAATTAATTGGTGACCGTTTTTATTTTTAAAATTCTACTAAAAAGTGTTGTGTTCGAAATTATCCACATGTTTTTCTATTTTTAATTAAAACTTTTTTTTATTTTTCAGCTATCTTATGACTATAAATTTGACATTGAAGATGACTCTAATAAACTTTCTTGTATGTGTGGTGCACCCAATTGCAGAAAATGGATGAATTAAGTTTTTGGTGTCAAGATTTTTAATAGCATAGTAATAATTTTGTTACTTTATTTATTTATAAGCAAAATATAATATGCATACAATCTTTTTAACTATTTACTCCTTTGGTATGAACACTAGGGCCCGACCAATTAATCAGCTTCGACCAAAAAAACACCTTCGGCCTCAAATTCGACTGAAATAAGCCTATGGTTTGGCAAAACCCGAATAACTTTATACATATCAGAACTTATTGCTTTCGAAAAATAACAATTAAACAAGAATGATAGATGATTATTTGCTGTTTCCTTAAGCCACCGGTACATACAGTACTACAAGTACGTCACGTCGTTTTTTTCTTTCAACTGTCTGCGACGGATTTGAACTTTGATTCCATGAATACTTTGGTTTATAAAATAATTTTAAATTTTAATTTTGCACTTGCTTGACTTCAACAATTTTATATTTTAATTTTATTCAAAAAATAAAAGAAAAACAATGAAAAAAAACAAAAAAAAAAAACAACAAATGAAATTTAAAATAAATTTATTTCAAGATTGTCAAATCACACGACGTACGTCGAAAGTCGGGAGCTGGGCAACTTTTGTACGTTGCTTTGACTTAGACGCACCGTGCTGCGATAGAAGGCATTTGCGTAAATATTTTTTGTTTAAATTTAAAATATTTTTTATGCCATTCAACAGCAAATAGTCCAATTAAGAAATCCCCTGAATATTTTTGAAATCTAGTTTGATTTGTAAGTGTTACAGCTTGTTAAAGTCAAACTTTTTTTCGAAAAAAAATCAAGTAAGAAAATTTGCTAATCGCAGAACTTTTTAACAATAATTACTGCTCCTAAACCACAAAAGCAATTGTTATGAAATGAAATGCATACAAAAGCGTAAATACCCATTTATTTTTAATATTTTTTGAATGCAAATTTTTTTTTGCCAAATTAAAGTTATTTTAAAAGTTATAAGAAACAATTTTCAAATATTAAAAACCGGAAAATGATAAATTTCTTCAGAGCAGGAAGAAAAAATACGGGACTTGCGGGCTTGCTCAAAAACGTACAAATAGTACAAATTCCATATTATAAGATAGGAAAAATTTACAACCCCGTTTTACCCCGTTTGCTTTAAATATTTATCTGAATATGCCGTATTTACGTAAAAATCTATGATTTTATGAAATTAACATCCCAAAATTTTTTTCAAATGCTTTTGAATTTTTTTAAATTTGAGTTTTTTTTACAGCATACTTTTATATGTCAAAAACATTTTGAACTTTTAAAATTTTCACATGCTTTTTTACAGCCTACAAGCATGCACGAACATTTTTTCCTGTTTACTGTCTTTGCTTTATTTATTCGAATATCTTTTTTTTCTGCTCATTGCACTTAAAAAATAGTTGCATTTTTGAAAACAACATGAAACAATGTATCAGTATGGTAAATCTTATGGAAATCGAACCAAAACTGTGGAAATGCCGTTCCGTTATATGGAGTGACAGCACTGTGAGACGTACTGATTGGATCGCACTTGATATAAACTCATGATTTTTAACTTAGCTGTCAATCGAATAATACTTTCATTTGCAAGATCAGGTGCATGGTTGTGTGTTGCACAGTGGGCTGAGAGCGCCGCACAGGCTTCTGAATTTTTATTTCTTGTTTTAAAATCTGATTTAAGACTCCCGCCATTCTTGCTTGCTTGCTTTTCTTCATATACTATTGTACATTTGATTTTTCTTCTATGTTGATTTTTGATATCGTCCCAGTAGGAGAAAGAGTAGTCGAATAGGCATGATATTTGGCCTTCTTTGAGTGCCATTAGGCCTTCAGTCTTCCCTTCTTTCTTCCTTTCTTTTTTACACACGATGTCATTGGGCGCCAAGGCCTGGCACTCTCGCTTCTAAAAGAAGCCAGCAAAGCAGGCCTTCTACGATCGCTTCTAATATTAAAGGACGGAAACAGGCATGCTGACTTCCCATCTTTCTTTTTTACAAATGAAACGCTTGCTTCTTCGAAGAAGGCAGCAACGCAGGCATATTTCGATATTCGTTAATATCGACATGTCCTATATTGGATGTCATTGATAGCTACTCGATCATAGAAATCCAAAATTATGTACCAAGCAAGATATACTTAAATAGTACTTTTATTAAATATATTGAGAGTTATAATATCTGAAAGAAATCTATAAAAAATTAAGCAATATAGCCTTCTATCTTCTAATATGAATTCTAATATGCCTTCCCTTCTTTCTTTATTTTTTTTTTTACAAAAAATGTATTTGGGCAGCAAGACATGACAAGCTTGCTTCAACAAAGAAGGGAGCAATGAAGGCCTTCTACGATCGCTTCTAATATGAAAGGACAATAATATGTTTAGAGAATCTATAGTAAAGAAAGAGTCAGGCGTTCTAATAGGCCTGTCCTTAGAAGGCACCCGAGAATGTTTAAAAGATCTTAAAAATGGCAAGAAAGAAGTAAGCAGGCATTGAACATTCTCCGACTGGGGTGTTGCTGTAGCATTGTTGTATGGTTTGATTTTTTGACCCAATCGGAGAATGTTCAATGCCTGATTATAATCATGCCTTCTTTCTTACCTTCTTTAAGATATTTTAAACATTCTCGGATGTCTTCTAAGGACAGGACTAGTAGAACGCCTAACTCTTTCTTTACTACAGATTCTCTACACATAATATTATGTTTTCATATTAGAAGCGATCGTAGAGGCCTTCATTGCTGTTTTAAAAAAAATAAAGAAAGAAGGGAAGGCAGCATTCCTGCTTCTGTCCTTTCTTAATAGAAGCGAGGATAGAAGGCTACATTGCTTTATTTTTTGTAGATTTTTTTAGATGTAGCTCAATATATTTGATATTTAAGTATCTTTTGCTTGGTACATAATTTTGGATATCTATGATAGAGTAGCTATCAAAGAAATCCAATATGGGAAATGTCGATAGTAACGAATATCGAAATATGCCTGCGTTGCTGCCTTCTTCGCAGAAGCAAGCGTGCCATGTGTAAAAAAGGATGAAGGGAAGGCAGCATACCTGTTTCTTTCCTTTTTTATCAGAAGAGATCGTAGAAGGCCTGCTTTGCTGCCTTCTTTTAGAAGCAAGGGTGCCAAGCATAGGCGCCCAATGACAACAAGTGTAAAAAAGAAGGGAAGGCAGCATGAATGTTTCTGCTCTTTCATATCAGAAGCGATCGCAGAAGGCCTTCTTTTAGAAGCGAGAGGGCCAGGCCTTGGCGCCCTATGGCAACATATGTAAAAAAGAAGGGAAGACAGTATGCCTGTTTCCGTCCTTTCATATTAGAAGCAATCGTGGAAGGCCTGCTTTGCTGCCTTCTTTTCGAAGCAAGAGTGCAGGGCCTTGGCGCCCAATGGTAAAAAAAAAAGGGAGTAAGAAGGGAAGACAGCAAGCCTACTGGCACTTAAAGAAGGCCTAATATCATGGCAATTTGACTGCTTTTTCTATCGCTTAAATACAGGGTGGGCCACTTAAAGTGGAAGCATTTGTTTCTGAAAAAAATATGTGAAAAAACATTTTTATTTATTTTCATTTCGATTTTAATTATTTTGGTTCAAGGAGATATGTTACAGCTATTTTTTGAAAATGATATCGCGTAAATGGCCACCTTTGGCCTTGAGTACAAAATGTGCCCTTTTTTCGGCGTTTTCCATCGTTTTGGCCAATGTATCGGTCGATATGGCGGCGATTTCACGTCGTATGTTGTCTTTGAGTTGAGCTATGGTCCTTGGTTTATCAGCGTATACCTTGGATTTCAAATAGCCCCACCAAAAAAAGTCTGGTGGCGTCAAATCGGGTGATCTCGGGGGCCAGTCAAAATCACCGTTTTTCGATATGACTCGTCCGGGGAACAATGGTCGTAACAAATCGATTGTTAGTCGAGTTGTATGGCATGTTGCACCGTCCTGTTGAAACCAGAAGCCATTCAAACCATTTTCATGAACAATGGGCATAACAAAATCATTTATCATGGCTCGATAACGATCGCCATTAAAAGTTTTCGTTGCTCCATCATCGTCTTCGACATAATAGGGACCAATGACCATATCCGCACAAACACCACACCAAACTGTAACTTTTTGGTCATATAGAGGCTGTTCCTCAATTAATTGAGGGTTTTCAGTGGCATAGAACCGACAATTTTGCATATTAACGCATACATTTAACGTGAACGAAACGCACGTTTGGTTTTCACAATTGAGAAGTTATTTTGAATGTAAAGCTGAACGATTTCAGCGCGTTCTTTTGGTGTGTACTGTTCCATGGTAAAATTGTCTTGGAATGACTCTTCCAACGCGGTATGTCATTAGTCGATCTGACAATTCTGTCAAAAGTTATTGGGTTGCCCGATGCTTCCATTCCTTTGCTGTCTTGTTGTTTGTTGTATCCTTGTATTTTTCTTTAGCAAAGAACTTATTTTTAAGTTCTCGTAGTTTCCTCTGGAAAATCATTCTTTAATATGTTTAAAATTTTCTGTTTATTTTCGGTACAAAGCACAACTTTGCACACTGGTTTGGTCAGTATATTTTAGCTTCCCATAAGTCGAATTTCGAGCACTCTCATAATAATATTTCCGTTTATTCCATTTATGAAATATTAAAGTTCCATAATCTGAAACAATTTTTGGCAAAAAATTCTTATGAAGCTTGCTACATGAGCAGAAAATGAAGAGATTTTGTAAAATTTTTTAATAAAAAATTTGATTAAAATTTTACTTCAATAATGCAAGTATGCAAGTGGTTTGTGGTGATTTCAGTTAATTGTCAATACTTTTTAGGTGTCAAGTGCATGTATCAAATTAATATTATTTTTTTTATTATAAGATAAAAAAATGGTTTTTAATTTAGATGAACTTTTTTTTGTCTAACGTTGTAGTTGTAGTAAAAATTGTTAATTTTTGTGGAACATATCAGAACATTATAATTTAAATAGTATTTGACGGTGCCATGCTTCTTCTGCTAAATGATGCAAAAAATGATAACCAACTCCGTCCAACTCGTCTTTTTATTTTGGTTTTAGTTAAGGAACTCAAGATCATAACTATGAATATTCTAGCAAATCCCGTGCGCGTTGCTTGAATTTATCTTAAAGGAGGGCGTGCTATCACAAAATTTTTTATAGTATATACCAAGTCTCATCTATTTGTAACAGTTTCAGAGATATGACAAATTAGTTTTCTTATGGGGCGTGGCACCGCCCACTTTTGCAATCAAAACTATTTCCCGGCTGTTTCTTTCATATGTATCAAGTACGTCAAGTAGTTTCAGAGATATGTTGAATTTATTTTTCAAGGAGCGTGATACTGCCCATTTTTTCATTGAAAATTATTTTTCTTTATATTTTTTCATACATATACGGTGACCAACCGTACTGTATTCTGCCGTCCTAAGCAAGAATACCGTAACTCCAATTTTCAAAAAAAATGAGTTTATGGCGTTTTTTGGGTCATCACAGTTCTGTCCGTCAACCCACAAGAACAGGTTTCATTATACCTTTATTTTCCTTATAAAATCAACTACGAGTTTTGTCGTAACTCCCAGCCGTACACATTTTACAGTTTAAGAATACCGTATCTCCACATGCTAAGCAAAAACACCGCAACTCCATAAAAATGTATGTAGTATCATACATTTTTAAAATCATTTCATTTACTTAAATCATTTTAAAAACAAACAAATTTTCTTTATGACACATCTCGTGCGCGTAGGTAGTTTCGATTATGGCCTCTGGACAAGTTAGTCAGGAAAATTTTCTCTAAGATCTATTTTAGAGTATGGTTCCACAGATAAAGCTGGCAGTGATGACATCGGAAACGTATTTAGGCAGCATTATCTCCATGGATGGTGGAGCAAAAGAGGATATCAACTCAAGAATAGCAAAAGGCGCGTTTGCTCAGCTGAACAAAATATGGTCTTCATCCGTTATATCCACCAAAACGATAGTGCGCATTTTTGATTCGAATATGAAATCGGTTTTGTTATATGGGTGCGAAACGTGGCTTGTTACTGAACAACTAACGAACAAGCTGCAAGTATTCGTCAACAAATGCTTAAGGCGAATACTAAAGGTTTGGTGGCCTCGCACTATATCAAATGCCGAGCTACATCAAAAATGCAAGCAGAAGGCTATAGCAAACGAGATCAAGCTGCGCAAATGGGGATGGATTGGTCACACTCTCCGGAAACCACACAGCGAAGTTTGTCATCAGGCCCTTGAGTGGAATCCACAAGGCAGTAGAGGACGTGGTAGACCCAAAACCAACTGGAAAAGGTCGTTGGAAAAGGAAATCCAAGAATCGGGAAAATCGTGGCAAGAGATCAAAGTCATCGCAAGGGATCGTGACAAATGGAGAGATTTCATATTGTCCCTATGCTCCTCCTAGGAGTTAAAGGAGAATACATACATACCACAGAGGAAAATTGTAGCAGCTCAGATTGATTGAATCTGTCATTTTTAAAATGGGATATGTGACTAAATTGAAACTTATGAAAAATTGAAGAAAAATTCTCATAAGTTTGGTAAATCTTATTTCAATGCGATGTTAGTGATGGGGATTAACTAACAATAATAGTAAGCAGTAATCTGCGTTCTTGGAATATAGATAAACCAACCAGTGCCATCGCCACAATGACAAAAAGGCAAAAGAATTATTCTCTGTCGACCGACACATATCCCCTTTTAAAAATGACTGATTCAATTAATCTGTGATTCAAGTTGGAATTCACAACTTAAGGAAATTCAAACACACATCGCGGACAATGATCAGATCAAATCCCTCTTACAAAAATAGGAACTGTGCGTAAGCGGAAATATTACACGAAACTGCAGAACAACGGAAAAGAGCTTGCCCGGAAGAAAACACCAGTAGACACAAAATTGGTATTAGTCTTGGTCACCAAAAGACAAGAGTGTTTCTTGGGATTTACTCTTTCTTCACAATAAATTTAATCAAAAGTTGTCTTTACGGCATTTTTGATTTGTATCAGCTTCGTCAGAAGTAGTTCGATGCAAAACATATTACCGTAACTCCATTTTCGACTGAAATTTACGAAATTGGCTATTTTCACAGTTGCCATCATGTAGAGCGTGAAAAATCCTTCAGGAATGAGGAATAAAAAATAATTTTCCTTAAAGGTGAAAGCGTTTAGGAAACGAAACAGCAAGAAACACAAAAACTCATTTTACAGAAATAAACATTTATTGGAGTTACGGCATTCTTGCTTAGGATGGCAGTATTATACAGAACAGTTCTGTATTTAAGGCCTTTGTTCTGTATAATTTTTAAACATTGGAATGTTCTGTATTTAAGAAGGTGTTCTGTTTTTCACAAAATTGTTTTGTGGAGCGATTTCCAATAAAAAATCAAATAATAAAAAATTATCAAAATCAATATTGGTTTTGCGTACTTTTGGAATCTGTTTTTATCTTGAATAAATTTTGAATACCTTTTTTTTTGAAAAATGGTAAAAAGTAGAACCAGCAATTTTTTAATTGTAATTGCTGTATTTGGTGCTTTATAACAAATGTCAAAAATTGTCATCCACTTTTCCATTCAAGTTATTCAGCCTCAGAGATCGCAAAAATCAGTTTTTTTGTTAATATCGATGAAGGTTTTTGATATTGATTTTAATTTTGATCAGAAAGTCTTATTTTAACAAAAGCTTTTCAGAATTATCGACCACTGTTCAACAAAATTAAATGGTCAACTTACATATATACCAAATTTAATGCATCAGCGTTGAATATTGTCAGAGATATGATGAACTATTTTTCGTGGAACCGCAAATTTTTTCAGCTCAGATATAATACTAGCATACTGTGTAAATTTCATTAAAATCGGTCGGTCTATTTCCACTTTAATAATTTTCGTAATCTAATATGATGTTTTGTACCAAAGTGCGTCGCTTGTAGATAAAACCTTTCTTACAAAATTATTGACAGTGTTGAGGATCATATTTCTCGGATGTTTTGAATTATAGTTGATCAGCCGTCCTGAAGCGGTGGGTTTTTGATACCAATTTATTTTGATGTAATTCACTCTTCTTACTGCTTCTGCATCTAAATATGGGAACTCCCCGTTTTTTTCAACTTCAAATGTAAATTTAATGTTGTGATGAAACTTGTTCAGCTTACTTAAAGTTTATTTTACAGCGTCTTCTCTTATTGACAGCATTATAATTATAATTATCCAGCTGAAAATTGCAACTTTGAGCGATTTTGAGGATTTTGAGCGATTTTTCGATTTTTTCATATGGCTATATCTCGGTAACGAGCCGAGATATTGATGACTTCAGCAATGTTGTAGCTATTGTATAGAAAAAAAAAATGCTGAACAAACTTAAAAAATTCATCTAGTGCCTTAAAATCGCAAAAATGACCATAAAATCCTTATATGAGTAAACTTTGCAAAACGCTCTGGCAGAATTACTTGTTTCGGCGAGTACTTTCGACGCCTTATAACGGATTTTAGTTCACCGTCAATGACTTGAAAAATGTTGCACTGTGTTATTGATGGCTGGTGTGTTTTATAACAATGGTTACATAGATCTAAATATGTAGAATTGAATTCAGTCGTAAAATCCAAAAAATCCAAAAATGGAATTATTGCGTTTTGTTATGGACCTCCTCATTTAATCCTACTTTATTCCGACAAGATTAATAAAGCAGTTTTGATCATATCGATACGTCCAACGTAAAAGTTGGTAACTCGAAAATCGTAGTTTTGAGTAATGAGCATTTTTGTATTTTAACTTTTTTGTTTTTTTGTATGAAAACCTATAGAAAATAAATTTAGGTTGTGACTTCAAAAATAAAGCCCAGGCCTTCAAATTTCAAGCTAGAGGTACCGAAATTTGACACAAGATGGAACCAAATGTGTAGATTTCGAAAAACGCTGTCCCGTAAAAAGTTGGTAACTTGAGTTACCAACTTTTACGTTGGAGGTATCGATATATTTGTGCTTAAGCTAACATTTTATTCTTAACACTCAAATCCACATCATGGGTAAAATTTACCCATGCGAAGTTTGTTTTCATAATAATTCGCTAAAAAACGAACCAAAAAACGAAGTAAGCGCATGTAAATTACCCCACTGTATTCTCCTTTTGTTGTGGGCTTTGTCGCAAGCGGTCGTCGTCGGATGGTGGAGGTATAGCGTTTTAATTTTTTTTTCGGGTAAATTTTACCCATGTTGTCGACTTATGTAAGTTTTTTTTTTTTCGTTTTGATTGAAAATATTAAAAAATGGCACGAAAAAGAGTAAAAAATTACGACGATATAATTAAAATTTTGAAAAGAATTGAATTCTCATTGTTTCAACCAAAGCTAAAAAGCAGATACCAAATCACACAACTTCGAAAAAGTTTGAAGGAGCTTATAATGAGAATTTTTCGTACTTTTAGTCCACTCTGAAAACAACCAATGTTGTACTGGAAAAACCAGTCAGATGTTTCTAGTGTCCGGCAAAAAAAGACCGAAAAACTAAAAACGTTTGAATTTGGTGTAAAAAACCTTTTTGCTCTGAGCATGGGGCTATGATTTGCAGTACATGCACATTCTTATTTGTTTTATTTTTTTGGTACTTTTTTATGATCTTGTATAAAAAATTTTGAAATGTTATTTAATTGAATTGATAATATAATAAAAATGCTTTAATCTTTTTATATATAAAAAGTAATTTCTTACAAAAAACATTATATATTTTTTTTTTTTTTTTTGTGTGTTTCAAAAAATTGCCAATGAATTAATGTAAAAAATATTTATTTTCAAAGTTTTTTTAAAATATATGTAAAAAACACCAGATATGGCTTATTTTTCTTTCAATTCGCCTTGGTATTAGATTGTTTAGGTAGAAATAACTAAGTTTCGTTAAAAATTTGGGAAATTGACCAATACAGAATGTTTTTAAGTTATGGGTAAAATTTACCCATGATGTGGACTTGTGTTGCTAAAAATATGTTGGGGAGATGAGGGTTAAAGTAAATAGAACAAATATAAATTAATTTATTAGGTGGAATCTTATTTTACAAAGATCGAATCGAGGAAGGCCTACAGAAATAATGAGAAGACAGCGATAGGCGTCATATCATTTCGAAGCATCGGACGAAATATTTTTAGAACTTTTCAGATTACCAAAATCTCTTTGCTCAAATTTGATAGAAGTATGTCCACGTATGACAAATAGGCAGAGAGGCTGCTCATAATATGCGTTTTCACCCTTCTCCATTCATAAGAGCACCCCCAATCCCAATCCGCAAGCTTTGACCATTGTTCCATCAAACTTCGTGCCCCAGAAGCACATAGTTTATTTACTTCAAATTTTTGGCATATGAGTTTTAGAGAATACGAAAATAAACACTACGAGAAAACTCAGCTAAAATTCTAATATATAATTTTTACGCTAGAGACGAACAATTTTGAAATTGAAAACTAGATGGCGCATTGAATCTCTAAAAATAAGCTACAAATTTAGAGATGGCTAGCAACGAGAATCGGAATTTAGCTTACAATCTCCAAATTTGAATTTTTAGAGTTTTGGCGATGGAGAATTGAAGATAGCAAGTTAGATAATAGGGCCCCTGTTCACTTAAGTGCGCCAATATGGGAATGCGTTGTTATTTCGTTTGCAAACATTGCGACACTGCCTTGGATGAAGATGAAGGTAATGATGATTGCACACTTCCAATCATTACGATTTTTTTAGCCTCAGTGGCGTCATTATAACTTGTATGTTCGTCCTATTGAGGCCTTCTGAATGAATAAAATCTCAACTTATTATGAAATTATAGAGCTTTACTTCGTATTATCCGATTTTTATTGGGATTTGCCAGATGGTTCACAACCCAGCCACTTTTTTGGAAGAGCCAAATATTACGGAAATTGGCTATAGAGAATTGAATTTTTATCAAAACGCTAATAAAAATTTTTATTTTATGTTACTTTACCAACGGTATTTGAAATAATTCGATATAATAAACAAAATCCGATTCACAACCGGTTAAGTTAGGGTGGCGGTGATTGCGTAGAGCACATAGACCGACTAGATCCATAGCGTTATGGTTAGGTAAGGGTGGCGATGAAACTCCGGTGACTCTGGACCTGGAATATGGCCGGGAGACTTAGGATCAGAAATTCTGGCTTACTAAAAAGTAAGTAAGTAAGTTTTTTCTCACCACCAATACTTCCGATTATGGAATATACCGGCCTGTTCCGTAATCCGTGTGATTTATATTACTTTAATTTCAAAGACTCGTTGATTACTTTTTATTTTCGATGTGGATGTGAAGCCTTTTCAACAACTGTTCAAGACGTTTTTTCACAGTGGAAACGTAATCTTTTTCGGTATCAGTTAAAAAATTCACACAAGTTAACAAGATTTATGAATCAAAATACTTTTTATTAAATTTATTTACTTTAATTGAATCCGGTAATTTTTAAAAGGGGATATGTGTCGCTCGGTAGAGAATTATTCTTTTGCTTTTTTACCACTGTGGCGACGGCACTGGTTGGTTTATCTATTTTCCAAGTACGCAGATTACTGCTTATTATAACACTGTGGAACAAAATTTGGTCAACAAAAGTTTGCTCGAATCTGACGCTGCGGGGTGAAAATATAGGCCAAAATAAAAGACCATTTGGCTCAGTTTGTTCAAATTGGCTCTAGTTTTCGAGAAAAGGCCGTTTCAATTTTGCACCTTGCATTATGTGATCTTTTCGATATATCTCGTAAGTTAACTAAGTTTTATTGCTTTTAGTAGTGGGGTTTTGTTCATCTAATCCATATCTACTCTTTCACTACCAAATCAGTATTTTTGGATGCACTTTTGGCAAGTAAGAGCGGTGGATTTATGCCTTTTAACCTATAGCCGAAATCCATATGAACACTTTGATATAATAAATGTTTCATATGGGCAAAAATTTCTCAAGTGAGCAACCTAAGAAATTAAACGTAAAAAAGGCTTTAACAAAATGATGTTTTATAACAAAAAGATTGTGTAGAAATGTTTTTTTTAGAGCTATTTAGCATAGGTCGGGGAATAAAATGGTGTTTTTGATTTGTAAAAAACTGTTTCATTTATTATTGAAAATCCCTATTTCAAATAGGTACATAAAAATAAAAGCAGCTTCTTCGCCTCTGAGAAAACTATAAAAAATAGGTAAGCACTCTCCACTTGTCAAGAAACTATATCATAGAAAAAAAATTGTGGTATCCGATATTGGTTCAAAAGTTATTAACAATATAGTGATGTCGTACAAGTCTTTTTTCAGCATTAGAGAAAAACAACGCATCTTACGAAAAAAGTGTATATGGCATAAAATGCTTAGAATTATCTAAGAAATATGTGTGAATTTTTTCAGAATTTTCTGAGACATTTTATAATTTTTCAAAAGGTCCGAAAAAAAAATTTAATATGTTCCAAAAAAACTCACACGTATTCCTTAGATAATTCTAAGCATTTTATGCCATATCCACTTTTTTCGTAGGATGCCTTGTTTTTCTCTAATGCTGAAAAAAGACTTGCACGACATCACTATTATGTTAATAACTTTTGAACCAATATCGATTACCCCAATTTTTTTTCTATGATATAGTTTCTTGACAAGTGTAGAGTGCTTACTTATTTTTTATGGTTTTCTCAGAGGCGAAGAAGCTGCTTTATTTTTATGTACCTATTTGAAATAGGGATTTTCAATAATAAATGAAACAGTTTTTTACAAATCAAAAACACCATTTTATTCCACGACCTATGCTAAATAGCTCTAAAGAAAACATTTTTACATAATCTTTTTGTTATAAAACATCATTTTGTTAAAGCCTTTTCTACGTTTAATTTCTTTGGTGGCTCACTTGAGAAATTTTTGCCCATATGAAACATTTATTATATCAAAGTGTTCGTATGGATCTCGGCTATAGGTTAAAAGGCATAAATCCACCACTCGGGTGATTTCTATTGAACCGAATGTCATAAAAGGCGAAAAATATAATTTTTTTGGGAATTTTGTGCTCTTACTTGCCAAAAGTGCATCCAAAAATACTGATTTGGTAGTGAAAGAGTAGATATGGATTAGATGAACAAAACCCCACCACTAAAAGCAATAAAACTCAGTTAACTTACGAGATATATCGAAAAGACCACATAATGCAAGGTGCAAAATTGAAACGGCCTTTTCTCAAAAACTAGAGCCAATTTGAACAAACTGAGCCAAATGGTCTTTTATTTTGGCCTATATTTTCACCCCGCAGCGTCAGATTCGAGTAAACTTTTGTTGACCAAATTTTGTTCCACAGTGTTATTGTTAGTTAACTCCCATCACAAAAATTGCACTAAAATAAGGTTTACCAAACTTATGAGGGTTTTTCTTAAATTTGCCAGAAGATTTAATTTCGCCACATATCTCCTTTTAAAAATTACAGATTCAATTGAGTTTCACGTTGACAACGGCTGCTGCAATGCACTTGAAATTATAACTGCTCGCAATTTTGGGGTCTCCTCTGATTTGAGGGAATTTCAGAAAGTTTTTTTCATGCTCTGTGCATTTTATTGGGTTAATTGGATGTTCTATTGCAATTTAAGAAATAAAATCAGGTGGCATCCTGTTTTCGAACTATTCTTACTAACACCATGATATAATGAAATGTCAAATAATTCACACAAACACTGACTTCCAAAAGCCGACTTTTTACTTGTCATCGGAAAAAATATTTTTTTAGTTAGTGTTTTCGATTTAAAGTGGACTGTATATTTTCAAAGAAAGAAAAGAACCGGTTGCAATTTTACATAAATGAATTTAATTCCAAAAAAGTATAAGTTGCTAAGTGCTAGCTTCTCTGTCAACCAAAATGAAGTGATCACAGATCGGTATGCAAAACAACGGCAATGTTACAAACAATGTGAAATATGTACATAGCAAAATACATAAAAAAATTACAATAAATATTTTGAGAATAAACCGTTGTTGTGTGGTGTGATTTATGTTTATTACATTGTATGTTTGTTTCTTATGGTATCGATCGCAGTTATGAATACAGGGTAATGTTGCATTTTGTATTCTTAAACATTCTCCCCCTCGCTGAAGGACACTGGTCCTGCTGAACTTGGTAGTAATGCAAGCTTCGAAATTGGGCGGGTGAACTCGGACGTGGAAGTTTTTATGGTCACGACTCTGACCTTTCCATCGGCACCCTGATGAAGTTTTAAAACTTTAGCCAGTACCCATTGAGATGGCAGCATATTACTTTCACGTAGAATAACAATGTCGTTAACATTAAGATTTGGTTGTTCCGTTCGCCACTTATGCCTCTGTTGCAGACTTGTTAAATATTCAGAATGCCAACGATTCCAAAATCCTTGAGCCATATGTTTTACCTTGTCCCATTGCTTTAACGGACTGATGTTAGTATCTTTTTCAACATTTGGCTCTGGACGAGCGGTAAATGGTTGTCCGATTAAAAAGTGGGCAGGTGTCAATGCATCAATTTCTCCGTCAGTGCTTGGACACAAAGGCCTAGAATTAAGAAGAGCTTCAATTCTGGTTAATAAGGTATATAAATGTTCGTAAGTCAAATTAATTTCGCCAATTACGCGCTTCAAGTGAGTTTTAACCGATTTAACGCCACTTTCCCATAATCCTCCGAAATGTGGGGAGGATGGAGGTATAAAACGCCATGTAATCCCATTTATAGAAAAGAAATCGGCAACTTTAGAGTCTTTGTACTGTTGTGCGACAATTTGCTGCATTTCATCCAATTTACGCCTAGTACCAACAAAATTAGTGGCATTATCTGACCATATTTCCAATGGTTTACCGCGCCGAGAAATGAAGCGATCTAAAGCTCCGATGTATGATTCCGTTGTCAGATCCCCTACAAGCTCTAAATGTATTGCTTTTGTTACAAAGCAAACGAAGAGCGAAATGTAACATTTTGTTTTTTGTGGCACTCTACCAACCTTCGCTTTAACTTGAAAAGGCCCTGCATAGTCACAGCCTACCTTGCTAAATGGACGTTGAAAGCGTACTCTCTCTATAGGCAAATCACTCATAACTTGCGCAAGAGTAATTTTTCGAAATTTAAAGCATGTGATGCAGTTATGTACCACTCGTCTTGCAATATTACGTGCGCCCAAAATCCAATACTGTTGCCTTAATAAGAAAATCAGTTGACTTACTCCGACATGAAGATGTAAAAGATGAGTATATTGTACTATCATTTGTGTAACAGAGTGTTTCGCTGAAAGAATTATTGGGTGTTTAATGCCAAAGGACGCTGCTGAGTTTTTAATTCTACCACCAACTCTCAATATACCCACACTGTCCAAAAAAGGTAATAGAGATGAGATTTTACTTTTGCTGCTAACTTCATTTTCTTTTTTTAATAAGGAAATCTCTGCTCCAAAAAGTTCTTGTTGAACAGCTCGAATTATTAACTCCATTGCAGCCTGCAGTTCACTTGATGATAAGCATGGCGGGTAATCTGTTTTCTTCAATGAGCCTATAAACCTTAAGCAATATGCCGTAGAACGTAATAGTCGTGACCATTTAGATATATTTTGTAACAGCGTTCCCAAGATGGCATGATTTTCTGTTGAGCAAAAAAAGACATTAATATTAAAATCAAGCTGTCCCTTACGTTCTTCCAATTTGTCTGCTTGTAATTCTTCTGATACAAAGGATCTTGGCCATAGATGCTGTGGTTGACGCAGCCATTCGGGACCATTCCACCAAATACGTAAATTTTGTAGTTCAGAAGGTAGGATGTTGCGGATGGGTTTCATTTGTAAATTTATTTTACCTATTTGTTAGTTATGCTAACACTTTTCGATTTGATTGCATATTCAAAATCAACCGTCGGCCACCTACCGGCAAAAAGCACTCAGCTTTTGCACAAATCGAAAAGCTGTTTTTTTGTAAATACATAAATGACTTTGAAATAAACTTGCTTGGTATATGAAACGGTATTTCAAGAAAAAAAGAACAAAGAAACTGCCACTGCGCATGCCAATTTTTTTTTTTCTAGCGGAACATGCGATCAGAAAAAGAACAAAGAAATTGCCACTGCGCATGTACATTTTTTTTTGCTAGCAAAACATACGATCAAAAGAAACGGTAACTGCGCATGGAAAAGAATTTTTTTTGCTAGCAGACATGCGGTCGCTATGCGAGTTTCAGTTTGGCAGTTAGTTTCGAGTTGTGCGATCGTGGTCGGCCTCGGTGCCGCGACTATGGTAAAACGGGAAGTGAAAATAAAAAAAACGCTCTTTATCAACGCTTCGGAAATAAAAATAAACAGTAATTTGTCGTGGAAAGGAAAGAAAAACATTCGAAGAAATAAATTGTGATAATTAATGTCCCTATGCTTTTATGCAGTGCATAATATACATTTTATAAGTGGAATTTGCTTTGGTTAAAATAAAAACAATATTACATAAATGTACTATTTCTATAAAGAATATGTCGTTCTATGCTATAGTTATAATCTATATATATAAAAAAACAATAAAATGTAGAAACAACAACTAAATATTATGGTGAAGAAAGAAAATTAATAATAATATAATAAATAAAATTGAGAAGACAACCCATCCACACACACATACATTTAAAAGGACTAAATATTTGTTTGTTTTTAAGAAAATTTGCAATATCTACATTGCAAAGGAACAGCATAAACATATGCATACATTGTGAGGAATTTGAATCTTGGCTAAGCTTGGCAAACAAAAAAAAAAGGTAGATGAAATCGCTTAACCGACAGAGCCATTTAGCTTGGATAGTGCAGACAGTTTATAAAAACAAAAAAGAAAAGAAAAAAAAAATTGTTTTATTACATATTAAAGTAAACGAAGAAACAAATTAAAAAAGCAAAAAAAAAAAAACTTAAACTTAAAACAACAAACTAAATAAAAAACAAGAAATAACAAAAATTACTAATTAAAGAAAAAACGTTACCAACTAATAAAAACAACAACTGAAATAAATATACAGCGAACATATCCAGCAACCGCAAACAGCTGCGGTGACAACATCTAAAGGGAAAACGCATCCAGAGTGGAAACAGAATTGCCCTGGCGAAAACACCAAGTAGTTGCAGCAAGTAGTAAGAGTATCAATGTATTATTTTTATTATAGATAAGTTTAAGTATTATTCGATAGTATATTTAATTTACTAGCGTTGCTCAAAATAACAAAAAGAATATTAAATCTTATCAAATCATTTGTTTTATAACCTTACAAAAAAAGAATTATTTTGGCATATTTGATATAAGGGGGTTGCAACTCGGTAGTAAGAAAATTTGTAAACTAGTTAAAACTATACTTAGGGTATAAGCTAAATTAATGTGTAAAAATTTGGTTTTAAGCTATAGCGGCAAACTAATGAAAAAATTTAATTAAAATTTGAATTCCATTTAAAATGAAAAACTAAACTCTAAATTATTTGGGGGAATGCCAGGGAATAGTTAGGGCAGGATGTAGGAAGGAAAATAAAAGTAAGTAAATGAGCATAGTATTTTTAAATAATTTTTTTTATGAATGCGCAAGGGAAATACGGGGAAAAGCAAAGTGAACCCTAGCCGGGACGTTTGCCGGAACTTATCCAAATTTTTAGAAATTTCAAAATCGTGTTGCTAGCCCTTCGTAACAAGGACTCCCCTTGAAGCTGGATCAGCCGGGTTATGATGAGCGCGAACATGTTTCCATTGAGACCTAGGGTAATTTGTCAAAATTTCCGCTGTCCTGTTTGACACGTACACAGACCAACGTCTTGGTAAAGACGATAACCAATGCAACACAATTGAAGAATCTGTCCACATATGAACACTGCGATGTTCATACTCAAAAGCGCTTAGAACACTGTCCATTAATCTACAAAGTAATACCGCGCCACACAACTCAAGGCGTGGTAGGGATACTTGCTTCAGAGGAGCCACACGACTCTTTGCTGCAACTAGCTGAATGATGACGTCACCTTCGTTTTCTGAGCGACAATAGACTGCGGCTGCATAAGCATTCTGTGATGCATCGCAAAACCCATGCAATTCATTACGACCACGTATAAATAAAACCCTTCTCGGAATATGCACTGCATGTAACTTTGAAAGCGAGTCTCTGAGAACAATCCACCTTGTTGCAATGACGGTAGGAATTTCATCATCCCATTCCACTTTTAAAAGCCACAGCTCCTGAAACAAGATTTTTATTAGTATGGTATAAGGTGTCAAAAATCCTAATGGATCAAATATTCGACCAGCTTCAGACAGAATCGTTCTTTTAGTTATTTTTGACTTCACTGAGAACGATATACCAAACTCGAATGCATCGTTAGAAGGATTCCATCTAAGTCCAAGTAGTTTTAGAGTTTTTGTTGAATCTAAATTTAAAGCTGATTTTTCAAACATATTTTCTGGGAGCGATTTTATCAGTTCACTACAATTGCTACTCCATTTCCTTAAATTCATCCCTGCAGTCTTTAAAAGTGATACTAGCTGAATAGGTGAATATTAGGTGAATATTAAAAATATCGTCAACAGTTTTCGCTCCAGTCATTACATCATCCATGTAAAAATCTTGAGAATCACTTGTGAAGCCAGCGGGTAAGCATCTTGCGATTTGAAAGCCAGTTCTTGTAAGGTCCTGATCGCTAAAAACGGCGCACAGGCGGTACCATAAGTTACAGTTTTTAATTTATAATGTTCCTCAGGCTGACTGGGGGAATCACGCCACAATATCCGTATGATCATCATGCACCCATATCATACGATACATTTTCTCCACATCGCCTGAAATAATAAACCGGTGGCGACGAAATCGCAATAAAATAGAAAATATTTCGCGTAATAGTGATGGTCCAGTTAGGAGGGCTTGATTCAGCGATATATGACTTCCAAAATGAGCTGAGCCGTCGAATACCACTCGTAGCCTAGTTGTCGTGCTGTCAGCCTTAAATACTGGATGATGAGGTAAATAATAGCACTCACCTGAAGTTTTTTGTATTGCTTCTGTAGGTACTTTTTCCATATGTTGTAATTCAATGTATTCCTCCATGAAATGTGTGTATTGTGCTCTCAAAACTGCGTCGCCTGAAAGTCTGCGTTCCGTTGCATGTAATCGTTTCAGTGCAGTACTGAACGAGTTCCCAAAGTCGTTTTCCTTACCTTTGAATGGCAATTCCACACAGAACTTGCCCTCGGATTTTCGTTTATGTGTTTGTATAAATGATTCCTCTGCTTTCAGTTCATCGTCTGTGTACTGAAGTGGACACACAATTTCCTCCGTTTCCCAAAATTGTGTTAATGTACGATCTACGTCCATGTTGCTGTAGAAAACTGAAAAAACTTCTCCCGTTGATGCCTTTAAATCACCACCAATAATCAATCCCAAAGAAGTCCAGAACGCATTTAGATTATTATTGGTGTCATTAATTTTGTTACCTTTTAGTATTTCAAAGAATTTTTCATTACCCAGTAGAATATCAATAGATCCCGGCATGTAAAAATGTGGATCCGCTAAATCCAAAGTCAAAAATGAAGAGTATTGTTTTTTATCAAGTTGACTTGTCGGCATTAAAGAAGAAATAGATGACACAATGAGAGCGTCAACTGTAAAACTTTCATCGTTCACTCTCGATTTTATAAGAAAAGAGACCCAGCCGCGAGATATACCTGTCGTTGCGCTGTTCAAGCCGTTGATTGGTATTCTTGCATGTTTTCTTCGAAGACCTAATCGTCGAACACAACTTTCTGTTATAATTGTTTTTTCTGAACCGCTGTCTAACAGCAAACGGCAATTTTGTTGATTCCCAAAACAATCATTTACTGTGCATAATGCAGTAGGCAGTAGCGTGCTGATGTTCGGCATTGCGTTGAAATTAACGTTGACCATCTGTTTGTCGTCTTCGTTCAATTGTTGGTTTCGATTTGTTTCTTGGTGCAAAAAGGAATGATGACGTTTTTGGCATATTTTGCATTTAAACTTAGAACGGCAATTTGTACTAAGTGGCCGCTCTTCAAACAATTGTAGCATAAACGATTACTGGCTACGAATTCTCTTACTTTGTACATCCATATTTTTAAAGAAACTACATTGTGTTAAAAAATGAGCATCGTTGCACTTTGCACAGTGAACTTGCGTATCCAATGCTGTGTGAAAAGATTTAACGTGAGTTGTACGGCCACTTCTACGAGAACCTGGATCAGGTGTAGTTAAACTCAGTGCAGCTGATTCCAACGTAACGCATGTGATATCTAGAAATTCCATAAACTCTTGTAACGTTGGATAGTCCTTATCAGACTTAGTGTATTTTATCCATTCCTGTGTAGTTACTGAATCGAGTTTGGAAAGTAAAATGTGAATCAACCATATGTCACGTTTTTCGGCAGAAGTACCAAGCGCTCGCAAACCTCGTATTACTTCGTCAGCTCCATCATAAAGCTTTCGCAAAGATTGTATCGACTAGTTACTTACTGTTCCTAGATTCAAAAATTTTGATACATGCGAATTGGCTATGACTCCCACCTTATTGTATCGTGTACACAATTTCAACCAGGCTTCTGCGTAATTTTCGTTGGTTTCTGGGATTTGCCCTACAATATCAAAAGCCTGTTCTTCTAAATAGCTTTTTAAAAGCTGAAGCTTTTGACATTGAGTATAACTTGAGCTAAGATGAATTGAACTGACATATGAGTCGTGAAAGCTTTCCATTCCGTTAAATCTCCTGAAAAAGCTTTGATTTTTAACTTTGGCAGAAAAGTTGCATTAGATCCAGCCACCTGTTTCGATATGTTACTCAAAATTGAAGTCTGTGAATTCAAAATACTTGCCAAAAATGAATTTTGTTCTTGTCCGTTAGACACCACTGGATTATCATTATGTGCAATTTGTTGCCGAAGTTTGCTTTTAGTCGTAAGCATTCGTGTTTCAAACTCCTCAGCATCATCTTCGATCTCTGCAGCAACCGTTTCATCGCCATCGCTTTTCTCCATCATTGCAGCAGCTATGTCCATATACTCCTTCCAAACCTCTTCTACACGCTCTAAGCGCCATTCCTCCAACGATACTGTTGTTCCACTTGAAAGAATGAAGTTGTTAATCCACGTAATTGATGACTTCAATAGAGAACGTTTCGCCTTAAGTGTTTTCATTTTGAAATTATGTGATGAAATCCAAATAAATTTAAAATTCAATTAATCCCGATCCGGCTCTAAGGATCAAAAAATGTTTTCGATTTAAAGTGGACTGTTGCAATTTTACATAAATGAATTTAATTCCAAAAAAGTATAAGTTGCTAAGTGCTAGCTTCTCTGTCAACCAAAATGAAGTGACCACAGATCGGTATGCAAAACAACGGCAATGTTACAAACAATGTGAAATATGTACATAGCAAAATACATAAAAAAATTACAATAAATATTTTGAGAATAAACCGTTGTTGTGTGGTGTGATTTATGTTTATTACATTGTATGTTTGTTTCTTATGGTATCGATCGCAGTTATGAATACAGGGTAATGTTGCATTTTGTATTCTTAAACAGTTGGAGTTTTTTATTTTAGCAATATTTTTAATATTACATATGTAATAAAAATTAGAATAACCCGATATAAAAGGGAAAATCTCTGGAGCTAATACGTGTGCATGTTTTTTGTTTTTCAATTTGATCGATAAAACAGCTTTAAAAAAACAAAAATAATTGAAAAGTCGTACATAACCTCAATAGTTTTGCCGACTTTTCAAAAAGCTTTGCATTCCACTTTATACCCACTTTCACGTGAAAGAGGAATTGGAAATAGGGCGGATAATGTGAATTTTTTCAGATTGCGCACAGTTTTGAGCCAATTTCCATGGGTGTTATGCCTGGCAACATCGAAAACTGGATAATACGCGACGACCAGCGTTATATGTTCGACATGGTTGTAGCTATTAATAAAGGTGTTTATGGTGATCGACAGGCTAGTAAGAAACCTGGCCGTCAGTAATGCTCGTTGGTTAACAACTGCGTCTAGGTTACTACGCCTTTATGTAACAAAAACAGTGTCATCAACAAATTTGCGCATTGTGGTTGTGGGGTCCATTAAACATAATGTTCTCACATTTTATTGAATGTTTTTATACTTTAAGAGCTTTGATTTTGTTAACTTTAAAACTTGTCTTTATATTTAGTTTCATTAATATTTTGATAGTGCAGGCAAATTAGGTAAAAACAGGTATTCATTTCTAATTTTGTTGAACATGCACCGATTTTGATCCGACAGGGCTCATTTTGTTCGAATTGAAATTTTGAACAAAACCAACACATTAATTTTTTTTCGGCCTTTTCCCAAAATTTCTTTATTCCCCGTGAACCCTCAAAATCGGACAAATTCAATAAAACTGTTCTAAAATGCTTAAAAATGGAAAGTTATGCTATTCACGGTGTGCTCTAGATTGCTGAATCCAAATATGATGTTGGAAAATGAAAAAACTTAAAATGGCGCCCGGAAAACTGCGTACGTACCCATTTTAAGCACCAAAAATGGGAAAAAATCGTTACAGGGGGTTTTAGCCTAGAAGCCTTGTTACATTGAATGAATTTATACGGTCGGTGTGGGATATTGTTTTTTATACTATAAAAAGTAAAGATTACCAAAAATTTTTTTGAGTTTTTAATTTGTTTATTATTTAAGCAATAACTATAAAAAGTTAATACAACACAAAATTAAAAATATTTGTAACATTTTGCACACCATTATTTCTAAACTAATTTGAGGTCGCTGAACACGAAAAACGCATTTATTTTTTTTTCCTTGGGGTCGTTCCCAAGTTATTTGATAATTTATATTTTCGAGATTATAGCTTCATATACATCAATATATTTCTATGACGCCAAGTTCGATCAATTTTATTTTTCCACGTTTACAAAGAGTGATTAATGGCGCTTCTAACAAGTATACCAATAATTATGCTTCGAACAAAATTGACTGAGCTATAGCAGGAAAAAGTTTGAAATTTCACAAATTTTTGAAATTTTTCACATCAAATTCAAATGAAACATTTGGTTTTTGGCATATAATTTTTTTTAATACTTGTTTTTTAGTAATTTTTTAAGCCTACGTTGAGAAAAATCGAATGAAATTTCCAAAAGATATTAGGGTTTTAGTGCAATAGGGAAATTTCGATTTCTTTCAAAAATTAATATTTTCGATGTATTCCGCAATGTTCTTCTACAGAGAATGATTAGAAGTAACTTAAAACATCTTTAAAGTGTTCAATAAGTGTAGGGTGTCCTATCTGGAGGCTGAAAAATTGAATCTGTTGACTCAGGCCGAACATTTCGAAAATTCTCACATCTTCCTTATTGCACTAAAGCCTTAATATCTTTTGGAAATTTCATTCGATTTTGCTCAACGTAGGCTTAAAATGTTTGCAGTTATATGCGCCATTTAATAAAATTACTAAAAAACAAGTATTAAAAAAAATTATATGCCAAAAACCAAATGTTTCATTTGAAGTTGATGTGAAAAATTTCAAAAATTTGTGAAATTTCAAACTTTTTCCTGCTATAGCTCAGTCAATTTTGTTCAAAGCATAATCATTGGTATACTTGTTAGAAGCGCCATTAATCACTCTTTGTAAATGTGGAAAAATAAAATTGATCGAACTTGGCGTCATAGAAATATATTGATGTATATGAAGCTATAATCTCGAAAATATAAATTATCGAATAACTCGGGAACGACCCCAAGGTAAAAAAAAAAAATAAATGCGTTTTTCGTGTTCAGCGACCTCAAATTAGTTTAGATAAAATGGTTTGCAAAATGTTACAAATATTTTTAATTTTGTATTGTATTAACTTTTTATAGTTATCGCTTAAATAATAAACAAATCAAAAAGACAAAAAAATTTTTGGTAAACTTTACTGTTTATAGTATTGGGTGTACAACTTTGCTTCCGCCGTTTTCCGATAGGTGGCTGTACCGGCTGAGGCTGGTTGAAATACATAGATGATAATGCCTTTAAAGTGTGTGTGGACAGTGCCTAACGAATTGTCATCGCCGTTTCAGTGACAGTTGTTCTTGTTTTTGTATTATTCACGCTCGAAAATGTCTGTTTATGTGCCCAATTCTCGCCATTTGTGGGAAGTTTTACTTTTCTGTTACAATTCGAAAAAAAATGCAGCTGAAGCGCATCGAATGCTCTCAGAAACTTACGGTGATGCTGCTCTGAGTGAAAGAACGTCGCGCGCTAAAAGAAAAGCGGCCACAATATCAAGAGCGACATGACAAAGTCATCCTCCAACACGACAATGCTCGGCCTCACGTCGCAAAAGTGGTCAAAAAGTACCTGGAAACGCTGAAATGGGAAGTCTTGCCCCACCCGCCGTATTCCCTAGATGTCGCCCCTTCTGACTTCCACCTATTCCGTTCGATGGCACACGGCCTGGCAGATCAACATTTTCAATCCTTCGAAGAATTGGAAAAATGGATTGCTTCATGGATAGCGTCAAAAGAGGACTCCTTTTTTCGACCCGGGATCCGAAAATTGCCGGAAAGATGGGAGAAAGTTGTCGCTAGCGACGGACAATACTTTGAATAATACATCTGTAAGCACTTTTTCGGAATAAACCTTTTAATTTTGGAAAAAAACGTCGGAAGCAAAAATGTACACCCAATATAAAAAACAATATCCCACACCGACCGTATAAATTCATTCAATGTAACAAGACTTCTAGGCTAAAACCCCCTGTAACGATTTTTTCCCATTTTTGGTGCTTAAAATGGGTACGTACGCAGTTTTCCGGGCGCCATTTTAAGTTTTTTCATTTTCCAACATCATATTTGGATTCAGCAATCTAGAGAACCCCGTGAATAGCATAACTTTCCATTTTTAAGCATTATAGAACAGTTTTATTGAGTTAATCCGATTTTGAAGGTTCACGGGGGACTAAAGAAATTTTGGGGAAAGGCCGGAAAAAACTAATGTGTTGGTTTTATTCAGAATTTTATAACGAACAAAATTAGCCCTGTCGGATCAAAATCGGTGCATGTTCAACAAAATTAGAAATGAATACCTAATTTGCCTGCACTATGATATATTTTCAAAAATTGAAAATTATGAACCATTCAAATATAATATTCAATAAATGAATATGAAAATTTTACAAAAATTCCTTCTTTTAAAAATATAATATAAAATAATATATGGTTTATATTTATTAACTTACCATATTGGCGATCCTTGTTGCGAATTTTTTTTTCGTGTTAAGCTTTTTCTTCAAATGGTTGAATTTTAAAAATAAACTGTCAACCATCTGGCGGTAAATGCATAAACTGTGAAGAAAAATAGGAAGAAGAGCTATGAATACCACTAAATCATTCGATAAGAAAAGCCAGTTAGAAACTCGCAGCCATTTTAAAATATTATCCAATAAGGAACCGTATTTAGGCGTCACTTTGTCCCTGACGTGCCTAACGTGAAAATTTTGTTTTTCTTGAAAATGCCTCATGTTCATTAAAATATTCGTAACATCAAACCAAATACTATTTATGTAACAGTTTACTTATTATTTAGCTAAATAGAGATTAGAATTGTACTTGGCTATCCAAAAAAATTTAAGTAAACGCAAAAATTGTAAACTTGAATATTTACTTAAGAGTTAGGTATTAAAGGGTTAATTTAATGTACTTCATGATTCTGCACCAACATGAGACACTGCACGATGACAGTTAGACAGTTGCTTTTTAATCTTCGAAGAGACGAGTTGCTAGGGATCGGCGCGAAACGTGGCAAAAAAGCGACTTAAAATTATCGGTGCGAAACGGCGCGGTTTTGTTTCACTTAATGAAAATTAAATAAAAGTTTTTTTTTAAAGAAAAAACAAGCAAAAAAAAAATAAGTTAAATGCTAAATTTTGTCCAGTGAAATTGTATGCGTGTGTGTGCATATGTGCATAGCCCTACCATTTTGAGACTCCGCTGGGTAGATGACAGAGACAAAAGAAATGTGTACACCTAACCTACAAAACGAAGAGGAAAAAAATAACGATGTGCGAAAACTGTATCAAAAGAAAATAGACCAAAAGTGAAACACGACAATGGACCAAAAAGAAAATGAAACATAAGATGACAGTGCGCTCAATGTGTCAAAGAGTTGTCAAATAAGTAAAAGTGATCAGTAAGCAAAGTGAAACAAATAAACAATCCAATTTGTAAAAAAAAAAAAATTGATCGATTAACTTTAAATTAACTTTTTCTTTACTCGTGCCGTCGTAAATAAGTTGCTGTTGCATATGCTACAACCCTCGGTGTTGTTATGGTTTTCGAATTTGGCATTTCGTCTTTAAATTCTTATAAAATAAACATCAATACAAAAAGAAATGAATAAAGAAAAATAAATTTAAAAATTAAAAAAGAAACAAAAATGAAAGAAGCGCTTCACATCTCAAACTTTCATAGGATTAAGACCATTCTTTGATTAAATTTGTTAGAATCATAAGCATTAAAATAAGAAATTTACATATATTTCTTAAATAAAAATTTGTCTATATTTGTAAAATGAATATGAAGCGATAAAACTTTTTATTTAAGGGGATGCCAGTCCAACACAGTATGCAGCATTATAAGTAAGTAATTTTGAAGTATGTACATCAGGGGCAATTTCATAATTGAGTGCCAGAATTGCCATATGTGGGGTGGGACAATAGCACTCCAAGTGACAGAACATCGAGTCACTTGATTGCTTTTTATCTATTTTTCTTGGGGTTTACTGTAGAATATTGGATCAAAAAGAGAGAAGTACGACCATCAGATAGTCTAGCCGGAGATAAAACATTTTTATCATGCCGCTTTGTACCTAATGCCTTATTTTGAAAATATTTTTGGTTTTAACGTTGTTTTGATTTCATTGTCATATAACCCGCGCGTAACATCCTGCGAACCTGGCAGATGAACAACATTACAAACAATAGCGTCAACTTATATTATCATCTAATATTTACAAGCATTTGAAAATATGCCTACAAAAGGAACAACATCAGCTCACAAGTCTCCAATTGTGCAGAGAACTATAAAATAAGTGCGTGAAGTTAAATTCCATAGCTAACTTAGCATAGACACAAACCACATAACTTAACAAAGCGTTAACAGAGACTTAACAGAAAAATGTTAACTTGACGCTAGAGGAGATTTCAAGACAGATAACTGGCATACTTCTATATAATAAGAGTTCATAAAATAAATAGTTGGAACTATTAGCATATAATCCATAGTTTCATATGATACACAACTTTGTTAAAATTAATTTTTCTAAACATGTTAATTTTACTCATAAAAATAACGACTTTTCTAGCAAAAAATGGAACATGGTAATCAGGCTCCTGACCACTCCACAAGGAGAGTGCATGGATCAAACTAGGTTGATTCCATAGACTATGGAACGGTGTTGAAAATTGCATATCATTTTATTGCAGTTTCATTTTCCTAAGGTACGAATTTATCCCTCGAAAAGTGAGCTCTTTATACTGAAAACCCGAAATGGTCACCTGGTCACTCCGCAAGGAGACTGCACAGATGAAACTAAGTGGATTCCATAGATTATGGAACGATGTTGAAAACTGCATATCATTTTGGTGCAGTTTCATTTTCCTAATGTACGAATTAATTCCTCGAAAAAGTGGGCTTTTTATACTGAAAACCTAATATGGTCACCTGGTCAGATGGTCACTGCACAATGGGAGTGTACGGATCAAACTAGGTAGATTCCATAGACAATGGAACATTGTTGAAAACTGCAAATCACTTTGGTGCAGTTTCATTTTCCTAAGGGAAGAATTCATCCCTCGAAAAATAGACTTTTTATACTGAAAACCCAATATGGTCACCTGGTCATCTGGTCAGATGGTCACTCCACAATGAGAGTGCACGGATCAAATTTGGTGAACTCCATAGACTATGGAACGGTGTTGAAAATTGCATATGACTTTTCAGCAATTTCAATTGCTAAGGTACGAGTTCATCCCTCGAAAAAGTGGACTTTTTATACTGAAATCCCAATATGGTCACCTGGTCAGATGGTCACTCCACAAAAAGAGTGCATGGATCAAATTAGGTAAATTCTATAGATTATGGAACGATGTTGAAAACTGCATATCACTTTGGTGCAGTTTGATTTTCCTAATATTCAAAATTATACATACAAAATACAATATTATGCATAGAAAAGTTAACATATTGCTATCTTTCATTAGCAGAGACTCTCACCAGTTCGCTATGAAACTCATCTCTGATGTTGAAATTTCATAGCGATCTTAACAGAGTCAGATTTTTCTATTTTTAAAACAATTAGAATCAAAATGGGTGAAATAAATAAAAAAAAACAAAGTTTTAAATAATATATAGATTTTCTCAAGTTTCGTCTTCGTACTTGACTAATTTTTTATTTCCATTTTTAAAAAAAGGACTTTTTGTACTGAAAACCCAAAATGGCCACCTGGTCAAAAGGTCTCTCCACAATGAGAGTGTACGGATCAACCTAGGTGAATTCTATAGACTATGGAACGGTGTTTAAAATTGCATATCACTTTTGAGCAATTTCATTTTGCTAAGGTACGAATTCATCCCTCGAAAAAGTGGACTTTTTATACTGAAAACACAAAATGGTCACCTGGTCAGATGGTCACTCCACAATGAGAGTGCACGAATGAAACTAAGTGAATTCCATAGATTATGGGCTTTTTGTACTGAAAACCTGATATGGTCAACTAGTCAGATGGTCACTCCACAATGAGAGTTCACGGATCAAACTAGGTGGATTCCATTAACTACGGAACGGTGTTGAAAACTGCATACCACTTTTGAGCAATTTCATTTTGCTAAGGTACGAATTCATCCCTCGAAAAAGTGCACTTTTTATACTGAAAACCCAATATGGTCATCTGGTCAGATGGTCACTCCACAATGAGAGTGCACGGATCAACCTAGGTGGATTCCATAGATTATGGAACGATGTTAAAAACTGCAAATCGGTTTGGTGCAAATTCATTTTCGTAAGGTACGAGTTTATCACTCGAACAAGTGGACTTTTTATACTGAAAACCCAATACGGTCATCTGGTCAGATGGTCACTCCACAATGAGAGTGCACGGATCGAACTAGGTGAATTCCTTAGATTATGGAACGATGTTAAAAACTACAAATCGCTTTGGTGCAAATTCATTTTCGTAAGGTACGAATTTATCACTCGAAAAAGTGGACTTTTTATACTGAAAACCAAATATGGTCATCTGGTCACTCCACAATGAGAGTGCACGGATCAACCTAGGTGGATTCCATAGATTATGGAACGATGTTCAAAACTGCAAATCGGTTTGGTGCAAATTCATTTTCGTAAGGTACGAGTTTATCACTCGAAAAAGTGGACTTTTTATACTGAAAACACAAAATGGTCATCTGGTCAGATGGTCATCTGGTCAGATGGTCACTCCACAATGAGAGTGCACGGATCGAACTAGGTGAATTCCTTAGATTATGGAACGATGTTAAAAACTGCAAATCGCTTTGGTGCAAATTCATTTTCGTAAGGTACGAATTTATCACTCGAAAAAGTGGACTTTTTATACTGAAAACCAAATATGGTCATCTGGTCACTCCACAATGACAGCGCACGGATTAAACTAGGTGGATTCCATAGATTATGGAACGATGTTCAAAACTGCAAATCGTTTTGGTGCAAATTCATTTTCGTAAGGTACGAGTTTATCACTCGAAAAAGTAGACTTTTTATACTGAAAACCAAATATGGTCATCTGGCCACTCCACAATGAGAGTGCACGGATTAAACTAGGTGGATTCCATAGATTATGGAACGATGTTAAAATCTGCAAATCGCTTTGGTGCAAATTCATTTTCGTAAGGTACGAATTTATCACTCGATAAAGTGGACTTTTTATACTGAAAACCCAATATGGTCATCTGGTCAGATGGTCACTCCACAATGAGAGTGCACGAATCAAACAAAGTAGATTCCATAGATTATGGAACGGTGTTCAAAACTGCATATGACCTTGGTGCAATTTAATTTTTGTTAGATGACAATTTTTCCTTCCAAAAATTGACTTTTCGTACTGTAAACCCAAATGGTCACCAAGTCAAATGTTCACTTTACAAAGAGAATGCACGGATCAAGTTATATGAATTCCATAGATTATGGAACAGTGTTGAAAATTGCATATTACATTGGTGCAGATTCATTTCCGTAAGTTACGAATTTATCACTCGAAAAAGTGGATTTTTTATACTGAAAACCCAATATGGTCGTCTTGTCAGATGGTCACTCCACAAGGAGAGTGCATGGATCAAGCTAAGAAGATTCCATAGATTATGGAACGGTGTTAAAAACTGCAAATCGCTTTGGTGCAAATTCATTTTCGTAAGGTACGAATTTATCACTCGAAAAAGTGGTCTTTTTGTACTGAAAACCCAATATGGTCATCTGGTCAGATGGTCACCCCACAAGGAGAGTGCATGGATCAAGCTAAAAAGATTCTATAGATTATGGAACGTTGTTCATAACTTCTTATGACTTTGGTGCAATTTAATTTTTGTTAGATGACAATTTTTCCTTCCAAAAATGGACTTTTCGTACTGAAAACCCAAATGGTCACCAAGTCAAATGTTCACTTTACAAAGAGAGTGCACGGATCAAGTTATATGGATTCCATAGATTATGGAACGGTGTTGAAAATTGCATATTACATTGGTGCAAATTCATTTCCGTAAGTTACGAATTTATCACTCGAATAAGTGGATTTTTTATACTGAAAACCCAATATGGTCATCTTGTCAGATGGTCACTCCACAAGGATAGTGCATGGATCAAGCTGAGAAGATTCCATAGATTATGGAACGGTGTTAAAAACTGCAAATCGCCTTGGTGCAAATTCATTTTCGTAAGGTACGAATTTATCACTCGAAAAAGTGGACTTTTTATACTGAAAACCCAATATGGTCATCTGGTCAGATGGTCACCCCACAAGGAGAGTGCATGGATCAAGCTAAGAAGATTCCATAGATTATAGAACGGTGTTCATAACTTCTTATGACTTTGGTGCAATTTAATTTTTGTTAGATGACAATTTTTCCTTCCAAAAATGGACTTTTCATACTGAAAACCCAAATGGTCACCTGGTCAAATGTTCACTTTACAAAGAGAGTGCACGGATCAAGTTATATGGATTCCATAGATTATGAAACGGTGTTGAAAACTGTTTATCACCTTTGTCCAGTTTCTTTTTTCTAAGATATGATCGTTGTTTTCAAAATAAAGACTTTTTTACCAAAAACCCAATATGATGAACTGGGCACTGGTGACTCAATTCTGAATATGCACGGATGAAACAAAGTGCATTCCATAAAACGACATATCAGCTTTGTCCAGTTTCTTTTTTCTGAGATACGAAATTGTATGTAATTTTATGAAATTATTGTAAGAAAAGTTAACATAGCTGTTAGCAGAGACATTCACCAGATCACTTCGGATTTTAACTTTTAGTGTTAAAATTCCATCGCGATCTAGAAGGAGTCAGATTTCTCCGATATTTTCGATGTATGTATTTGAAAGTGCACGTATAAGACTCATCACATTTATACATTACCTTCTTATATTCACCACAAAAAGGGGTGGAGCACAACATATATCTGTGGCAGTTTGGCAAAACAACTTAAGTCTCTCTTCGTGAATAACGTAGAAGCATATAACCGGTAACTACGCAAGAACAAGTTATTTGCTTTTGGGTTTTTAACGAACAGGGACTTAGGTTGTTTTGTCAAACTGCAACAGATATGAACTACCTGCAAATAGACTTACAGATACAACAGGCAATTTTTGTTGTAGGTAAATATTATTACTTTGCAACTATCTTTAAAATAGAAAAGGGATGTTTCTTTAAACAACAGCTACCTGCAAATATGTAACATTTTCATATAAGCTACACGTTAAACAGGTTCGATTTGTATGAAGCAAAAGAGAATTCCACATCGACTCAAAAGGTGGAAGGACTCTTAAAAACGATATTTGCATAATTATTTTTTGCGTTCCGTGAAAAACATGTGCATCACTTTTGATTCTCCTAAAGGGCTATTTTGGCAAAAAATATTTTTTTTGCTCATAACTTTGTTTTCTTCACAGAATGGATACCCACACTTGCTTGACAAATAAAGCTTAGTTATGTTCTTGGAAAAATTTTAGCGTTGAAAATTATATATTTTTTTGTAGCATTGATAGATAATAATATTTGATTCTAAAAATCGATTTTTACGTTTTTCAACTACGCGGTGGGAAAAACGAATTTTGTACCCAACAGCAATTCATCTTAAGAAAAACATTTAAGTATAAGGAAAAAAATATCCAAGTATACGTGTGCATTTTCTTAGAATTTTTGGAATTTTTTTTATTTCTTTGGTTTGAAAAAATTCACAAGTATTTTTTAGACAATTTTATGCGTTTTTTGCCTCACATAGTTATTACTTTGCAACTATCTGTTGAATAGAAGATTCTAAGCGTTTTTTGGCTCACAAACTTAAAATCGTCTAAAAAATGATTGTGAATTTTTTTATTTTTTTTTCAAAAATAATAGACAGCCAAAATGTAACATTTCGCAAACAATACTTTCTAAACTAATTTGAGGTCGCTGAGACCGAAAATCGAACCTTTTTATTTGTTTTTTTAGGGGATGTTCTCGAGATAATCAAAAATTTGGTTTTTTGGAGTTATATCTCCATTTCTAAGAATATATTTCGAGGAAACCAATTTCGATATATTTTTCTTTAAACACCCAATGAAATAACGCCCAAAAACAGAAACCAAATAACGCCGAAATTAGTTTTATATAAATTTGGACGATAATCATTTTGGAAATAACTCCCAAAATTTATTTGTATGAATATAATTTGGCGTTATTTCGTTTTTGGGCGATATTTCCTAATTTTACACTGTTAAAAAAAAAGATATAACGCTTCCAGCAAATGAAACTATAGTTAAGGTTTGAATAAAATTGGACTGAAGTAAGACACTTCGAATTTTTATCGGTAGTGTAAAATTAGGAAATAACGCCCAAAAACGAAATAACGCCAAATTATATTCATACAAATAAACTTTGGGCGTTATTTCCAAAATGATTATCGTCCAAATTTATATAAAAACTAGTAAGGGTGTAAATTTTGGCCTGGCCAAAAAATAAATACCCTACACTGCAGTTTTTTGAAAAGTTTGCTTATATGGGAGGTGCCACGCCCTCTTGTCCGAGTACACCCAGTTTTTGTTCAGAGCTTGCATTTATAGTTTTTAGTGTCAGAGTGAAATTTAGTTGGATTATCTCAAAAAAATCTTTCAGTATAGCATTTTGAATCTTTTGCTTATATGGGAGGTGCCACGCCTCCTTGTCTGATTTCACCCAATTTTTGCTGAGAGCTTTCATTTATAATTCTTAGTGTCTGAGTCAAATTTGGTTCGAATATCTCAAAAAACGCTTTCAGTATAGCGTTTTGAAGCTTTTGCTTATATGGGAGGTGCCACGCCCTCTTGTCCGAATTCGCTCAAATTTTTATCAGAGCTTGCGCTTACAATTCGTAGTACATATATGTATTGTGGTTGCATTGTCGTGAAAAATACTCCTAAAATTGCATTTTGAATATAATTTTTGTATGGGCGGTAGGCGTGTCCGTTGACCGATTTTGCTCATTTTCAATCCCCCGAGCTAACTTTGACGACGGAGGCAGTGTACCAAATTTCATTGAATTATCTTGCTCAGTTTTCCCAAAAAGTGTATTTCAACACACAGCCAGCCAGCCAGCCAGACAGACGGACATGGCTATATCGACTCAGGAGGTGACGCTGATCAAGAATATATATACTTTTCTATACCTGCCACGCCTCCTTCTCTGCGTTACAAACGGAAGGACAAAGTGAATATACCCTGGGTGTAGGGTATAATAATTTTGGCGTTATTTGGTTTCTGTTTTTGGGCGTTATTTCATTGGGTGCTTAAAGAAAAATATATCGAAATTGGTTTCCTCGAAATATATTCTTAAAAATGGAGATATAACCCCAAAAAACCAAATTTTTGATTATCTCGAGAACTGCCGCTAAAAAAACAAATAAATAAGTTCGATTTTTGGTCTCAGTGACCTCAAATTAGTTTAGAAAGTATTGTTTGCGAAATGTTACATTTTGGCTGTCTATTATTTTTGAAAAAATCTAAAAAAATTCACAATCACCCCTATTATAAATAAATGGCGAAAAGTGAGTTCACCGCAAAATTAATTTTCGCCCGAAATGTTTTCCCTTATTATAAAATTCGGGTGAAAAAGTTTCCGCTTCGAATGATTCGAACATGTCAGCTGTTTAGTGTTTATGTTTACACCTCTTGAACAAATAAATTTGCAAAAAAGAGTGTTTTTTAAAGTTTTATAAAACAGTAAAATTTAATCACAAAATGTTCAGAACAGCGATGCGCGACTTTATTGATGGAGAAGAAACTGAAAATGTTAAAATAATGAAAGTGAATAGACGTCTTCTTCGGGATGCATCCAATCCGTTAGAACTTGGAAATGCAGAGTAATTGTAATAAATAATAAATTGAAAGCTTACTTTTTACATATTTGAATGCATTTTTCAGATTTCAACAACATTACAGAGTAAGCAAACCTGTATTTAAATACTTACTGGAGGTGTTAACAGAGTCACGTCCAGTAAGCAAAAAGGCCTTTGCTGTTCCACCAATATTAAAATTGGCAGCATGCTTACGGTTTTTCGCAGAAGGAGGATACCAGAAAGGGGTCGGAAGGGACAAAGACGTAGGCATGGCACAGCCAACTTTTTGCATTGTGCTTTCTCAAGTTTTAGACGTCTTTGAAGCAACATTGTGTCCAAAGTGGATAACTTGGCCCACAAAAAATGAAGAAACTGATAGTGCGCAAAACTTTTACAGACTTCATAAATTACCTGGTGTTATAGGCTGTGTTGATGGGACACATGTGTCTATAATACCACCAACTACAAATCGCCATCTATATTACAATAGAAAAGGAAATTATAGCCTTAATGTTATGTTGGTAAGTTGGATGAAATTGATGAAGATTTTGTTGCATTAAATACATATTCATATAGGTGTGTGACCATAAATTGAAAATTATATTCACTGATGCATCAGTGCTACTCTGTATTTATTTTGGCGCGTGAGTCCACAAGCTATTTCCGAATTTGCTTTCATGAAATCGAGAAGTAGTTCAGATTGATTTCTGTTGATGTTCTTTGACCTAATTTTGATTTTTTTTTTTTATAATTTTATTTTACTCCATACAAATTTCACAAAATACTTACATGTTTATCACTGTTCGCCAAACAAAATTTAAGTGAAAATATTTTCAGTTGTAGTGAAAAAAACGCGCGAAAAAATGACGTTTGCAATAAGGCGAACTTTGTTCGAAAAGTGAAAACCAGCTGATCAAACATTTATAATAAGGCGAAAGTGAAAATCGAAAAGTTTTCGGGCGAAAATTTATTTATAATAGGGGTGAATCATTTTTTAGACGAATTTAAGTTTGTGAGCCAAAATCGCTTAGAATTAGTGATGAGCAAAATTAGTCTTGGTCTTGCGTCTTGTTCTTGGTCTTGCTACTTTTGCGAGACCAAGACCAAGATGCTGATATTTTTGCAAGACCAAGACTGCTATGGTCTTGGTCTTGGTCTTGCTCACGATAATTGTCAAGACCAAGACTGCTTTTCAGTCTTGCTAATTAATAGTTAAAAGTTGTTTCACGCCCGTTTTGAAGATAAAACCATCTCTTGATTTGAATTGTGGCATCTTTGAAACCCCACTGCTTTGGAAAAATATGGTTTTGCATTTTTGAATACTCAATATCTCTGAAAATTTTTTCAACACCAAGACCAAGACCGAGACCAAGACTTAATGAGCAAGATCAAGACCAAGACCAAGACTCAATCACAAAATCAAGACCAAGACCAAGACTCAATGTGCAAGAACAAGACCAAGACTGCTATGGTCTTGGTCTTGGTTTGCTCATCACTACTTAGAATCGTCTATTCAACAGATAGTTGCAAAGTAATAACTATGTGAGGCAAAAAACGCATAAAATTGTCTAAAAAATACTTGTGAATTTTTTCAAACCAAAGAAATAAAAAAAATTCCAAAAATTCTGAAGAAAATGCATACGTTTACTTGGACATTTTTTTCCTTATACTTAAATGTTTTTCTTAAGATGAATTGCTGTTGGGTAAAAAATGCGTTTTTCCCACCGCGTAGTTGAAAAACGTAAAAATCGATTTTTAGAATCAAATATTATTATCTGCCAATGCTACAAAAAAAAAATTTAATGTTCAACGCCAAAATTTTTGCAAGAACATAACTAAGCTTTATTTGTCAAGCAAATGTGGGTATCCATTCTGTGAAGAAAACAAAGTTATGAGCAAAAAAAATATTTTTTGCCAAAATAGCCCTTTTGGAGAATCAAAAGTGATGCACATGTTTTTCACGGAACGCAAAAAATAATTATGCAAATATCGTTTTTAAGAGTCCTTCCACCTTTTGAGTCGATGTGGAATTCTCTTTTGCTTCATACAAATCGAACCTGTTTAACGTGTAGCTTATATGAAAATGTTACATATTTGCAGGTAGCTGTTATTTAAAGAAACATCCCTTTTCTATTTTAAAGATAGTTGCAAAGTAATAATATTTACCTACAACAAAAATTGCCTGTTGTATCTGTAAGTCTATTTGCAGGTAGTTCATATCTGTTGCAGTTTGACAAAACAACCTAAGTCCCTGTTCGTTAAAAACCCAAAAGCAAATAACTTGTTCTTGCGTAGTTACCGGTTATATGCTTTTACGTTATTCACGAAGAGAGACTTAAGTTGTTTTGCCAAACTGCCACAGATATATGTTGTGCTCCACCCCTTTTTGTAGTGAATATAAGAAGGTAATGTATAAATGTGATGAGTCTAATACGTGCACTTTCAAATACATACATCGAAAATATCGGAGAAATCTGACTCCTTCTAGATCGCGATGGAATTTTAACACTAAAAGTTAAAATCCGAAGTGATCTGGTGAATGTCTCTGCTAACAGCTATGTTAACTTTTCTTACAATAATGTCATAAAATTACATACAATTTCGTATCTTAGAAAAAAGAAACTGGACAAAGCTGATATGTCGTTTTATGGAATGCACTTTGTTTCATCCGTGCATATTCAGAATTGAGTCACCAGTGCCCAGTTCATCATATTGGGTTTTTGGTAAAAAAGTCTTTATTTTAAAAACAACGATCATATCTTAGAAAAAAGAAACTGGACAAAGGTGATAAACAGTTTTCAACACCGTTTCATAATCTATGGAATACATATAACTTGATCCGTGCACTCTCTTTGTAAAGTGAACATTTGACCAGGTGACCATTTGGGTTTTCAGTACGAAAAGTCCATTTTTGGAAGGAAAAATTGTCATCTAACAAAAATTAAATTGCACCAAAGTCATAAGAAGTTATGAACAACGTTCCATAATCTATGGAATCTTCTTAGCTTGATCCATGCACTCTCCTTGTGGAGTGACCATCTGACAAGATGACCATATTGGGTTTTCAGTATAAAAAATCCACTTTTTCGAGTGATAAATTCGTAACTTACGGAAATGAATTTGCACCAATGTAATATGCAATTTTCAACACCGTTCCATAATCTATGGAATCCATATAACTTGATCCGTGCACTCTCTTTGTAAAGTGAACATTTGTCTTGGTGACCATTTGGGTTTTCAGTACGAAAAGTCCATTTTTGGAAGAAAAAATTGTCATCTAACAAAAATTAAATTGCACCAAGGTCATACGCAGTTTTGAACACCGTTCCATAATCTATGGAATCTACTTTGTTTGATTCGTGCACTCTCATTGTGGAGTGACCATCTGACCAGATGACCATATTTGGTTTTCAGTATAAAAAGTCCACTTTTTCGAGTGATAAATTCGTACCTTACGAAAATGAATTTGCACCAAAGCGATTTGCAGTTTTTAACATCGTTCCATAATCTAACGAATTCACCTAATTCGATCCGTGCACTCTCATTGTGGAGTGACCATCTGACCAGATGACCATATTGGGTTTTCAGTATAAAAAGTCCACTTTATCGAGTGATAAACTCGTACCTTACGAAAATGAATTTGCACCAAACCGATTTGCAGTTTTTAACATCATTCCATAATCTATGGAATCCACCTAGGTTGATCCGTGCACTCTCATTGTGAAGTGACCATCTGACCAGGCGACCATTTTGGGTTTTCAGTACAAAAAGTCCTTTTTTTAAAAATAGAAATAAAAAATTAGTCAAGTACGAAGACGAAACTTGAGAAAATCTATATATTATATAAAACTTTGTTTCTTTTTATTCTAATTGTTTAAAAAATTATAATTGTTTAAAAAATAGAAAAATGTGACTCTGTTAAGATCGCTATGAAATTTTAACATCAGGAATGAATTTCATAGGGAACTGGTGAGTGTCTCTGCTAATGAAAGATAGCAACATGTTAACTTTTCTATGCAGAATGTTACATTTTGTATATATAATTTTGAATATTAGGAAAATGAAACTGCACAAAAGTGATATGCAGTTTTCAACATCGTTCCATAATCTATAGAATCTACCTAGTTTGATCTATGCACTCTCCTTGTAAAGTGACCATCTGACCAGGTGACCATACTGGGTTTTCAGTATAAAAAGCCCACTTTTTCGAGGAACAAATTTGTGCCTTAGCAAAATGAAATTGCTCCAAAGTGGTATGCAGTTTTTAACACAAATCCATTGTCTATAGAATCCACCTATTTTGATCCGTGCACTCTCATTGTGGAGTGACCATCTGACCAGATGACCAGGTAACCATATTGAGTTTTCAGTATAAAATGTCCACTTTTTCGATGGATGAATTCGTACCTTAGCAAAATGAAATTGCTCAAAGTGGTATGCAGTTTTCAACACAGTTCTATAATCTATGGAATCCACTTAGTTTGATCCGTGCACTCTCATTGTGGAGTGACCATCTGACCAGATGACCAGGTAACCATATTGAGTTTTCAGTATAAAAAATCCACTTTTTCGAGGGATGAATTCGTACCTTAGCAAAATGAAGTTGCTCAAAAGTGATATGCAATTTTAAACACCGTTTTATAGTCTATGGAATCCACCTAGCTTAATCTGTTCACTCTCCTTGTGGAGTGACCATCTGACCGGGTGACCATACTGGGTTTTCAGTATAAAAAGTCCATTTTTCGAGGGATGAATTCTTCCCTTAGAAAAATGAAACTGCACCAAAGTTAAATGCAGTTATCAACATCGTTTCATAATCTATAGAATCTACCTAGTTTGATTCGTGCACTCTCACTGTGGAGTGACCGTCTGACCTGGTGACCATATTAGGTTTTCAGTATAAAAAGCCCACTTTTTTGAGGAATTAATTCGTACATTAGGAAAATGAAACTGCACCAAAATGATATGCAGTTTTCAACAACATTCAATAATCTATAGAATCCATTTAGTTTCATTCGTGTACTCTCCTTGCGGAGTGAACATCTGACCAGGTGACCATTTCGGTTTTTCGGTATAAAAAGCCCACTTTCGTACCTTGGCAAAATGAAATTGTTCCAAATTGGTATGCAGTTTTCAACACAGTTCCATAATCTATGGAATCCACCTATTTTGATCCGTGTACTCTCATTGTGGAGTGACCATTTGACCATCTGACCAAGTGACCATATTGGGTTTTCAGTATAAAAAGTCCACTTTTTCGAGGGATGAATTCGTATTTAGCAAAATGAAATTGTTCCAAAGTGGTATGCAGTTTTTAACGCCGTTCCATAGTTTATGAAATCCACCTATTTTGATCCGTGCACTTTTATTGTGGAGTGACCATCTGACCAGATGCCCAGGTAACCATTTTGAGTTTTCAGTATAAAAAGTCCACTTTATCGAGGGATGAATTCGTACCTTAGCAAAATGAAATTGCTCAAAAGTGGTATGCATTTTTCAACATTGTTCCATAGTCAATGGAATCCACCTACTTTGATTCGTGCACTCTCATTGTGGAGTGACCATCTGACTAGGTGACCATATCAGGTTTTCAGTATAAAAAGCCCACTTCTCGAGGGATGAATTCTTACTTTAGGAAAATGAAACTGCAATAAATTGGTATGCAGTTTTCAACACCGTTCTATAGTCTAAAGAATCCACCTAGGTTGATCCGTGCACTCTCATTGTGGAGTGACCATCTGACCAGGTGACCATTTTGGGTTTTCAGTACAAAAAATCTTTTTTTTAAAAATAGAAATAAAAAATTAGTCGAGTTCGAAGACGAAACTTGAGAAAATCTATATATCAGTTAAAACTTTGTTTTTTTTTTATTAATTTCACCCATTTTGATTCTAATTGTTTTAAAAATAGATAAATCTGACTCTGTTAAGATCGCTATGAAATTTCAACATCAGAGATGAGTTTCATAGCGAACTGGTGAGAGTCTCTGCTAATGAAAGATAGCAATATGTTAACTTTTCTATGCATAATATTGTATTTTGTATGTATAATTTTGAATATTAGGAAAATCAAACTGCACCAAAGTGATATGCAGTTTTCAACATCGTTCCATAATCTATAGAATCTACCTAATTTGATCCATGCACTCTCCTTGTGGAGTGATCATCTTACCAGGTGACCATATTGGGATTTCAGTATAAAAAGTCCACTTTTTCGAGGGATGAATTCGTACCTTAGCAAAATGAAATTGCTCAAAAGTGATATGCAATTTTAAACACCGTTCCTTAGTCTATGGAATCCACCCAGTTTGATCCGTGTACTATCATCATGGAGTGACCATCTGACCAGATGACCAGGTGACCAATTGGGTTTTCAGTATAAAAAGTCCATTTTTCGAGGGATGAATTCTTCCCTTAGAAAAATGAAACTGCACCAAAGTGATATGCAGTTTTCAACATCGTTCCATAATCTATAGAACCTACCTAGTTTGATCCGTGCACTCTCATTGTGGAGTGACCATTTAACCTAGTGACCATATTAGGTTTTCAGTATAAAAAGTCCATCTTTCGAGGGTTGAATTCTTCCCTTAGTCTATGGAATCCACCTAGTTTGATCCGTGTACTATCATCATGGAGTGACCATCTGACCAGATGACCAGGTGACCATATTGGGTTTTCAGTATAAAAAGTCCATTTTTCGAGGGATGAATTCTTCCCTTTGAAAAATGAAACTGCACCAAAGTGATATGCAGTTTTCAACATCGTTCCATATTCTATAGAACCTACCTAGTTTGATCCGTGCACTCTCATTGTGGAGTGTCCATCTGACCTAGTGACCATATTAGGTTTTCAGTATAAAAAGCTTACTTTTTCGAGGGATAAATTCGTACCATAGGAAAATGAAACTGCAATAAAATTATATGCAATTTTGAACACCGTTTCATTGTCTATGGAATCCACCTAGTTTGATCCGTGCACTCTCCTTGCGGAGTGGTCAGGAGCCTGATGACCATGTTCTATTTTTTGCTAGAAATATCGTTATTTTTATGAGTAAAATTTACATGTTTAGAAAAATAAATTTTAACGAAGTTGTGTATCGTATGAAACTATGGTTTATGTGCTAATAGTTCCATTTATTTTATTTTATGAACTCTTATTATATAGAAGTATGCCAGTATCTGTCTTGAAATCTCCTCTAGCGTCAAGTTAACATTTTTCTGTTAAGTCTCTGTTAACGCTCTGTTAAGTCGGGTGGCTTGTGTCTATGCTAAGTTAGCTATGGAATTTAACTTCACGCACTTTTCTTTCATTTTAAGAAAGCAAGAGGTTAGATATAATAAACAATAACAAATCACAATGCCGTTTTATGAGACCATCTACATATTTGTAGAAATATTTTTCATGATGAAGTAATATAAATTGTTCAGTTTTTTATTAATTCCAAAAATTTTTGAACAAGTTTTGATTTTAAAAAATCTTTTTTATGTAAGCATTTCATTAGAACTTTGAACTGCTATAACTTCTTTGTGTAAACCTAATAGAGCACTTTGTTGGCAAAATTTGAATGTATTTTCCAAGACTTCAATTTTATGAAAAAAAAAAATTAATTTAGAGGGATACAAACCAGAGATGTACAGCCTTACTATCGAATATGACCTTGGACGTTCAAAAGACTTAAGGAAAGAATGTAGGCCTAGCTTAGCCTTCAACAACGATGGAATATTTTTGAACATCGGGCATGAGCTGCCAAAGTTATGAAAAAAATACCATTGTTCAGTCCCGATGGCAATGTTTTGTTACTTGTCAGCAGATGGCGCTGTAAGTTATGGCCTCTGTTGCGAATAGAAACGAAATTTCGTTTCGTTTCTAGTCTAACTAATGTCAAATTCTTTTCTCTATTTAAGTGTGCGCAATTAACATTAGTTAAAAAGAAACAACTATATTTCTCCATAAACAAGCGTAAATTTGTAAATAGTGCTTCATTTTAATGTGCACGAATTGGAGATTTATAAGTTTTTTTTAAATTTCGTTTCTATTCGCAATAGAGGCCTATATTTTTTTTAATTTAAATAGTTGGTAGCTTAAATTTAATGATTTGATAAATTTTGACTTTATATTTAAAATGGTCACTTATTCCATGACATTCAATTTGGTCAGATTACCATCCTAATGAAAATCATATTCCTTTTTTTCCAAACTTAACAAAAATCTTTTATTTTACTTTTTCTGGTCATATAAAACTTCAATCTCATTTGAGCTTGGATTTTTATTGAATTTCAGAGACGATTGGTTTTTATCTAATACTAGGCTGCTGTCATCCAGACTCTCTCGGCATATGATCTATCCACCATAGATCACTCATTTATATTTGGTCATTCGAGCCGGATCGGTAGAAAATTTCTCCAACTGATCGCTTTCATCAAAAAAACTCTCCAATTCAGTCTTTGCAGGTACGTTAGCATTTACAAATAGCTTTCAATTTTGGAAAAGAGATTTTTTCCTATTCCTTAGGGAAACAAATTTCCTTAAGTAAAAATATTATATTTTAAATTATTCTGCAATTAAGTCAGCGCACACTGTTTAAAGTATTTAAGTATTTTTTTGATGTAACGCTGCATAAATTTTGTACGAGTTTCTTTACTGATAAAAATGTCTTAAGGGTAAACGGCTGAAATACGTCAAATATCCAAATAACTTTTTTCCGAATATCGCTTTTTTCTTCAAAAAGTGAACTGAATTAAAACTATTTTCCTAAAATATTTTTGTGTATTTTTTGTATAGCACTTTCCAAAAATTATTTTACAACGCAAAGTTCAGCATTGTGCAGTTCTGTGGCTTTGATTGTAGCATAATCGAAATATTTTTTTGATTGTGGTTATTTTTTCCATAACTTTTTTAATCGTAACTAGCATTTTTTAATTTGTATCTCGCGTTTTTCTAACGGCTTTGATGGTTGTTAAGTCGAAATTCTTTTTTTCTTCTTCAAAGAAAAAAATGAGACTGATCTGGAATCAATAAAAGCTAAGCACGTATCTTGCGTGTGTTCGTTGCGTTGGAAGAATCGGTGAGCTTATCCAAGGGCTCACTTTGACAACCACCCCGCACATAGAAGCCAGAAACCCAGGGAAATAACTTTCGATGTGATATGGAACAATTTAATGGAGACTATTTATCTTGGCCATCTTTCCGAGATATTTTTACAGCTATATACATGAACAACTTCAGATTGAGCCCAGTGGAAAAATTATTTCATCTAAATCAGAAAACGCGTGGCGAAGCACGAGACATTGTATGGAAAGCCCTTTGAACAACGAAGGTTTTGGTTTAGCTTTGACGAATCTTAAGGATAGATTTGAGAACAAAAGAATTCTTATTAATAGCCAGTTAAGGATTCTTTTCAGTCTTAGTCCAGTCACATCCGAATGTGGTACTTCCTTCAAAATCTCCAGCGTGATATACAAGGTTGTATATCCGCTCTCATATTATACAATATTGAAATTGAAAATTGTAATCCTATTTTTATCTTCCTCTGCCCTAGTCGCCTTACAGATGCGACGCTGGCACAAAACTGCGATTCCGACTTGGGAAGGACTAGATAATTTTTTGACTAGTAGGTACCAAACTCTCGAGACTGTTTCAAATATTAAGAGCTCAGTGAGTTCCAAGCCAGTTACTAATAAGTCTGCTTGTTCAAATTCCAATTCAAATCCTACACGGCGCACAGTGTCTCGTTTCAGTGTGCTAGACGTGAAAAATTCAAAACCTTAATTTTAAATTTTTGTATGCAGAAGTCAAGAATGATTATATACAGATTACGCCATCCGCATGTTGAAGAGTAAAATGACGTCAGTGTTGAACTTCCTAGGTTGCCAACGAATGCCCTATAAGAACAATTAATTTTTATTCCTTTATACGTTTCTTTTTGTATTACCAAAAACTGGAACTCATTATATATGTTTATATTTTGTGCCTAAATATTGTAATTCATTTATAAATAAATGTTAAATGTGCCGATTTATGCTAAAAATTAAAAAACATCCTTGGCTTTACAAAAATCTTAAAGAAAAAGTATTAATATTATGAGTTGTGGCAACTCTACATTGAATATTTTGAGAGAGCATGTATCAAAATAATTTGACAATTTTAAATTTTATATTTTTCGTTAAAACGGTTTTTACGAGTTTTAAGCGGTCTTAGAAACCTTTAATAACATATTTTCAGTGAAAAAAAAATTATTTAAACATATTAATCACTCAGAAAAGTGCCTGTGAAGCATAAAACAAACAAAAACTTTAAAAAACATTTTGCGTGAAATGAAGTGTACAGTGGGCAGTTGAAACCAGGACAGCCGCAAAAAAACATTTTGGTTATTTTCGAACCTTACGCAAGTATTGGAGTTGCAGCGCCTTACAGTAAGAATATACCCAGTTTATATTCAGAGCTTGGACCAACTATATTCATCCGTTGTGTGTGTGCTTACAATGTTTTCGTTCAAAACTCTCTTTAAAATTTATGTTAAAAACTACTTATTTCGAAGTCTTGAATCGCTTCTTTTTTAATTGTGATTGATATAATTTTTCTCTTTTACTGATACTACCTAATAAAATTTTTAAGTAATTACACAGGCCGACAAAATTTGATCAAAGTACATACCCAGAAACCGGACTATATATTTCCGTAGGTTTTCGATGCGCTGATTCCGAATCTGGTCGCAGAATTGCTCCATCACGTCAGGTTTTTGAGATATCCTAACCTAAAAGTGCCAAAAATGACGATTTTTCTCAATTTTGAGGTTAAATAGCTCTAAGGATTTTATTTTTCTTGGAAAACTATGAACGATATTTTAAAGTACTAGTCTTCCTCTTTCAAATGCCGTTGAGTTTGTTTGAATATCTTTTTTTTTCTCTCAGATATGGCATTTTGAAGAATGCATATAAGAGTGCATATAAGAATGCATATAAGTTTCCTCTACGGACTTTCAGATATAGGGAAATCCTCTTACATGCATTCTTCAAAATGCCATATCTCAGAGAAAAAAAAAAATATTCAAACTAACTCAACGGCATTTGAAAGAGGAAGACTAGTATTTTAAGATGCCGTTCATAGTTTTCCTACAAAAATCAAATCCTTAAGGCGCTAGTACATACAGGGCAGCGCGTGCAGCGCGCGCATTATAGGCTTTGACAGTTGATTTAAAAACATAGCTCCTTATGGAGAGTGATACATACAGAAAAGCGAACAACGCACGCGCTGCGTTCAATGCGTAGAGTTGACCAACTTTCAACTTTTCGAACGCATCATTTGCGTTTGACATTTCATTTCTTTTGTTTATTTATTTATAAATTATTTTCGCAGTTGAAAAAATAAATTAAAAAAGGAAAAGAATCAAAATGAAGGAAAAACTAATAAGCGAAGTGCAGGAGCAAGTCTGCCTATATAATAAAGGCCATTCTGACTGTATTTGAAAACGCGTTTACGCGTTCTATGTAACGGCACAAGCATCACTCGCGTGCGTATGATGCGCGCGCTGCACGCGCTGCCCTGTATGTACTGGCGCCTTTAGAGCTATTTAACCTCAAAATTGAGAAAAATCGTCATTTTTGGCACTTTTAGGTTAGGATATCTCAAAAACCTGACGTGATGGAGCAATTCTGCGACCAGATTCGGAATCAGCGCATCGAAAACCTACGGAAATATATAATCTGGTTTCTGGGTATAATTTTTGTCGGCCTGTGTTATTAAATTAATTATTTATCTATTATGTACTTTGATTTAATGCCTTATCGGCGCTAAAACTAAATATTAAATAAGAATTGTTTTTGTACATGCAATATAAATAATAATAAAAACAAACTTATTTAAGCTTATTTTTTTCTTTTAATATTAGTATTCTCGTTGCATTTTCGTATATAGTGCTCTTAAATAATGTTTTCTCTTTTGATGTCCGTTAACAGATTTTGCTAATTATCTTAAATTTTTTGTTTTTAATCACCCGAGCTCAATTTTGCAATGCCGGCAAAGTAAAACGTTTCACTAAATTATCTTGCTTCGTTTTCCAGTGAAATAACTTCAACATACATGCCTACATCGACTCAGGTAGTCATGCTGATCAAGAGGTTAATGAACTCTCCCCATATCTGTGTTTGCTTGGTAAGATAGGTTCTGTAAAAATTAAAAATTACTTCAGGTTTTTAAATAAGTCGGACCAAATTAACAGCTGGTATGACTTTTTCGAAAGAAGCAGACTAAACAGGACACAAAATGTTCCTCTCACATCTAAATTGAAAACTTTGAAATAATAATGGAATAATTTAAAATGAGTGACATGCAACTCATGTCAGTCTTACACTCTGTATCCTCTAACGATAACGTCATTGTGTGAATAGGATCATCCGATAATAATGTGCTTATTTAATATACCACATAGGGTAAAAATGTATCCAATATAAATTTACTTTAATATAAAAAGTATCTCCTAAGTTTTCTTAATCATCGTTTCTTGAATCGCAGTAAATTTCCTTGCGAAGTTACACGCAAGAATAAAGACAAAATATAAATGTCACATCCCGTACGTAGGGTAAGGGAGAGAAATATGGACCACCCATCTTTCTTTTTTAAATAAAACCCAAAATACATGAAATAAAACAATTAATTTTATGTCATTCAGTAAAGGAAACAATTAACCTTTATTCTGATTCACTTTTAGATAAATATCTCATCAGGATAAAGAAAAAAAATTAATAAACTGAAAATACTCAAAATGAAGATAAAAAAAAATGTGTAGTGTAATATGGACCATATAGTCCATTTGGTACAGAAGTTGCATATAAAAATGTCACTTCCACATTCGGCACATTTTTCATGACTCCAAGATCGTCAGATTACACATTCAACCCAAAATTCGCCACGTCGATCTTCTGAGTAAAGGGTGTTACATTATATGCATTTTTTATCATTTTTTTTCTTTGTAGTTAACGAATTACATATAAAGACCATCAGACTTGTCATGAAAACAGCGACTAGATTCCCCATCTGAAAAAGATGATAAATACATTTGTTTTTGGGACTTTTTTCTTTGGTGGTCCATATTACCCACAGCACGTGTTGGTGAAATAAATGGTTTTTTTATCAAAAACTCTTTTGGTTAATGAACTTATTAGTGTTAATAAATTATAAATGGTATTTACTGACTTTACATAATTAACCATTTATTTAAAAACGCGATGTCTTTAAAGTGAAATAATGAAATATACTCACTAGAAAAAAATTATCACTGAGTTTTTTTTTAGAAAAATCAACTTTACAGAAACATGCGACTTCACCGAACGCTAAAATTGCCCTATTATAAGCTTTAGGTATTAGCGTTAAGTTTGAACATAAATAACTGTAAATCCTATGTATGTAGTGGGAAATAACCGTGTGGTCCATATTACCCACGTAGTCCATATTTCCCTCCCTACCCTACTATCAAATAGTGTAAGGATATAAATCAATTTGTTCCACTGTTATGCTCTTCATATAATTTTATAATTTCAGCTGCTCAAAATTTCAACCAATAGGAATGCGTTTAAGATGACGTCAGTGAAGAACAAATCAAATTTCAGGCACCCGATCAAAAAAAGTATATCAAAAATATATCAAAATGATATCAAAAATTTGTCAGTGACATACAAAATTTTGATAAAAAAAGGATATCACAGTGATATACGGAATGTAACGCTTTTTGTATATCACCATGATATCAAAAAAAGATATCAAAATGATATCAAAAAAAGATATCAAAATGATATCAAAAAAATATCAAAAAAAGATATCAAAATGATATACAATTTTTGTACATTTCTGATACAAAAATGACAACCAATTTTGGGTCTGATAACTAAAGTGACGCAGACTATGGCCAAATTTTGCAATATTGTGGTTAATCGTCGGCAACTAGTTTTTTTTTTTGTACTCAATTTTTTCTGCTTTTTCACTAATTTCATGACAAAATTCACTTCTTACTAAAATTGGCTGCTCGTCCGTTTTCCATACTTTAAGTTTTCCCAACCACAGGCCGCATGCAGCAACTGAATAGAGTGTCGGTTTTTTTGCACTCAATTATATTTTTGTGCTTTTCACTAATTTCATTAGAAAATTAGCTTCTTTACTAAAATTGGCTGCGCGTTCGTCTTCTATAATTATCTTTAAATAAAATTCACAAACGAAAACGTAAAATTTGGCATATCAGTAGCTGATAAATTTTTGATATCATTTTGATATACATTTCTGATACAAAATTGATATCAGCGGCTGATAAATTTTTGATATCATTTTGATATACATTTCTGATACAAAATTGACATGTTTTTCAATGATATCAAAAATATATCAAAATGATATACAAAAAAAGGATATCAGCGGCTGATAAATTTTTGATATCATTTTGATATATATTTCTGATACAAAATTGACATGTTTTTCAATGATATCAAAAATATATCAAAATGATATACAAAAAATGGATATCAGCGGCTGATACATTTTTGATATCATTTTGATATACATTTCTGATACAATGACAAGAACTTGACAAGTTTTTTTGATCGGGCACCTGATGTCGCAATCTTTATTTTATCATTCTTGTGCAGAAGTGTTTAAATATGTCCATTTACTTCCAAAAATGTATTTTTTGTTCTTTCAATCATTTTCGATTTTACTGTCGTACGAACAACAAGCACTCTTAGTAGGAGATACGAATAAGGAGAGATTTTCACTCATCTGTTTAATGGATGAAACCTATTTTTTTTGGAATTAAATACGTTTAGAAACATATTGTGAGTGGGTTGCCTAAAAAAATCCTGGCAAGGCTATGGTTCATTCCATATTGAAAAGTGCATTTTTTTCAAAAAATCCACTCATCTGTTTAATGAAAAAATCATATACCATTCGAAAGTTTAGAGCCTCTACAATATGTAAAAGTAGGGTTGCCTATTTTTTTCCTGGCAAGGCATAGGGTTGCCAGGCTTTAAAACGTCGGCCAAAACCACAAATTTCCACTCATCTGTTTAATGAAAAAATTATATACCATTCGAAAGCTTAGAGCCTCTACAATATGTTAAAATAGGGTTGCCTATTTTTTTCCTGGCAAGGCATAGGGTTGCCAGGCTTTAAAAGGTCAGTCAATACCACAAATTCGCACTATGCGTTTCAAAAAAAAAAATGTGTTTAATGGAAAAATTATATACCAATAGAAAGTTTAAAGCCTCTACAATATGTTAACGTAGAGTTTCCTATTTTTTCTGGCAAGGCATAGGGTTGCCAGGCTTTAAAAGGTCGGCCAACACCACAAATTTGCACTCATCTGTTTAATGAAAGAATTAGATGCCATTCGAAAGCTTAGAGCCTCTACAAAATGTAAAAGTAGGGTTGCCTATTTTTTTCCTGGCAAAGCATAGGGTTGCCAGGCTTTAAAGGTAGGCCAATACCAAAAATTTGCACTATGTGTTTTTAAAAAAATTTGTTTAATGAAAAAATTATATACCAATCGAAAGTTTAAAGCCTCTACAATGTGTTCACGTAGAGTTGCCTACTTTTTTCCTGGCAAGGCATAGGGATGCCAGGCTTTAAAAGGTCAGTCAATACCACAAATTTGCACTCATCTGTTTAATAAATAAATTTTGTGTTAAAATAAAGATAATTTTATTGCGAACACGGTGATACAGGGTTGCTTGTGAAAAACCTGTTTTAAGCCAGGGTTGCCGAGCTTTAAGAAATGAAATATTGGTACAAATGAAAATGTGCGACAGAGAGATCCGAGCGAACTATTCGGTTAGGATGTATACTAGACCTATCGTTAAAATTGAAAATGAAAAAAACCGTGCTCCCAGGGGCTAAAAAGTTTCCTATTGGTGTAAATATCAAGCATAAAAATTTTGGTTCCTTTCGGAAAATATTTTACAGTGCCTCAAGGCCGTTGAAGGTCGGAAAAACGCTATTTATATGGAAAAATGGTGCCTTAAACGCAAGAATCAGTCCTATCTCTGAAACTATTTGAGATAAGTGAATGAAATTTAGTATGTGTACGAACAATGCTTAAGTTATTTGCATCGGGAAAAATAATGTTTGGTAAAAAATGGGCGGGGTCACGCCCCCTCCTTCTAGAAAAATCAAATTTGTCATATCTCTGACACTATTTGACACATATGAATAAGATTTGATTTCAGGTAATGGAAAGTGAACAGGATATGGCACTGTAAAAATGTTAAAGCAATTTAAGGTACTTAGTTGATATAGAAGCACTAATTTTTTCTGTTCTTATTATGGTCTCCTAAATATAGACACCATGCAAAAAAAATTTGGTCCCGGTCGGAACATATTTGACCGTGCCACCAGGCCGTTAAATTTCGGAAAAACGCTATTTATATGAATATAAGGAAACAATCAATCCTATCTTTGAAATTATTTGACATAGGAGGATGAGATATAACAAATTTGTTATTTTTTTCAATGAGGGGGCTTGGCCCCGCCCGTTTTTTTAAAATTTTTTTCCCAATGCCAATTAGAAAAATACCAAACCTCATTTACCTGAGCCAAATATTTTCAGAGATACGACAAATTTCGGTTGGAAGGGGCGTGGCACTGCCCATTTTTTTATCGGATACTATTAACTTAAGTATTCTTCATATAAATACTAAATCTTATCCTCCTATGTTAAATAATTTCAAAGATAGGATTGATTGTTTCCTTATATTCATATAAATAGCGTTTTTCCGACATTTAACGGCCTGGTGGCACGGTCAAATATGTTCCGACCGGGACCAAATTTTTTTTGCATGGTGTCTATATTTAGGAGACCATAATAAGAACAGAAAAAATTAGTGCTTCTATATCAACTAAGTACCTTAAATTGCTTTAACATTTTTACAGTGCCATATCCTGTTCACTTTCCATTACCTGAAATCAAATCTTATTCATATATGTCAAATAGTGTCAGAGATATGACAAATTTGATTTTTCTAGAAGGAGGGGGCGTGACCCCGCCCATTTTTTACCAAACATTATTTTTCCCGATGCAAATAACTTAAGCATTGTTCGTACACATACTAAATTTCATTCACTTATCTCAAATAGTTTCAGAGATAGGATTGATTCTTGCGATTAAGGCACCATTTTTCCATATAAAGAGCGTTTTTCCGACCTTCAACGGCCTTGTGGCGCTGTAAAATATTTTCTGATCGGAACCAAAATTTTTATGCTTGATATTTACACGAATAGGAAACTTTTTAGCCCCTGGGAGCAAGGTTTTTTTCATTTTCAATTTTAACGATAGGTCTAGTATACATCCTAACCGAATAGTTCGCTCGGATCTCTCTGTCGCACATTTTCATTTGTACCAATATTTCATTTCTTAAAGCTCGGCAACCCTGGCTTAAAACAGGTTTTTCACAAGCAACCCTGTATCACCGTGTTCGCAATGAAATTATATTTATTTTAACACAAAATTTATTTATTAAACAGATGAGTGCAAATTTATGGTATTGACTGACCTTTTAAAGCCTGGCATCCCTATGCCTTGCCAGGAAAAAAATAGGCAACTCTACGTGAACACATTGTAGAGGCTTTAAACTTTCGATTGGTATATAATTTTTTCATTAAACAAATTTTTCTAAAAACACATAGTGCAAATTTGTGGTATTGGCCTACCTTTAAAGCCTGGCAACCCTATGCTTTGCCAGGAAAAAAATAGGCAACCCTACTTTTACATTTTGTAGAGGCTCTAAGCTTTCGAATGGCATCTAATTTTTTCATTAAACAGATGAGTGCAAATTTGTGGTGTTGGCCGACCTTTTAAAGCCTGGCAACCCTATACCTTGCCAGAAAAAATAGGAAACTCTACGTTAACATATTGTAGAGGCTTTAAACTTTCTATTGGTATATAATTTTTCCATTAAACACATTTTTTTTTTTTAAAGCATAGTGCGAATTTGTGGTATTGACTGACCTTTTAAAGCCTGGCAACCCTATGCCTTGCCAGGAAAAAATAGGCAACCCTACTTTAACATATTGTAGAGGCTCTAAGCTTTCGAATGGTATATAATTTTTTCATTAAACAGATGAGTGGAAATTTGTGGTTTTGGCCGACCTTTTAAAGCCTGGCAACCCAATGCCTTGCCAGAAAAAAATAGGCAACCCTACTTTTACATATTGTAGAGGCTCTAAACTTTCGAATGGTATATGATTTTTTCATTAAACAGATGAGTGGATTTTTTGAAAAAAATGCACTTTTCAATATGGAATGAACCATAGCCTTGCCAGGATTTTTTTAGGCAACCCACTCACAATATGTTTCTAAACGTATTAACTTTCATAAAAAATAGGTTTCATCCATTAAACAGATAAGTGAAAATCTCTCCTTATTCGTATCTTAGACTATCTCAAAAAAATAAAAAAATATAAGTATTCTGAAATATAATAAAAAAAATAAAAACTATCAAAGAATTTTTAATATTGAAATTTTCTAAAAATTCAATAATAAATAAATAAAAACAAAGATAGACATCATAGAAGCTAATATAATTCCATCCGATGCTGTGGTCACCTATGTGAAATTGGACGAAATGTCCAACATCAATATGGATGTAGATTCCCCCACAACAAAAATGTCTGACATTAATGTTGGTTTGGAATCCCCCTCGAAAATGCCCAACTTTGAGGTGGTTATAGCATCCTCCAAAAAAATAAGAAAAAACTAAAAGTACAAAAAAGAAAAATGCCGTGCATAAGCAACAGAGTCATTAAAAAAACAACCAAAACAACAGCATCTGAAATGAAATAGTTTAAACAATCAACTGCCTTTAACCAAATTGAACAGTTGAAATTGTGTAACAAGGAGCTTCAAGACAAACTCAAAAACAATTAATTCTATGAATTAAGTCTTGATGAGGACTTTGAGCAGTCAGCTGCACCAAATAATGGATTTCTCAGAACTAGGTTCAACAAAAAATAAGAATTCAAGCAACGTTGCTACTCCAATCATCAACTCAAGAAATAATTTCGCTAAGAAAGTTAAAACAGAAAAACCTCCGCAGTTTGTTAGGGGCTGTCTATAAACTCCGTGGCGCTAAAATTCGCTAAAATGAACCCCCTCCCCCCCCTATGTGACAAAAAGTGACGCTGGACCAGACCCCCCTAGCGTCATGTGACGATAACCGAAACCCCCCCTATCCATATTTTTTTTTATGTATATACCAGTGCAAAAGTTGTTTAAGTTGGCTTTTGAGCACACTGATATGCACTTATTTTCACGTACAAAAAAAAAATTCATAAGTTTCTACATATTTATATTCATATTAATGTATCGAGCCCTAACCGCCAAAAAGGCTTAACCGACACGATTTCCGTTTTTTGAAAGAAATCGATAACTCGCGTCCATAGCATCTTTCCTTCAAATTTCATGACTGTAAAAAGTACCATTACAAAGTTATAACGAAAGCAATTTTGACTTTTGCACTACAATGTATGCAAAGAAAATTTAAAAAAAAATTTCTACTGTAAAATTTGTTTTCTGTCGGTTAAGTCTTTTTGGCGGGTAAGGCTTGATATAGTTGCACTAGTTTTGTCATTTTTTTTAGACGGGTATTGAATTTTGAACTATAATTATGATAATGACCGCTTTTCTGGTAAAACTTCCTTGATAAACTACAATCATTAAGCTGACGGTTTATCAGTATATCGCTGACGTTTAACGATTCTAAAGAATTACAATTTATGTTTTCAAAATATTCCTCAGTTCACATTATTTTTGTGTGCAAAAATTACAAAACATATATTTTTAAAATTGTAATTTAAAGTCAGTGGCTAATCAACCATTAAAGTTAGTTTTTATTTTCGTACTTTAATTCAACTTAATTGATGAAGCCTCTATTCCGACTAAATTGATGGGGTTGCATCAAATTGAACTATACTGTGGCAGAGTACGCGGAATGTAGACGAAGCAGTTAAAAATCAAATCTTGAAAAGACCTTTCAGTAATTTAAGAAAACGGCCGAAATTAATAGAGTTGCATCAAATTAAACTTTACTGTAGAAAAATACACAGAATGTAGATGTAGCAGTTAAAAATCAAATATAAAAAAGTTCCGAAATTTATGAAAACTTCACGCGGAACTCTTGTAGCGTTCTTATTTTCAGGCCTCGTTTTCAATTATATTAAATGGTGTTCCATGAAATAAAACTTAACTATGGAAAAGCTCACGGAATGAAGTTAAGAACACTGTTTAAAAATATATCATTCGTTTACTTTCTAATAACTGACGTAAATTAAAAAGAAAAGCATTCAATTTTTTTTATAAAATTTTCAATAAAAAAATTTAAATGTTCGCGCAAAGGAGAAAGGTAAATCCTGAACCAATGACGCTACATTTTGCCAAACTTACAAATTTATTCTTCAACAAAATTTAAAGTTTACTTTTTTTTTTAATTTTCTCAGATTCAAAAATTTAGAGAATTGAAATGATTGAATTACATTAGACACAAGTTCAAATTTCTCTTTATATACACCAGCATTCTTATTTCTTTATTTTGTACATTTATTTTTATAATCAGGCCTAACACTGAAAACATTTTAGATTCGATAATCGTAAGAACTAGGGAAGTACTTGCAATGGCACCAATTTAATTTAACACACAACTGTTGCATTCAAGTTGTGCGCTTATCTTCAGAACACACTAAAACACAAAAGCATTAGTTGTATGCTTTTTCGTGTCGACTGCCATCTATCGGTGATCGTGCTTAATATGGAGTGCACACTAAACATACCTTTTTTGTGAGGGAAGGTTGGCACTTCGTCGGGAGCCATGTCTTTTTTTGGTTAGCGTGGTTTTGGAGGAAAAAAAAAAGTGGAAAATGGCGGCGTCGTTTGTCTGTTGAAGAAAAAATTTGTGGATTTCTGCGATAACTAATGAAAAATATATTATTAGAATTAGTGAAAATAGGAAATCAAACATCCCTTTATTGCACAGGATATACAATTGACAAATAGAAATCGAACTTCAACACTTTTTGTGACATTGGAAAATTTCTATTTTTAACTGTGCGAAAAAGGTGGAAAAATTGTACAGTCGTGATATTCTACAAAAAGCGCCTTGTGTGTTTAAAACTTTTGCTGCAGACAAATAATTTTGGAATTTGCATTTGTCCAGTTGCTGTTGCTCTGATTTGAACAATACACAATCAGAAACAGGAGCACGTTGTTTGACGTTGGCAGATATTCCTCTGGTTACCGCCGTTCCCAAGCGATTCAAGTAACAATAAAAGAACTGACCAACACCCCGTGTATTTGAAAGAATTTTGAGCTAAAAAACAAATTTTTCATAAATCTTTCCTTAAAAAATTCTTGAAAGTGAAAAAAAAATGAATTGTTGCTGCTGGTGGCTGTTGATAAAGAGTGCGGAGCGCTACTAAGGAGAAAAATATCACACGACCAAGGTGCTATACAAATACATGAGAATGTCTGTTGCAGTCAGCGTTCAGCGTTGTTCATCGTTTTAATTTAAAACCAACGATTGACTTGAGATTACACGAACAACCGAACAGTCAGGTATATTGGGATAAAACAAAAGACTTTTTTTTGGCGAACAGCGATGCTATTTTGGACGTTTTTTAAGGTTTCACAAGGAGATTATCCTTACTAATTGGGAGTAACATTTTTTTCTACACAAGTACGTATTTGGCATTTTTTTATATATAAAAAAATAAACGGGAAGCAATTTCTATAAAAATTAAGCTCTGAATAAAGAATTGAGTTTATTTTAAACTTAATTTTTAATGCAATTCATAAAAGGCTACAAGATACAAACAAATCCTTTTAAAACATCAATTAGATATTTTACGACAGCAAAACAATCATTAAATTTAAAAATTAAAACAAACTTACACTTAAATTCAGTAAAACAAATATATTAATAATAATAGTTTGTTTAAGTATAAAAATAATTAAAAATAATTTAAATTGCGACAATTAAGTCTGAATATTCCGAGAGGAACAAGAGGGGTAAAAATTAAACTTTAAATAACTTTTAAAAAACTTGAAAAAAAGGGCGGCAAAATAATTATAGCTCGCGGAGTTCCTTTGTATATAGACTTTATTGACTAAACGACATGAAATCAATGTCGTTCAAAAAGGGAGCGAGAAGCGCTGCCCATACAAGATCTAAAGGAGAAGAAGCAGAAAGGAAAAACATAGAAAAAACCTTAGTGAACTAGAATGAACACCGCTGTACAAACACAGGGTGGTCATTACTGGTGTACACATTCCGCCCGCCTTGCAAGAACGCAACATCTAAAATCTGGAGAAAGAGAAACGGCATAAGGAAGAGGAAAAAAAATATAGAAATTAAAACCTCTTACTTGGCACGCGGTCACTTGTGGTAGGGCACACGCCTGTCAGCATAATCCTGGGGTAGATGTCTACCCCAAGCCGGATGTGTACCGGCCCCGATTCAAAAAAGCCTGGATCGGCTAGCTTCAAATTGATGAAAGGGTATTGAGCCCTTGCATCCAGCGTACGCGGGGGAGTCAGCAACTCACACCTCGCGTCAACGACCGCCATGACATCGATAGTCATGCTGGTGCCGTTTCTTGCCCGCAACTGCAATGCACACACCTCTTCACCGTCGAAGTGAGAGGTATGCAACCGCCACTTCCTAACCAAAGACCCAGAAATCAGAGTCTTTGGTGAGCATGCGTCCAATAGCGCACGCTCCGTCACAAGGCGCCCATGCACCATGACCCGCGTCAACACCGTGGGTAACAGCGTTACCAAGCGTTGAAGTGTCAGCGCGGAAAGTGTTGCAGGGGTAGGCCGCGTAGGGACATGTGCCCTAGTCGAGGACGCATTTGGTCCTGACTGCGGTCTCTGACGGGACCCTGCATTTTGAAGCGCTGGCTGACCACGGTGATGACTGGGATAGTCTCGCTGTGCCTTTGCCTTACTACCCGCTCTCCTTCTTTGGGACCTTCTGGAAGAGGAGGACCGTCGAGAACGTCCCCGAGTGGGTGAGTGCAGAAGAGTGGTGTGGTGATCATCACCACAGTGGTGACATCTTCCGGTGCTTCGGCAGCCCTGGCGCAAGTGAACTGAGGACAGGCAATTGGAGCAATATCCATTACTGAATACTGCCGTCAATCGCCCCGCAAGGTTCTTGTCCAGGAACTGACGACACCCCGCAAGACCATGCTCCAACGAGCATAAACGACACTTCGTTTGACGTGGCACTTGTAGCACCACACTTCTCACCACATCCGGAGAACGCTCGCGGACAGTCTCGGGTGCACTAAACTGAACCTCGGGTTCTGTCTGGAGTATCAACTCTTCCAGAAGATCACCAGCGATGGAGGAGGTAGAAGACATTCTGAAACGAGACAAAAGATGTTATTTTAAAGGGAAAAAAAGTGATTTGGGTTTTATGCCGTTGGGAGCACGACAAGTTTTATAATTGGTCGCGTGATGCAACCACGCTCAGTTCGGATGTCCGCGACGCGTGTACGATTATCGTTACCGGCATAAGTTTTGATTATCCTACCTAACCGCCACTCATTTGATGGTAAATTCACCTCTTTAACGACAACTAAATCATTAATGCAAATATCTTTTTGAGGAGACTTCCACTTAACTCGCCTATGTAACTCAGTTAATTATTCACTTTTCCATCTCTGGCAAAAGTGTTGTTGCATTGCTTTGACTTTTTGCCATCGATTGACAATTTTCAAAGGCTGTTCTGCAATTTCAGGCTCAGCTGTAGAAAACAGCGGCCCGCCGATCAAAAAATAACCAGGAGTAAGTGGCTGAAAGTTATTTGGATTTTCCGACATGGCGTTAAGTGGGCGCGAATTAAGGCAAGATTCGATACGACTTAGCAAAGTGAGAAATTGTTCGAAGGTATAACTCATAGCTCCGGCCATCTTTTTGAAGTGGCTCTTGAAACTTTTAACCCTAGCTTCCCACAATCCTCCCATATGGGGAGCACCAGCGGGAATAAAATGCCAAGAGATCTCTTGATGAGCATATTGCGCCTGCACGACATCCTTGGACTGGTTTAGAAAATCCTTAAATTCTCTTGTTAGCACCTTTGAAGCTCCTACGAAGTTGGTGCCATTGTCCGAATAAACATTTGCTGGACAACCACGACGAGCGACAAATCTCGTAAATGCTGCCAAAAAGGTAGCTGAAGAAAGATCGCTGGTGGCTTCCAAATGAACTGCTTTTGTGGAAAAACAGACAAAAGGCAGACATAGCCTATAGTAATTCCACAGGGTCTACTCAGATAGCTCTTTATATCGAACGGACCAGCAAAATCAACGCCGGTAGACGAAAAAGGGCGTGACAAAACAGTTCGCTCTGGTGGAAGAGCAGCCATTATTTGAGATCTTAACTGTTTTTTGTGTATAACACAAGATTAACTATTGAATAAAGTTGTGTTTATGAGGTTTTTTGCACGTGGAATCCAATATTGCGTTCGAATAAGTCGAAGCATTAGCTGATTCCCTCCATGAAGTGAATCTTCATGAATAAATCGTACTAAAAGACGAGTAAAATGACAATTGTATGGCAATATAATTGGAAATCTTTCATCGTAAGTAAGTGAAGGTGAAGAGGCAAGCCGTCCACCAACACGCAAAAGTGCATCTGTGTGCAGAAACGGATTTAGAGATAACAGCTCACTTTTAGGACCAAGGATTTGCTTGGTCTCAAGTTTGTGGTACTCCTCTGTAAAATTTACTTTTTGGCACAACAAAATCAAGCGATTTTTGACAAATTTTATTTCTTCACACTCAATGTGAGGAGACTTGTGCGAAAATGCAGCACGAGTTTGCAGGCGGGTACGATTTATAAAACGAAAAACGTATGCCAGCACCCGTAAGCCTCGTGGAAGCGAGGGGAAACGTTCCAAGATATCTTCATACCTTGAAAAATAAGAAAAGTGAACTTTAACAGCTTTTCGTTCGAGAGACGTCTCAACTGCCGAAGGTTGCTCTTTTCCCTGCCAATAGTTTTCTAAATCTTAGATCTATATTAAGATGGGAGATTAAAGAATCAACCATATCAGCTAGTAACGTGGCACCACACAATCCAAGACGAGGTAGTGAAATCGTCTTAACTGGTGCCACTCTAGTGTTAGAAAAAATGCGATCAGCTTGCTTGACACGGATATAAATTGACGCGGCATACGCCTTCTCAGAAGCATCGCAAAAGGCGTGAAATTCTACTTCTGAGGTTGGCGAATAATCCACATAACGTGGGATACGAATATTTTCAATACTTTCATATTGATGCAAAAATGTTTGCCAAGAAAAGAGACTGTACGGTGGGATTTTTTCGTCCCAATCAATTTCATCCAACCAAATTCGCTGCATGAGGATTTTTGCTGTCACCACAATTGGTGCCAGCTAACCTGCAGGATCGAAGAGTTGGGCTATAGTTGACAAGACTTCCCTTTTAGTATGAAAAGACTTTATTTCGAAACGCTTGACTGAGAAATAAAATGAGTCTGAAGTGGCATTCCAACGAACACCTAAAGTTTTTGCGCAACTTTCATCCTCTAACTTTAAAAAGTTTTCACGTAAAAGATGTTCTACAGGCAGACCTGCCAAAATGCTTGTGGCATTGGAGGTCCACTTTCGCATAGCAAAACCTGCGGAATCAAGGGCGGATATAAGCTCATTTCTAGCCTTTAAAGCAGTTTCAACATCGTGAGCGCCTGCCAAAGCATCGTCAACATATGTGAAGTGCCTAAGTATTTGAGCAGCAAGTGGAAATTGCTGTTGAATATCATCTGCTAACTGCAGCATAGTTCTAATGGCTAGATAAGGTTCACAGTTGACACCGAAAGTTACGGTTTTCAACTCAAAATCTTGAATTTCACTATCAGATGAACTCCTAAAAAGAATTCGTTGATAAGTACAATGCTTTGGATCCACCAGAATCTGACGATACATTTGTTGAATATCGCCATTAAAAACATATTTAAAAATCGCCATTTTAAAACCAAAAGAGTCAAGTCAGCTTGAAGAGTTGAACCAACGTACAAGACATCGTTCAAGCTAACTCCATTTGAAGATAGACTCGACGCATTAAACACCACGCGAACTTTCGTGGAAGTGCGATCAGGTTTTATAACCGCGTGATGCGGTAAATAGTAGTGAGATGGTGAGATCTCGAATTTTGGCAAAGCAATATTTTTCATGTGATCCAGTTTAAGATATTCGTTGACCACTTCATCATATTGAACTTTAAGTTTAGGATTCTTGTTCAATCGAGTTTCTCCCCTTGAAAATTGTTTAAAGGCAATGCCTCGAGAGAATCCTAAATTAATTTCATCGGGGTAACCATTTTTAAATGGCAACGTGACTATATAACGACCCCTAGCGTCTCGTCTAGTCGTTTTCTTATAATTGCCTTTGCAAAATTGATCAGCTTCTGTTAAAAATTGTTTTTTAGGAAGTTCCTCCAACTCCCAAAAACGTGCGATCTGCTTATCCTCGCAACCTCACTGAAATGAGTAAAGCAAGTAGTGAAACTGGAGGTTTCTTTACGAGGCATAGGGCCTGTAAATATCCAGCCGAAAACAGTTTCTTGAGCAAGCAGTGACCCTAAAACGTTTCTTTTAATGCCATCGAGAATTATGGTGGGGTACAAATCGCCACCGATCAGTACATCTATTTGACCCTTGTGAAAGAAGTGTGGATCTGCCAATTGAAAATCTGGCAGAGTCTGGCACACAACTGGGTCAATCGAAACAGACGGCAAATTTCCAGTAACGCAGTGGCTTCAATCTGGAATTGTCTATTTCAAGGAGAACTGAGTATCAGATCACGAGCTTTTGAAACCTTTGCCGAAACTGCATTATTTACGAACGAAATCTGAGCATTGACTTCCCGATTAGGGAGCTTTAAAAGCTTCTGTAAACGCTCGGAGACAAACGTACCTTCAGAGCCAGAATCGGTAAGCGCTCTGGTTGTAAACGCTGCTCCTAAGTGACATATAGTCACCATTGCTGTACCAAGCAATACGTGCTTAGTACTCGAAGCAAAGCATGTCTGGATGTCGTTACTAGTGGACTGTATTTGTGTTGAATGAGATTGAGTGCTAGAGCCCTGGGGATTGGGTCACGAATTCGACTTACTTGAGTCTACACTCAAAGCAGGGGCAGAGGCTAAAGTCGAATTGCGATGCAAAAGAGTATTGTGACGTTGCTTGCACGTCGCACAAGTGTACATACTTTTGAACTCGTTCACCTCATGAGAATTTGCCAAGCAGTTGATGCAAAAGTGATGCTTTCGAACAACTGCTAAGCGCTGTTTATCATCCATTTTTAAAAATTTCGTGCAATAACGCAGCGCATGTTGTTGCGACGAACAAATTTTGCAATTGGGCGAAGTTATCTTTACCTGATAATTATTTAGCCGTTTGCTAGAACTAGCGGTTTGATTTGAAGTAGCTGGCAAGGAATTTTGCCGGGGAATCGCACCACTAGATCTGCGAGTATCAGAAACCGTTTCAAGTGTCTGAAACCTGCTTGTCAAGAAAGAATCGAGGTCTTTCCATTTAGGGATTTCCATTTTTTTTTTGAATGGATTGCTCCCACAAAGAAAGTGTGATCACAGGCAATCGTGTAGAACATAAGTACACTAAGATTGCATCCCAATTTGAGATATCAACATTGTGAGTTTGAAGCGCAAAAATACAACTGATAATATCTCTTTGAAGCTTTTTGAGCTCAGCGTCAGACTCTTTTGGCACTTGAGGCAAATTAAAAAGAACTTTAAGCTGGCTATTGACAAGGATACGTTTATTTTTGTATCTGTCAGACAAGTTTTGCCATGCTTGCATGAGACCATCATTTGTCAAAGGAGATTTCCACACAATCTCCTTTGCTTCACCATGATTTTTTTGATTTAAGTGGAAAAATTTTTCCACTAGACCTAGCCGCGAGTTGTTTATGTAAATGACCGTAAACATGTCCCTAAAGGACGGCCACGATAGGTAATCGCCGTCGGAAACCTCTGTATCGCAAGGTGGTACAGCCATGCTGTGACCAACTTCTGGCAAAGGAACATCGACGACCCTTTGCTTAGGTTTTTTCTGAGGAATCTCAGAAATTTTTCCTGCCACGCGAAGATAAGCTTGGTAGCAGGTGCGATACTTATTTTTAATTGAATCAATTTCACTTTCTTGATCCACTTTGGCTAAACAAGCTTCATAGGAAGCTTTAATTTTCCTCCACTGAGCTTTGAGTCCATCATTTTCAGCCTCTAAGGAGAAAACGTTATGCTCTTCAGCATTATCAAATTCAGATATGAATTCGATGAACGAATCAGACAGACGGATGAAACTCTTTAGTTGTGTCATATTTTAAAATGAAAAACTAAAAAAAAATAAATTTTAGCACAGAAATCAAAAAAAAAAATTTAATGTAAAATACAATTATATTCCACCGAAATAAGTGATTTTCACAAAAAAACGCAACAATAAAAAGCGAAATTGAAAAAAATTCTTAAAAATTTTCAAAGTATATGACAATGAAAAAAAATTTTTGCACAAAAAGTCAAAAATTTAAAACGAAATACAATTAAATTTCACTGAAATAAGTGCTTCTCACAAAAACCGCAACAAAAAACTAGCTAAATAAAAAAAATCTGTTAAATTTTTTCAAAAATATTAAGAAATATATTCAAAACAAAAATAAAAATGCCTGATTTGTCCGTTAAATAAAAAATTATTACAAAAAAACACAATTATATTGCAGAGAAAATTTAATTGCAACGTATTTCTATAAAAAAATCCTTTGACAGGTTAAAAAAAAAATTTTTTTGGCTCACTGTGAACTTTGCTCATAATATGTATGTGAATCGTGAAAGAAAAAAAAAATTCACTTTACAAAAAAATTTTTACGAGTCAAAAAATATTTTCAATCCACTGTGCAAATTTCTAACAAAAAGCAATCGAAAATTTTTGCCCGAAATTTAACTTCCTGAGTCCCACTGTGCAAGTAGTTTACTCTCACTAGCAAGTAAGGCCAAAAGGGGTATCCAATGGAACTTTACTGAACATCTAGAAGACCTCGACTATGCTGACGACATCTGCCTCTTATCGTCCAAACATTCAGATATGCAGAACAAAATTGAAGACCTTGTCTTGGAATCACAAAAGGCCGGCCTGAAAATCAACGTATCCAAGACTAAAAGCATGAAGCTAAACGCAAACAATGACATCACCTTTAAAGCTGGCAGTGATGACATCGGAAACGTCGATAGCTTCACGTATTTAGGCAGCATTATCTCCATGGATGGTGAAGCAAAAGAGGATATCAACTCAAGAATAGCAAAAGCAAAAGGCGCGTTTGCTCAACTGAACAAAATATGGTCTTCATCCGTTATATCCACCAAAACGAGAGTGCGCATTTTTGATTCGAATGTGAAATCGGTTTTGTTATATGGGTGCGAAACGTGGCTTGTTACTGAACAACTAACGAACAAGCTGCAAGTATTCGTCAACAAATGCTTAAGGCGAATACTAAAGGTTTGGTGGCCTCGCACTATATCAAATGCCGAGCTACATCAAAAATGCAAACAGAAGGCTATAGCAAACGAGATCAAGCTGCGCAAATGGGGATGGATTGGTCACACTCTCCGGAAACCACACAGCGAAGTTTGTCGTCAGACCCTTGAGTGGATTCCACAAGGCAGTAGAGGACGTGGTAGACCCAAAACCAACTGGAAAAGATCGTTGGAAAAGGAAATCCAAGAATCGGGAAAATCGTGGCAAGAGATCAAAGCCATCGCAAGGGATCGTGACAAATGGAGAGATTTCATATTGGCCCTATGCTCCTCCTAGGAGTTAAAGGAGAATACATACATACATACATACATACATAGCAAGTAATACCACATGAACAACAATATACAGGTCAACGAACTGACCAGGAAAAGTTGCTTTCAAGGGGAACACAGTGAAAATTGAAACAACTTTTTTGTAATTTTTTCTTGCGATCCCGCAATTTTTCGTCTTGCAAAAAAAACAAGAGAAACTGAAAACGATTTTTTTCCCACGAAATGTACTTACGAAAAAACCCGTACACAGATTTATGCAAAAAAAATGTCATAAACTTTACGTATGTTATATGCATATATTGGCTCCAAAAATAAATTGTTACATATGTATGTATGTATATCAAATTTTACATATACGATTTTCCGATTTCTTTTAAACTTCTTCAAATTGGCTTTTTCAATATATGCAAATTTCACACAACACGAAAAACTCACTTTGCGAACCGAAAAAATTTACGGAATCCGAACAGAGATTTTGGGAAAAATAGTTTTGTTATCCTTTAGGCGTGTCCGTTGAATTTGAGGCGTGTCCGTTGATCCTTAATTGTTACAAAAATGAAAGATTTCAGGTCTGATCTTCTAAAGATGCAATTTTTATTCATCAAATTTTTGATACACCCTCTCTGAACTCGGAACTCCTGTTACAAAGCGCATTTTTGTTTTTGTTTAAATTTGAAAATTTGTTTTCATGAATAAATTATTCATGATTTGAGGCAGGTAATTGTCGTATTCGGAGAGTTTTCTCGACTCGAATCGATCCGCCGCAGATTTATGATACCAATTATTCCTTTGTGTGATAAATGCACTTTGTAACTAATTTAATTTTCAAATTTTTTTTTAAAGTTAATTTCAAAGTTTTGTTAATTTTTTTTCTAGGATTGGATTTGGGGTGTGAACGTAAGGTGGAGCAATTAGACTGGATTTGCGATTTAGTTGTTTGACACCCTAGCGTTCAAAATTTATTATTTGGAATTTTTCTTTGAAAAAATAATAAGAATTTTTTAAATTTTTGTACAAAATTGTAATTTGGCAAAACACCAAAACGCTAAGGAAGGAGTTGTAAGCACGAAGTTAAACTTCGATAATTTTTTTTGCGGTTTTTATTTATTAATTTGAAAAAAAAGTACATAAAATATTTAATACTGTTTTTTGGAAAAATTTTTTAAAAAAAAAAGCAATAACAAAGATATTTTGATTCATAAAAAAAAAAAAGTACCTTTTAAATCGCAATTTAAAATTTAACCTTTTGCTGCCCTTGAAAGAGAATACGGTTTAAAACTTTGTATTTCTTTACATTTAATTTTGATACAATATTTTTTTTTAAATTTGATAATTTGAACAAATCGGTTATTTTGAGCGGACGTTGTAAACTTTTGGATTTTTCTTTTGTTCTTAAAAATTAATTTAAAATTTTGTAATTCGGTCATATAGGGAAAACGGTTAAAAAACTCGACTTTTGCGTTTAAATATTTTCTAATTTGTTGGTTCGGATATTTTGAGGTTTCGGTCTTAGGATTTTGTTTTGAATAATTTTTTTTAGTGAAAAATGGCACAACAACATAGCAACGAAAACCCAAAAGAGATGGTTGACTCGAATGTCAATCTTTGTCGCGTTTGCAACCGGCCATTTCGAACATTGGACACGGTGGACATAACACCTTGTTCACATACTTTCCATCGCGATTGTGTTCTTAAATGGTTTCGGACTAACCATAGTTGTCCGGTCTGTCCGGTGTAGTCCGAAAAAATTTAAAAATTATTTACCACCTCTCAATTTAGATTTTTCATTTGCCATTCCTCAAAAGGGTCTAAATCGCAATACAGGCACGGTACCAAAACGTACTAGGGCAGTTACCCGACAATTTCACAAAGAAAGGTCTCAAAGTGTGGCTTCGTCTTACCATCCGCCACTTCAAATCTCGGGAGTGCATTCGTTGTCACCAGAGTTGAATGAGCCCATCGAAGAACAAAACTTTCAACCACCAGTTTCAGATGATCAACTGCACCAATTGATAAATAAAGCGGTGAGAGCACAATTGACTAAAATTAATTTAAACTCTGGCAACAATGTACAACCTAGAGAAAACATTAGTTCAAGACAACCTTCTTTCGGCCGTTCATCTTCTGTTTCTGAGCATTTGCTTTGGAATTTGAATGCCAATCCTCAATTTCTTCAGCCGACACAATTTAATCCACTAATTCTACCACCGAATTTGCCAAATCAGGTTCCGCTTCATAATGCTGACAATCCTGTGCCATATCACCTAACACCGGGTAATGCCAATAATTCAAGGTCAGGTTCGCAATTTTTAACGACAGAAAAAGTATCCAGCATAATGTCTAACTGGAAACTTACCTTCAGTGGTAAGGAAGATGCACTTTCTGTTGACAAATTTATTTATCGAGTGAACGTTCTGACAGTTCAAAGTTTGCGAGGCGATTTTGAAACACTTTGTAATTACGCGCATATTTTGTTTACCGCCAAGGCGTTGGATTGGTTTTGACGTTATCATAGAAGCGTAGATGAAATCGAATGGTTTGCATTTTGCACTGAACTTCGTGGACAATTCAGAGACCGTAGAACAGATTTAGATATAATGGATTTGATTCGCAAACGGAAACAAACGTTTGACGAAAAATTTGATGAATTTTACGAATCTGTTCTGCAGTTGAATGATAAATTACATCGTTCACTTGATTCTGCGGTCTTGCTAGAGATTATTCAGAGAAATTTGCGCATGGATATTTGACGTTGTTTGCTTCGTGTCCACATTGAAACTATTTGTCAGCTCCGTTCATTTATTCAAAAACGTGAGTTATTGGATGAAGAACAAAGTGCTCGAACTAAAAACTATCAGACTTCACGCAATATCTCTGAAACCATTGAAACCATTATTATTGAAACCATTATTTCATTTAGAGGGATTGAAAAACCATTGACGCTGTTAATTATTCCATCATTGTCTCAAGACTTACATTTGGGAGTTGATTTCGTAAGACTCTTGGTTTGGCTAGCGATCTTTTTCATGACGAAATTCCGATTTCTTCTAATAACACCGTGCAAGAGTTAGATTCTAATCACCATGTTTTAACTGGTCAACAACAGGCAAGGTTAAATGCAACAATTTTATTAATTCCTTCTTTTGCTAAACAAGGTTTCGGGCGAACAAATTTAATCAGTCACGTAATTGATGTAGGCCAAGCTAAGGCTATAAAGCAAAGGCATTTTTCTGTTTCACCTGGCGTTGAGAAACTTCTTTTTGCAGAGATTGATAGAATGCTCTCTCTTGGCGTAATCGAAGAATCTCAAAGCGCTTGGTCTTCTCCAGTAGCACTAATCGTCAAACCCAATTGAGTTCGTTTATGTCTCGACGCGCGAAAGGTTAATGAGGTCACGGAGAAGGATGCTTATCCTTTACCACTCATCGACGGTATCCTCAGCAGGCTCCCGAAGGCTCAGTTTATTTCAAGCTTAGACCTGAAGGACGCCTTCTGGCAAATCCCGCTAGATGAGGGGTCAACAGATAAGACCGCTTTCACCGTACCCAACAGACCTCTGTACCACTTCGTCACCATCCCTTTCGGCTTGCGTAACGCGCCGCAGACAATGATCCGTCTTATGGACAAGGTAATGCCTGCTCATTTGCGAACAATAGTATTTGTATACTTAGACGATTTGTTGCTGATTACGGAAACTTTCGATGACCACATTTCTCTTCTTTAAGAAGTCGCCTTTTGCATAAAACGTGCTGGCGTTACAATCAACGTTGAGAAAAGCAAGTTTTTGCTCAAAAAAATTCATTACCTTGGTCATGGAACCATAAGTACCGATCCAGATAAGGCGAAAGCGATTAGGGACTTTCCTCGTCCTAAAACCGTTCGTCAACTTCGTCGCTTTCTCGGGGTTTGTGGATGGTACCGAAGGTTTGTGCAAAACTATGAGGTTATTTCAACCCCGTTGACTAATATGTTGCAAAAAGCTCGGAAATTTACCTGGACTGATGAGGCCATTGTTGCGTTTGACTCTCTTAAAAACAGTTTAAGCAGTGCACCTGTACTGCATAGTCCTGACTTTTCTCGTCCATTTTCGATACAATGTGATGCTAGTCAGTTTGGAATTGGAGCAGTGTTGGCACAACGAACAGACGAAGGTGATGAAGTCCATATTGCGTACATGTCCCACAAGTTTAACTAAGCGCAAAGAAATTATACAGTTTCGGAGCAAGAATGTCTTGCAGCGGTGATGGCCATTAAAAAGTTTAGACCATATGTTGAGAGACATGAATTCGAAGTAATAACCGATCATGCTTCTCTAAAATGGTTAATGAGCCAATCCGATCTGCATGGCAGACTTGCGCGCTGGGCATTAAAATTGCAAGGGTTAAAATTTACAATTCGGCATCGCAAGGGTAGTCAAAACATTGTTCCAGATTTTCTATCGAGGACCTACTGTATTGATAGCCTTCAAATTTCGTCTTTGGCGACTACAGATTTCGATTCACTTTTCAAAGTTGATTTTAATTCTGAATTTTTCAAAACTGAGGCTTATCTAAAACTGATTGCGGAATTTCAAAGAGAGTCAAATAGTCAACCAGATATTCAGGTAATTGATGGAATAATTTATAAACGTTGTGAATTTGCTAGTGGTGATCCTGTACAAGAGGATCAATCATGGAAAATCTGGGTTCCGTTTGAAATGAGACAGGATCTCATTTCCAGAGCTAATGATCATCCAATGAGTTCTCATGGTGGTGTGGGAAAAACTCTTACTCGACTTAAAACATTTTATTTTTGGCCACGAATGTCTAAACAGGTGCGTGATTACGTTTTGTCCTGTGAAACATGCAAACAAACGAAAGCCCCTAATCATATACTGCGTCCTCCTATGGGAAAACAGGCTACGTCTGTAAGAAACTTTCAAAAACTCTACGTAGATCTGCTTGGACCTTATCCAAGGTCACGTTCGGGAAACGTTGGTATGGTGATTGTCCTTGACCATCTTTCCAAGTTTCATTTCTTAGAGCCTATTAGAAGTTTCACTGCAAATAAAATCATTGACTTTCTGGAAAGACGAATTTTTGCCATTTTTGGTGTACCTGAGGTCATCACTACTGACAATGGGGTTCAATTCAAATCCAAACTTTTTGAGGATCTTTTGAAGAAATATGGGGTGACTCATAATTACACAGCAAATTATTCACCAGAAACTATTCGCCATTAGTGTTGCCCTCAGAAGCGCTGTTCACTCGTCTTCTCGTTTTTCTCCATACTTTTTTGTCTTTGGTCAAAATATGGTCTGCCATGCAAACACTTATAAAGTGCTACGCAGATTGAAACTTATAAATGACCCGACCGTAGACATCAAACATGAAGAGAAGAGCTGATTCGTGAACAAGTGCACGAAAACTTGAAAAAGGCATATGACACTAATGCCCAGTTAGTTTTGAAGTCGGTCAGATAGTGTATCTTCCGAACACTTTAGCGCTAAATTGGCTAATGTTTTTGAGAAGGCTCGAGTTGTTAAGAGAATGGGTACGGCCTACTACGAACTGGTGGATATGAACAACAAAAGACTTGGCATTTTTCACGCAAAGGACACCAGAAAGTAGTGCCTTCAGTTTTTGAAGCATCGGATAGATTCGAAAAACTGTTTTGTAATGGCACCAATTTAATTTAACACATTTTGGTTTTCGTTTTACGTGTGTCACCAAACGAAGAATCACACAACTGTTGCATTCACACAACTGTTGCATTCACACAACTGTTGCATTCATGTTGCGCTTATCTTTAGAACACACTAAAACACAAAAGCTTTAGTTTTATGCTTTTTCGTGTCGACTGCCATCTATCGGTGATCGTGGAGTGCACACTAAATATACCTTTTTTGTGAGGGAAGGTTGGCACGTCGTCGGGAGCCATGTGTTTTTTTTTTTTGGTTAGCGTGGTTTTGAAGGAAGAAAAAGAAAAGTGGAGAATGGCGGCGTCGTTTGTGTGTTGAGGAAAAAATTTGTGGATTTCTGCGATAACTAATGAAAAATATATTATTAGAATTAGTAAAAATAGGAAATCAAACATCCCTTTATTGCACAGGACATACAATTGACAAATAGAAATCGAATTTCAACACTTTTTGTGACATTGGAAAATTTATATTTTTAACTGTGCGAAAAGGTGGAAAAATTGTACAGTCGTGATATTCTACAAAAAGCGCCTTGTGTGTTTAAAACTTTTGCTGCAGACAAATAATTTTGGAATTTGCATTTGTCCAGTTGCTATTGCTCTGATTTGAACAACACAATCAGAAACAGGAGCACGTTGTTTGACGGTGGCAGATATTCCTCTGGTTACCGCCGTTCCCCTGCCGCTCCCAAGCGATTCAAGTAACAAAAAAAGAACTGACCAACACCCCGTGTATTTGAAAGAATTTTGAGCTAAAAAACAAATTTTTCCTTAAAAAATTCTCGAAAGTGAAAAAAAATTAATCGTTGCTTAATTGTTGCTGCTGGTGGCTGTTGATAAAGAGTGCAGAGCGCTACTAAGGGGAAAAATATCACACGACCAAGGTGCTATACAAATACATGAGAATGTCTGTTGCAGTCAGCGTTCAGCGTTGTTCATCGTTTTAATTTAAAACCAACGATTGACTTGAGATCACACGAACAACCGAACAGTCAGGTATATTGGGATAAAACAAAAGACTTTTTTTTGGCGAACAGCGATGCTATTGTGGACGTTTTTTGGAGTTTCACAAGGAGATTATCCTTACTAATTGGGAGTAATATTTTTTTCTACACAAGTACGTATTTGGCATTTTTTTATATAAAAAAAATAAACGGGAAGCAATTTCCATAAAAATCAAGCTCTAAATAAAGAATTGAGTTTATTTTAAACTAAATTTTTAATGAATTTCATAAAAGGCTACAAGATACAAACAAATCCTTTTAAAATATCAAATAGATATTTTACGACAGCAAAACATAATGATTAAATTTAAAAATTAAAACAAACTTACACTTAAATTCAGTAAATCAAATATATTAATAATAACAGTTTGTTGAAGTATAAAAATAATTCAAAATAATTTAAATTACGACAATTAAGTCATTGAAATAACAAAAAAAAATTAGCTTTTAAGTCACACAATTTAGAAAAATAAATAACAGAAAATCTTTGAACATCAACGGACAAATGTTATAAAAGCTAACAATAACTATGGTAGAATGAAAAAAAAAAATATCTATATCTATATACATATTGTAAGGGCGCCCCATAAAATTTCAAATCATTCAAATTTAATCCTAAGAAAATTAAACAGAAATTATTTTTTTTTTATAAATAAATGTTAAAACTCATAAAAAAAAAAAATGGAATAAATACAATCTGTTTTGGTCACATGTAGGGTAGAAGCGGGTAGTCATTCCACACATTAGGGTGGACGGAAAATTTGCCTCATAGCCCACAAGGTAGGGGGGTTTAGAAAGGGGCCAAGGCCACCATCATCTTGACGCTGGAGAGGGTATAGGAAGCATAGGTCAAATTCGCTTTGTTTGTGATAGTTTGTCGGCAGGAATAAAATTTGTTTTTCGTAAGTATTTTTTTAATATTTGGTAAGCACAGTGACGAGTTCAGGGATGCTCAAATCGGACGTGAAATAAATTTGTAGGCGGAGGCATTACGTTGCGCAACAGCGAACCCAGCCAACATCGATTACATACTATTATTGAATTTAAAAGATTGCGATGTTAATTCGAAGTTTGTAGAGCCAAAACGGCCTTTTAAATCAAATAACAATACTTCAACCAAATCGTAAAAAATTTAGAAAATTAGGAGTTCTTGTACCTTTGAATAACTTAAGTTTAATTTTTAATTTTTTTCTTCTGAAAAAAAGGTTATTTTAAACCCCGTCTCGTGACGCTTGCTGGAACCCCCCTCCTCCTGTGATAAAAAGTGACGCTTGCTCGAAGCCCCTCCCCCCCTAGAAGCGTCACGGAGTTTATGGACAGCCCATTTTTGGTGTTGAAAATGTTAAGGACATCAACAACAAAATTTTTAATGTGCTCCATAATAAAAATTATTATTTTAATAATTTGAAAAATACTACTACAATTCAGGTACTTAACATAGATGATTATAAAAAAGTTAAAATATTCAATGCTGAAAATATCCATTATTACACTTACACACCCAAAAATGAGAAACCACTCAGTTTTGTCCTTAAGAATTATCCTTCATATTATGATAAACATGATCTTACAAACGCATTAAATTCACTTGAATTAAATTTTAAGCTATTAATAACATCTAAATTAAAGAATAATAATTGGTTAGTGCAATTTGAAAACTCCTCTAACATACAAGAAATCCTTCAATAAAAAATCTAAAATTGAACACATCCAAAACACAAGCTTTAGCGATTTCACATTCAATATTTGACATAATGTCGTTACCACCTGTATCCTTAGGTGGTGTATCGGTAGGATTTGAAAATTGCGTAACAAGTTTGGGTTTTAAATTGAACTCTAACTTAAATTGTAGAGATCATATCAATCATATTATCAACAAAATATGTGCTGTGATCAGGAAGTTATGGTTCTCATCAGCATTTATCACAGAAGAAGTTAAGTTAAAGTTGATTAAGTCATTCCTTATACCAATTATTTCATATAGTGGACTAGTCTATGGAAATTTGGATGCAGCATCAAAGCAAAAATTGCAAAAGGCTCTAAATAACGCTGCAAGATACGTTTTTTTGAAAAGAAAATTTGATCATATCTCTAAATATGCAATACAAATTCTAGGTTGTGATATAACAAAATATTACAACATCCAAAATCTTGTGTTTCTTCACAAGCTGATCAATGCCCGTTGTCCTTATTATTTATATACCAAAATACAATTTTCACAATCTGCTAGAACGTGCAATATCAATGTACCTGAATTTAAGTTTTTATCGACGTCTAGAATGTTCTTTGTTAGTGTTGTCAAGCTCTGGAACGCATTACCAAATAGTATTAAAGCTCATCGAAATTTTAAGCACTTTAAATTGGCAGTAGTAGGTTTTTTTTTGTAGTTAGATTATATTTTAAGTTATTTATTTTAGTATTTCAAATTATAAGACATTACTTTAAACTGTATCAATTTAATGAAATCTGCATTTTATATATATTTTACGTAAGTTAACTAAATTTAATATCATATGATGTACTGCATAGACTAAGTCTCATTGTACAACCATTTAGTGATTAATAAACATAAACATAAAACCTAGCCAAATTATCCAATGTAAACGTTGTCAAAGGTTTAATCATACCACTATTAATTGCAATATGCCTTACCGATGCGTGAAGTGTGGAGGTAATCACGGTCCAAACAATTGCAAAATCCCACGGTAAGAATTAAATAATGAAGTGATCACCAAAACGCTAAATGATGGAACCATCACAAAGCAAATTGGTATCCAAGTATATTGTGTACTTTGCAAGAAAGAGGGGCATACTGCACATTATAGAAGCTGTAAAGTGTACCAAAAGTTGAAAAAGAATTTTACTGATAAAAAAGCTGAGAATAACACATCAAATAGCTCGAATAATAACAATAGTTTTGAATTCATTGATAATGAATGCAATAAAGTTTTTGGACAAAGTCTCTCGAAGATAATTTTTGAAATTAATAAGTTTTTACCTACTTAAAAAAAAGATGCGCCTTTGCATGTAAAGCAAGAACAACTTTTTAATTTGTTTTTCACTATTTGTTCTGGTGCAAATCCGTAATGCCAAGGAATTTGTAGGCATTTTCATAAATGTAAACTCTTTGATATCAAAACAGAAGCGTCATCCATTTAATTTGTTCTTAAAAAAACATAAGCCTGAAGTGGTCTTGATCGCAGAACGCAAACTAAGAGTCAGACATAAAATAGAATTTATGGGCTTATGGTGCAACGGAACGTACATCCATCCTATGTCCGATCAGTTCGCAACTTAGCTTATAATTGTCCAGTGTAACGGCGGCCATTGCATTTTTTTACTTCAATGTGCTTTGAGAACTTTTAAATGCTTTTATTTGTATAAAGTCAGTAATTTTTATTCTTTAAAATTTCAACAGAAAAAAAATAATGAATTTACAGAATAATTTCCAAAAATTATTAATTAATGACATGACAAATGTCAAAACAGCATACATTTTTTTCTATAATTGGTAGCACTTACAGGGCAGAACTCTTGCACATTCGAATTTTATGGGTCAAAAAATTCTACATTCTGCGTTTTAAATGTAGCATTTTTTTTTAGAAAAGAACACGACTAGTTTTACAGGTCAGACTTTTTTTTAAAAAAGAACGGAAAAAATGCGACTTTCAAAAAGAGGGCAGAAAAAATGCAAATTTTTTTTGAGAAAACAAAACACTATTAGCTTCTCCCATTGTTGCCTTTGGATGGTCCTGCTTATCTGAATCTGCCGTAAGTGACGAATTATAATGAAAGAATGAAGAATGAGAGCTGAGAGTACCACAGTCATAGGAAATAACGCCCAATGAAATAACGCCGAAATAAAAATATGAAATAACTCCCAAAACAAAAAGGAAATAACGCCCAAATTATTTTCATATGAATTTAGGCTATAATAATTTCGGAAATAACGCCCAAAATTTGGGCCGTTATTTCGTTTAAAAATAAAAACGCGAAATAACGCCCAAAACTAAAAAACGAAATAACGCCCAAATTATTTTTGTACAAATAAATTTTGGGCGTTATTTCCATAATGATTATCACCAAAATTTATATCAAAATAATTTGTGAGATATTTCCTTTTTGTTTTTGGGCGTTATATCATATTTTTTTGGCCTTATTCCGGTTTTATTTTTAGTGCGTTATTTCGCTTTTTTAAATGTTTTTTCGTTGGGCGTTATTTCTTAACGCCTAAAACTACTGTATGTAGTCTCCTTTAACTCCTAGGAGGAGCATAGGGCCAATATGAAATCTCTCCATTTGTCACGATCCCTTGCGATGACTTTAATCTCTTGCCACGACTTTCCCAATTCTTGGATTTCCTTTTCCAGCGACCTCTTCCAGTTGGTTTTGGGTCTACCACGTCCTCTACTGCCTTGTGGATTCCACACAAGAGCCTGATGACAAACTTCGCTGTGTGGTTTCCGGAGAGTGTGACCAATCCATCTCCATTTGGGCAGCTTGACCTCGATTGCTATAGCCCTCTGATTGCATTTTTGATGTAGCTCGGCATTTGATATAGTGCGAGGCCACCAAATCTTTAGTATACGCCTTAAGCATTTGTTGACGAATACTTGCAGCTTGTTCGTTAGTTGTTCAGTAACAAGCCACGTTTCGCACCCATATAACAAAACCGATTTCACATTCGAATCAAAAATGCGCACTCTCGTTTTGGTGGATATAACGGAAGAAGACCATATTTTGTTCAGTTGAGCAAACGCGCCTTTTGCTTTTGCTATTCTTGAGTTGATATCCTCTTTTGCTCCACCATCCATGGAGATAATGCTGCCTAAATACGTGAAGCTATCGACGTTTCCGATGTCATCACTGCCAGCTCTAAACGTGATGTCATTGCTTGCGTTTAGCTTCATGCTTTTAGTCTTGGATACGTTGATTTTTAGGCCGGCCTTTTGTGATTCCAAGACAAGGTCTTCAATTTTGCTTTGCATATCTGAATGCTTGGACGATAAGAGGCAGATGTCGTCAGCGTAGTCGAGGTCTTCCAGATGTTCGGTAAAGTTCCATTGGATACCCCTTTTGGCCTTATTAAGAGCTTTATCTAGGATATCATCAATAACGATAAGGAAGATGGTGATAGTAAACACCCCTGCCGTACGCCTGAATTAGTGGTGAATGTCGGTGACAACAACCCATTGTGTAACACACTGCATTTAAAGCCTTCATATTGTGCACGTACTAAGTTTATGGCCTTTGCGGCAATATCTCTTCGTTGCAGTGAAACCCAGATGTTTTCTCGGGAGACACTGTCGAAGGCAGTGCTATAGTCTACGAAGACAAGTTGAAGTGCAGCACGCCACTCGCATGATTGTTCGACAATTATTCTGAGGGTGTTGATTTGATCCACGCATGATCGGTTTCGCCGGAATCCTGCTTTCGAATGGCCGAATCAAGTTTTTCGTTTACCCTGTTCAGAAGCACTTTCGTCAATACTTTTGACGGTACTGAGAGCAAGGTAACGCCTCTATAGTTTCGGCACTCGCTTAGGTCACCTTTTTTCGGTAATTTGACTAGCATGCCATGTAGCCAATCTTCAGGCAAACGCTCTTCGCTCCAGATTTTGGTGAGCAGAGGATGGAGAATTTTAGCTGATGTTATGGGGCATGCCTTTAGCAGTTCAGCTGTTATTTGATCTATACCGGCGGCCTTGTTGTTTTTCATGCTTTGGATAGCTTTCACTATTTCATCGATTATAGGCGGTGGTGTTTGTATTCGACTACTACTGCGAGTCACTGCGGCAGTTGTAGTTGGTGATTCTGATTGTGGGGATGTGGTAGACATGGGATTTAGTGTATCACAAAAATACTCTTGCCATCTCTTTATTTGTTCGTCCGCGGATGTTAAGAGATTTCCATTTTTGTCTTTGATAGGGCGGCTCTGTTGGAGTTTTCTGCCAGATTATCTGTGGGTGATATCGTAAAGCTGCCTGAGATTTTGAGCATTTGCAACGCTTTCGGCTTCGCTCGCGAGGTCGTTATACATTCTTCTTTTGTCTTGTCTGCAAGGTCGCATGACTTCTTTACTGAGAGAGTTAAAGACCTTTTCGGTGACGTTCTTTTGCGCTCTAGTTTTAGCGTCGTCTCTCAGTTTTCTTGCGCTTCTTCTTTTTTCAACAAAACCCCACGCTTCCTCGCTCATTAAGTGCTTCTTGTTCGAGGGTCGAAACCCAAGTATTTTTTTACTGGAGTTTAAGAAGGCCATCTTAACTGCCCTCCATGATGTTTCAATACTTCCACCACAATCGAACGGAGCTGTTTTAAGTTCTTCTACGAAAGATCTGCGTATCTCGTCGTTCTTAAGCTTAAGCACGTCGAATTTTTTTGCTACAGATTGTTCGCTGGGACGTTTATTAGCGGCAAGTTTTAGTCGAATGACCGCGACGAGAAGATGGTGGTCGGAGCCTATGTCAGCGACCCTCTTTACTCGTACGTTCAGAAGACTCCCTCTCCATTTTCTGCTAATGCAGAAGTGGTCGATTTGGTTTTCAGTGATGTTGTTTGGAGACACCCAAGTAGCTTTATGGTATTTTTTGTGTGGGAATAGCGTACCTCCAACGACAAGACCGGCTGTATTGCAGGCGTCAATGAGAAGCTCTCCATTGTCGTTTCTCGCACCCAAACCATGTCTTCCAATCACTTGCTCAAGGTTAAGGTTTTCTGAGCCTACTTTGGCGTTCAAATCGCCCATAACCATAATGATGTCGTTTTTGTGAGCACTGTTTATTGCTGCGGCGAGCTGGCTGTATAATTCATCTTTGGTTTCTCTCTCTGCCAACTCGGTGGGGGCGTATGCTTGAAAGATGGTAATATTTCTTGCGGGGGTTCGAAATCTGCACCAAATGAGCCTTTTGTTTACAGGTTTCCATTCCATAACTGCCTTTACTGCAGTTTTACTTAACAAAAATCCAACTCCATCCCTGTGGATATAATTTTGCGCTCTACCGGAGTATAGAAATTTTTCGCCGTCAGAAAGTACATATTCGCCGGCACCGTTCCATCTACACTCGCTTAATCCCAATATCTCAAGGTTGAATTTGTTGAGTTCTCTAACGGCTTGGTGTATTTTGCCTGGTTCATTTAGAGTTCGAACATTCCAGGAGCCGATGCGTGTTCGAGTTTTCATCAAAAGGATTTTAAAATTTTGGGAATCCATATTGGTTCCATGCATGTTTCTTGCACCTCCAAATCCGATGTGCATGCTGCCGAGGCAGGTGGATTAACCACACTCTGGTGGGTACCACTTGGAGAGTTATTTTCCATCGTTTTTCGATCCATGCTTCATTAGTATAATCTTCTCGGCAACGCCCCACGCAGTAAGTTATAAGCTTAAAGCTGGATCCGGCAAGCGCTGCAAATATAGTGGCCAAATTCACTTTTAATTTCAGCCGCCCACTCTGGGTCAGACGCTTCAGGATTTTTACAAAATGCTTATTTTAAGGCGGCATCGACTCGCCTTGTCAGTGCCAGTTACGGGCATTGTGGGTTTTCTTTCACGGCGCAACGCTGTCTAACGCTACGCCCTTCCACACCCTGGCTGGTCACCCGCTTTCAGTCGCCTCTTACGACAGGCATGCTTACCTCGGGCATATTCTGACCCCTTACCCGCAGGGGTAAATGTGGCAAATGCTTTTTTCATGTACTTTTTACTGCTGATCTCGATCCAAAAATTAGATTTGGTCTATCAGGGCAGAATTTTCTGACATCGTTGATTTGAAGCGACTCAAAACAAAGATTTTTACGCTTTGTAACATTTTTATGAGAATTATGCATGGAAACGCAAAATACTAAAAATATTGATGGAAAGCTCTTAGCAAAACACGGTTAGTTTGCTCAATAGCAAACCCTTGCGAAAAAACCCTCAAAGTGATGTAATATCTCAAGCATTGCTATAATTAAACATACACTCATACTAAAAATAGTAAATACAAGCTCTGAGGAAAAATGAAGTGAAGGTGTGGCGTTGTTTTAGATATTGTAACTAACTTTCACCCATATACTGATGCATGCAAACTTTAAACAAAAATTATGTGAATTCGGACATGGTGCATTCAGACAAGTGGGCGTGGATCTTTAGATCTTCCAAATCCAATACTGCAAGCGTAATGTAACCAAATTGCACACAAATAGAGGAAATGTTTTACAAGCTCTGAACAATTATTTGGCGAATTCGCAAGTTTGTGAAAAGCTTTGCAGAAAATTGGTTAAAATCAGTACAAGCAACCGCAATGTAAACTGAACAGGAGGGCATGGAGCATCCTGCGAAAACATAAACTTAAAAACAATATATCAACCAGAAAAATCATTGTATACGGTGTAGGTTATTTACCAAGTAATCTCATGTGAACTTAAAATTTTTTGTTTGTTACTTAATTTTACTCCTATTGGTTGTTTATATGACAGCCGATTTATTAAAGTTTTTATTTATTTCACAACAAATTATTTTGTTTTCCAATAAAATTTTAAATTAAAATTCAAAATAAATAGGCGTTGTTACCAAACATAATTCTGTGATCACCTTACGCAGTGCAAATGAAATGTTGATAATCAAGAACGATAAACAAATTTGTGACTATCAAGTAGCACCTTAACCGCTTCCATTCCAGTGTTCATTTTTATCATCATCCCTCTGAGAAAAATGGTACGAAAGCGTATCGCCGGCAAAGTCTATAAGTCATATAAGACTTCGTTAACGTACCGCTTTGGCGATACGAATGCGAACCGCTTCCATTCCAGTGTTCATTTTTATCATCATCCCTCTGAGAAAAACGGCACGAAAGTGTAACGCCGGCAAAGTCTATAAGTCATACAAGACTTCGTTAACTTACCGCTTTGGCGATACGAATGCGAACCGCAAACGTAAATGTTAGAGAATTAAAAATTTATTATTTACATGTGTTGGTATTACGTTTAGAGCTCGCTTTTGCGTCGTTAAAATCGTATCGCTTACGAACTAATTTATAAACCTACATACATGTATAAATTGTATGGTTAAAATAAAAGATGCCATTATGAACTTTTAATTTATTTATTTAAAAAGAAATTAATTTTAGTTATTTTATACAGTTGACAATAAATTTGATAATATTCATTAAATTGAAGGAATGTACGGGTACATTGTCATGATGGCCAAACCACGTAAAACAACATGATCATATACGGGCCAGCCTGTTGGCCGTATATGACATGGAAGGCGGTATAACAACTATTACGATGACGCTGAATGCAAGCTCCCTTTACACAACAAACTTAGCTGTTGAGACGCTAACGCGCTTGGGGAATTGTCTCAACTGAATCTGTTGTGAAGAATTAAAACAAAAAATCGATCTTAATATGAGAAAAAAGCCACAAGTATCGTTAAGCTTACTTATGGATTACAAAAATTCAGTATTAGCGATACGCACTTCTAGGGGCGGATTCTGTAACTGTGAAAAAAATCGGTGTACACAAAATGAGAAAACTCATCTTCACACCAAGTTTACATTTTTTCATTTCATGCGATTCTGTAAACTCAAATGGACACTGTTGTGCTGAATGAAATTCTAATAGTGATGCATTATTTTGAACTCGTTTGTACTTGATCCTTTAAAGTTAATTCTCAATGATTTTTCATGATACTAAGGGGAAATTGACAATAGTCAACTAGTATTTTTTAAATCATTTGTGGTTGTTGTAGTTTTCAAATTTTTGATTGAATAAAAATCAAATTTGTCAAAGAAATTGTCAATAACTAAAAAGCAGCTGACAATTTTTTTCAAAATTTATTATTTTTGAGCTTCAAATTTTGTTTTAAAACACAAAAATAACAACGAACACATAGAAATATTAAAAATACTGGTTGACTATTGTCAATTTGCCATAATAGGGCTCTAAGTGCTGTATTTATCGATTGATATTTGTGAATATATATATTGAAAAAGAAAACAAAACGAATATTTGTTAACAAGCGTTTAGTATAAAATAATTTGGCACGACTAGAATTCCGTGGCGCCAAGATCTTAAAATGCAGTTTTGATTTACTCATTGAGAAAATAACATTCACCGAAGGAATAATCGAGATGAACAAAGTAAAAAAAGCTTAACACATTAAACACCAAATAAAAGGTTGTCGTGCCAGAATTCCATATATAATATCTTTCTTTCCTCTTAACAAGGGAATTTTTAGAGTAAATTACGGATTTAAGAAAAAAAAGTATGCAGAAAGACCGTCTGTAGCGTGACCGGGTTGAAAAAAAAAAACTTATTTTTTTTGTTTTTATTTAATCTCTAAGGTATTTAAATTATCTTTAGAATAGTACTCGAATCATCCAGATCGGTGAAATATTGACAAAAACATAGTCAAATTTCCATATAGGTTTTGTAAAGTGGAATATTTTTTGAAAAATTGATAACTGGATAATTTATATTTATATAGATAACTCCTTCGGGAAATCTTATTTTCTTAATGAGTACTTCAAAACTGCATTTTCAAATCTTGGCACCTCGAATATCGTAGTATCCCCAAAACTTTTTTTGACACTGATTACTTTTAAAGTAACGAGTAAAAAATAATCAATTCTCTAATGAGTATGTATCACTATTGAAAAGAAAGAATAATGAAGAAAAACAAAATGAATTTGCTAATACGAATTAACATTTTGCGTTGATTAAGTAGAAGAAGAAGGTTCAGTTCCTTCCACTACTCATACCGAATATGAGCGCCATTAACACCTTCAAATCTAAAAATTAAGTAAAACAATTAAAATAGCAATCAAAACACAATAAAACAACTTACTTGTCTTAGGAAAACGCTACGTTACTTTCCATATAATTTATAATGTATTCTTTTTACTCTTGGCGCGTTTTTTTGATTTATTAGCCATTTTCCTCACTTCAATTTGAATTTTCACTGGAAAAATTTGAGTGAATAAAATTTTTACGTTGTGTAAACTTTTTCGACGTAAAACTTCATTTCTCACCGCAACAGAATCGCATACTTTGCCTTTTCACAAATATTCATGTACACTGAGTTCTTCACAGTTACAGAATCCGCCCACTGAATGATATTTTAACAAGCTACAATATTGGCATAGAAAGTTTCTAAATTAGGGCCACAAATCTTAAGATATTGGATTTTGTCTTTCGTATAAATTTTGACGAGAAAGTTTTTATCTTATGGAGCGGATATTATGAAAAAAATTAGGGAATTTCCTTTTCTTTTGACGAACGCAAAATGTAAACAAATAAAACATTTTTAATAAAAAGCAAATTAAAGCTAAAATCAAAAATGTGTTCGTCTCAGTTGTTTTAAAAAAAATTTAAATAACTAAAAATATATATGAAAAAAGTGAAAATAGTGTCGTGATTTGGTAAACGCGAAAAAAGTGTCATTGAAATGATAGATGTCTCATCCTCATCCAGGTAGAAGTTGTGAAAGTGGTTTTGCGATTATGATGATTTCCTGATTTGAGTCTGGTTAACCAGGCAAGTGATGTAACGAACCTTTTTGTCAATATCCAGGGTATAGCCGTCGGTGCCCAGGGTTCGAATACAAATATTTATTCCCCACCGCCGAGCAAAACACTTTTCACACTTTGCACTGGTTTATTTTATTCTCTTCAATTCACTTTAACCTGGAAACACTGTTAAAATACCTAGGATAAACACACTTAGGACTACGGGTGATGGATGGATGGTAAATGGATGAGATGAATATAGTGGGAGAATAGATCAACCAATCCAGGAGTCGTGCCACCACTGCCTCCCTGTGGACTTGTCGAGTCGCGACACCGCTGCCTCTGATTATCCCTTGGTAAACCGTACCTGTCCGTCTGATGGTCTCGCGAGAACCCGTGACACCACTATTTTCTCGCGTCCGGTCTGGAAATTATTTCCGAAAGGTACAAGCTTACAGTCTCAGTCCAAGTCCACTGATACGTCTGTATCAGATTTTACTTGAAAATTGTCGTTTAGTCAACGGATGGTTGAAATATTCCCGGAACAGGTCTTACCTCGATGCCGGCTAAGTAACAAGAGAGCGATACCATCACCGGAACTTACATTCCACCATTCCATTTACATCCACGATCAGCTGTTTCCTTTTCATCGACATCATTTGACAGTTGGCACTCACTGTTTTGGGACCAGGGTTGCTGCTGCACGCGATAATTCTACAATTCTCGCACAACTGTTTACCAAACAGTTGCATGATTGTTTGGTGATCCCGTTTGATGCGATTGTCTTAAAACTATCTACTTACTAAAAAATCCTTAGGTTTTTAAGTTAATTCTAGACTTATTTAACTAGAAATTCATTACTTATTTTAGCATTGATTAGTTCTTAAAATTATTAATACTTTAATTAAAAGTAATTATTGAAAAGATGTGGATACAAATGAGGCTTCCGATTTGTGTCCTCACATTTCCCTCCTATTTCGGGGTGGCCGGAATGTGGTCATTCTAATAGCAATTTATAGCAATTGAGCCATCAGCCCATCCCGGAGTTGCAGTCGCTTTTCGTCCAAAGTTTTCACGACCCGGAAACATTTCTTTTGGATCTCCTCCGCTTTTGGATGGTTACTTCCGATCTGAATCGAGTTTCTTCAGTGGTTCTGTTCGGAGAAAAGAGAAGAACATCGTTAAAATAGGGCGTTTATTGGTGGGTATGAGGGGTTTTGGTTTTAGATTTGGACCCCGCCATGGTAGGTTTTCAGCTCACTGAGATGTGCCCTTCTCATCCTCCTGTCCCCATCGCGCTTGAGCTGCACGATCACAGGAGACACGAATCCCACGACTTGGTATGGGCCGTCGTATTTCGGCGCGATTTTCGCCGCAAAACTGTCGATGGCCTTGGACAACGGGTGTTGTCTCACCAGAACTAATTCCCCCACTTTTGGTTTCCACGGTCGCCTCCTCAAGTTGTAGTGCCGGGCTTGGTCTGTGGCGGCTTGAGAGAGACGATGCTTCACCAGCTTGAACACTTCCTTCAACCTCACCGCTCGGTCCGTCGGATCTTGGCTTGTTGTACCGGTCCCTGTGGTGACTTCGTCGTACAGCGTCTTGGGCAAACGAGGTTCACGGCCTTGCGTGAGGAATGCGGGGCTGTACCCCGTAGACTCGGACTTGCTAGTGTTGATGGCTAACGAGATTTCGGGAAGGTTCTCAGCTCGGTCCACTTCGAAAACCGATCGAAAAGTACTAGCAGAGTCGTGTTTCCATGCTTGGACCTAGGTAGTGGCCCGACAAAATCGGCGGACACTGTCGCCCATGGTTCCTCGGGGATCGTGGTGAGCATTTCCCCAGCCGGTGCCTGCTGACTAGTCTTGTAGCGTTGGCATGAGTCACAGCCGCGTACGTAGCGACTAATGTCGCGGAACATTCCTGGCCAATAGTACCGATCGGTTATTCTTCCGATGGTTTTCCGGATGCCGAGGTGGCCAGCGCTAGGACTGTCGTGATTTTCCTGCATTACCCGCGTGCGAAGTGGAATTGGTACACAGAGCTTCCATGTTGCACAGTCCTCGTCGCCTGTGTGCTGTGGAAGGTGTCGATATAGCTGCCCGTCGACGGTGACGTAATCTGGGAACTTGTCGGGATGCCTCGCCATTTCCATCAATCTCTTCTGGAGCCATGAGCAGCTCGGTCCATCGGCGCTTGTTGTTGTTAGCTGCAGTACCTCGCATGGCTGTCGAGACAGGGCATCTGCAACCACGTTGTTTTTGCCTTTCCGGTATTGCACTTCAAAGTTATGCTGCTGCAACTCGAGGGCCCATCTGGCGATCCTGCCCGTCGGATTTTCGATGGCATTCAGCCACTTAAGGGACAAGTGGTCCGTGATAACTATGAACCGGTAGCCTTCTAAGTAGGGACGCATCTTCCGGATACCCCACACTATGGCCAGGCACTCTTTCTCGGTGGGTGAGTAATTTTTCTCGGCGGCGTTCAGATGACGACTAGCGTATGAAATTACCCGCTCTCCACCGTCGATTTCCTGTGTGAGCACCGCCCCTAGTCCAAAGTCACTAGCATCAGTTTGTAGGGTGAACGTTTTCGTGAAGTCCGGACAAGCCAACACCGGGGCCTCAGTCAGTTTTCGCTTCATCGTCTCGAAGGCCTGCTGCTGCTCAGTGGTCCATTTGAAGTGTTTGCCCTTCTTTAGTAGGCACGTCAGTGGTTGCACAATTCCCGCGAAATCAGGTACAAACCGGCGGTACCACGAGGCGATTCCCAGGAAACGTCGTACTTCGCGCACGTTGGATGGTGGCTTCAAGTCCCGTACAGCAGCCACCTTGTCCGGGTCGGTCTTTATACCCTCGCCACTGACGACATGCCCCAAATACTTGGTCTCCGACTTGAAAAACTCGCACTTATCTGGATTGATCCTCAGGTTCGCCGCACGGAGTCTTCGGAAGACCTCGCGAAGATTCCTCAGGTGCTCGTCGAGGGTGGACCCAATGACCACAATGTCGTCGAGATAGGCGAACGCGTGCGGCTCCAGTTCAGGTCCTATTACCTGGTCGAGTGCCCGCTGGAAGGTCGCCGGAGCCGAGTGAAGTCCAAACGGCATGACACGCCACTGGTACAGTCCACGGCCGGGTACCGTGAAGGCCGTATATTTTTTGCTCGTCTCGGCCATCGGTATCTGCCAATAACCGTCTTTCAGATCCAGGCTGCTCACATACTTGGCATTTCGTAGCCGATCAAGGATATGGTTGATCCTTGGTAACGGGTATGCGTCGGGTATAGACTTACTGTTGAGTTGACGATAGTCTATACATAGACGCCATTTTCCCGTTTTCTTCCTTACCAGCACAATTGGAGCGCTAAATGGGCTGTTTGATGGTTCAATACAACCTTTTGCTAGCAAGTTATTTATTTCCTCGTCTATGATGGCCTGCATGGCTGGGTTTCGTGGAAAGTACCGTTGCTTTAGCGGCCGCTCGTCCGCCATCACGATGGTATGCTCTGCGATGGGGGTTACCCCGTGCAAGCCCTCGAACTGTGGTAGCTCCTCCGCCAGAAATTCGTCAATTTTCTGTTGGGTCCTCGTTCTTGGCACACCATCCAACTGGTCGCACTCCTGTATAATTGCAGCATCCGTGGTGGCCGCGGCCACAGGGCCTCCGGTGCGTTCCTCCATGCATTCCCTTGGAAACTGGATGGTCGACTTACCACACGTGATTGTCGCCCCGATGAGGCACAGGTAATCGATGCCGAGTACAATTGTGTCGGTGGCCTGTGGCAACAAAATAAACGTAACCTGGTCACATCGGTAATCCATGCGAATTTCGGCCACCACGGCCTCATGAAGTTGTACCATCGAACCGTCTGCCATTGTCACATGCCCTTGATGTGCTATTCGTCTATAGTTGCCTCCCAGACTCTCCGTAAAATCCTGCCGCATGAAACTCCGGGTGGCGCCGGTGTCTATTGTTGCGGCCACGGGTACCCCACCAATGGTTACATTCGCGAAGACCCGCTGCTGGTTGAATGCTAGTGAACTTAATGTTGGGGAGGGTTGGTCCCGTAGGAGCCCGCCACCCCCCTGTCCTGGCGTGCTCCGTTGCTGTTTCCCGATGACCCGCAGCAGTTAATTGTTCTTGTCCCCAACCGCCCACATTCCCAGCAAAACAGTCGCTGTGGGTTGCGGCACTCGCGGCTCCAGTGGCCTTCTTCCCCGCATCGCCGACAGGCCGAATGCGGGTTTATTGGTGCTGATTGTGATGGCGGGGAGGGTTGCAGGCGGGCGTGATGGTCGTTTTGGGCCGCTGGTGGGCCTCGTGGTCCTGGGCTTCGCGACTGGTTCGACGGGAGTGAAAAACTTACTCGTGGCTGTGACCGGGCTTGAGGTCGCGGAGTTGAAGCTCTCTCGGGTTCCAGTCGTGGCAAGCTCTCAAGATCGTCGGCCAGTTCCATGAGGTCGCGTAGATCAGTAAAGTCGCGCCGACGAATATACCACTGGTATTCAGGTAAAGAGTTACGGAATATGCGCTCGACTTTCTGTTCCTCCGTTAGGTTGGTGTGTCGCATTAAATTTTGTAGAGCCAGAACGAAATCCTTGAAACTTTCCCTGGGCTTCTGCATCCGACCACGCACCTCGTCATCCAATCGTTCGAAGAAGCGAGCCGGAAGGAAGAAAGTCAGGAAATCGTGCCTGAACGCGTTCCACGAAGTCCAGTGCTTGTTGTTGTTCCTGTACCAGATCAGCGCCCTATCCCGTAGCACCTCGGGCATCGCTCGTGGCATGAACTTCACGTCGATCGCATAGGCCTCGCACAGCTCTTCGACCCTTTCCATAAACTCTAACGGATCCTTGCTGCCATCAAACTTCAGACCCCACTTCCGCACGTGCTCCATGGCGGCGGCGTAGTTAATTGTGGGTCCCTCTGGCTCGTGTGTGACTTGAAGCGTCGGCGGTACGTTGAGTCGCAGACCCGGTGGTGTCGCCGTTGGGAGTATATCGACCTGTCCCTTTTGTGCCTGTTTACTGCAGCTTGCCTCGTCTTTCTTTGCCGGGGTCGATGGTTTCTTGTGTTTCGCCTGTAGCTCCAGGAAGCGTTGTGAAAATTCCGCCTTCGCCTCGGATAAGGCTGCGGCAAACCGTCTCCTTAGGTCCTCCACCGAACCTGTCGCGTCAAACCCAAACTCGTTCGCGTATGCGATCAGATCCTCTTTCCGAAGAGAGTAGGCCCATCCAACGCTTAATGCGCCTTCCATTGTGGCCGATCAGAGACTCGCCCGCCTTTACCGTGGTTGTAAATAGAAGCAGGTAACCCGTACGCACAAAACACCCGTTACTCGCTTAACTTAGCGAGTAAGTTGCGAACAAAACACGATGCAACTCGCTTAACTTAGCGAGAAAGTTTTACGGAAAGAAACTCGCCGCAACTTGCTTACCTCGGCGAGTAAATGGCAAAAATACACCTAAACTCGCTTAACTTAGCGACTATGCGAATAAAACACGCCACAAGACTCTTGAATTAGCGGGTTAATTGTGCGGGAACAAGACACTCTGAAACCCGTTTAACCCGGTGATTAGGCTGCACAAATGAACCGAAACTCGCTTAACTTAGCGAGTATGCGAATAAAACACGCCGTAGCACTTCTCAACTTTCAACGTGGTTTTTTCCCTAGCCGGGTTTCGGATCACGCACTGTATTTTTTTGTTATTATTTTTGCCTTATATCGTCTTGAAATTTTTACCCTTGTCCTGACCCGCACTGTTTCATATATTTGGGTTTTTTTTTTTTTACCCTTATTCCGGCCTTGCACTGTTTTCTTATTTGCTTTTACGACTTTGGTTCTTTTTTTTTAGCACACGCACTTTTCCCGGTTTCCACACAATGTCCAGAATTTCCCCTCGTAATTTAATTTTTCCACGCACTGACTGTATATTTTTTTTTTTTAACAAGCACTTTTCACAGGTTTAGGCGAATGTCCAGCATTTGTATTTTAAAGTCCCTGCTCGGGCGCCATTGTAACGAACCTTTTTGTCAATATCCGGGGTATAGCCGTCGGTGCCCAGGGTTCGAATACAAATATTTATTCCCCACCGCCGAGCAAAACACTTTTCACACTTTGCACTGGTTTATTTTATTCTCTTCAATTCACTTTAACCTGGAAACACTGTTAAAATACCTAGGATAAACACACTTAGGACTACGGGTGATGGATGGATGGTAAATGGATGAGATGAATATAGTGGGAGAATAGATCAACCAATCCAGGAGTCGTGCCACCACTGCCTCCCTGTGGACTTGTCGAGTCGCGACACCGCTGCCTCTGATTATCCCTTGGTAAACCGTACCTGTCCGTCTGATGGTCTCGCGAGAACCCGTGACACCACTGTTTTCTCGCGTCCGGTCTGGAAATTATTTCCGAAAGGTACAAGCTTACAGTCTCAGTCCAAGTCCACTGATACGTCTGTATCAGATTTTACTTGAAAATTGTCGTTTAGTCAACGGATGGTTGAAATATTCCCGGAACAGGTCTTACCTCGATGCCGGCTAAGTAACAAGAGAGCGATACCATCACCGGAACTTACATTCCACCATTCCATTTACATCCACGATCAGCTGTTTCCTTTTCATCGACATCATTTGACAGTTGGCACTCACTGTTTTGGGACCAGGGTTGCTGCTGCACGCGATAATTCTACAATTCTCGCACAACTGTTTACCAAACAGTTGCATGATTCTTTGGTGATCCCGTTTGATGCGATTGTCTTAAAACTATCTACTTACTAAAAAATCCTTAGGTTTTTAAGTTAATTCTAGACTTATTTAACTAGAAATTCATTACTTATTTTAGCATTGATTAGTTCTTAAAATTATTAATACTTTAAATAAAAGTAATTATTGAAAAGATGTGGATACAAATGAGGCTTCCGATTTGTGTCCTCACAGTGAGAATAGGGTAAAAATGATATTTAAACAAGTTGCAATATTGGTATAAAAAACTTCTAAATTAGGGCCACGAATTTTAAGATATTCAATTTTTTTTTTAAATTTAGGCGAAGTATTTCATAAAATTTTTAGGTTTGCGCAAAATTAGGCAGTAACCCATGTTTTAAATTTTTTAATAAATAGAAGATATTATCTGCACAAACACAAATCCGATCCAAACATGAAAGTTCCCCATTTTTCTGTCGTGTCCATCAGCACTTATGGAAAAGAAATAGTTGCTCGACTGTAGTTCGTTTGTGTAAGCCTGCTTTTATAAATACCCTACTCCTCTTCCGATCTTGTTTCATCATATTAGGGTCGTTCGCACTTTAAAATTATATAGTTTTTAATTTGATGAATTCGAATTTGTTGCGCATCACTAATTTTAAGTTCTGAGTGTACACACCATCAAATCACTCTTCAAATTTTAGTTTTGCTTTGTACACCGAAAAGATAACATCGGAATAGCGTGTTTTCATTATTTTAAGTATGGTTGTGTTTGGAAGAAAGTTTAAATAATTTAATTCAATTATTAAATAATTTCCTAGCCAATTTTCATAGACATTTGTAATTTTAGATGCAGCTACTGAAGAATTTTATACACAAAAATACATTTTTTTGTAAAATAGTAACAAAATGATTTTTAGTTTTCTTTTTTTTTAATAATTTATTTTATTTATTGTTTACTTGGCCTCAGCGCCATGAAGGCATTAATGAGGCAAGCTGGCAATATATAGCATACAAAATTATTACAAAAAAATTTAGTAGCAAAATTAAAATTAAAAAAAAACATGAATAAAAGAGTAAGAAAAAAATCTATTATGGTTTTTAATTACTGACGGCAGTTTATTGTTCTCAATGATACCCATGTATTCAATACGTTGTTTTGTTGTTCCTAACCTGCATTTTGGTACTTTAAGGTTGTTTTGATTCCTCGTATGAAACAATGATTGGTTTTGTACAAAAACAATAGTATGATAAACTATTGTGACATAGAAACTTCACGAAAGTACTTGACAGTTTGAGATGTCAATAAAAACAGTGATCAACGAGATGTTGCCAGATGTTTCGCTATTGCAATTCTAAAACGTTCATACAGGTATAAAAGAAGCTGTTCATGAGAGTTGGAAGACAGTTGATTTTGAGCAATAAAGCGAAAGGGTTGTACACAGTGAATGTAAATAAAGTGCTAATTGTAATATTGAGTTTGAATGTAAATAAACAATTTTACAGTGTAAAAATAAACATTCGTAACTTAAATAAACCATTTTATAATTAAATAAAGTGTGTGTTTTTGATTGCTACACAATCCAGTGATCGAACTCAGAAAACTGTAAGACACTGAAATTATCGTAACACTATATTATTTATTGATTTCTAAATATTTAGCAAAGTTCGAAACAGGTATAAGACTCTTATTGGCATAATTGTCTTACAAATATTCTTAAAAAGTGATTACGTTGCATATCTATTTGGCAAATTATAAACAACTTTCAGAGCTTTGTTCTGCATTCTTTGCGATGGTTTTAAAATGGTTAAGTTCCTATAACCATATATCATAACCATATTGTTTAAATGGCTTTGCACTAAAGAATTGTATAGCAATATTTTTGTTCTATCAGTTAATTTATATTTCATTTTATAGAATATACCAATGGCGGGAGCTATTTTCCTTTTAATTTCACAAATATGTGGGTCCTAAGACAAATTGCTTTACAGTGTTACCGTCATCAGTAAATTCAAAATTATCATTTACGGTGCGAGAGCCCAATCTGAAATGCACCAGTTTTGTTTTGTTAATTCTTACAAACACAAGAATAAGAGAAACATCGCGTTCCATTCTTATTTTCAAAGTTTACACATGCTTGTATGGATAAAACAAGCAAATACCATCACCAAACATAAAAACTCGACTATCAAGATTAAGATTGCATAGGTCCTTTATATATAAAGCAAAAAGTAATGGTCCTAAGCAGCTATCCTGATGTACACCGCATTTAATATCCAACATACTGCTGTTGACTACATTAATCTGGATATATTGTTTCTTTTCTTGGAAGAAGTTCGCAAGCAACCGAAGTTCTTTACGAACAACACCATAATACTTTAATTTCCTCAGCAATATGTCATGATCGACTGAGTCAAACGCTTTCGAGAAATCAAGAAATAAGCTTGCAATGGCTGTAAAGCCCTGATCCAAGCCATTGCAAATTTAATTTACAACATTTGCCACTGCCACTTCTGTACCACAGCCCTTCTTAAAGCCAAACTGATATTATAAATGAATTGATTATTACTAACATATCTTGACAGTTTTTCGAATACTTTATCGCCAATAGATAGTAGCGCTATGGGGCGAAAATAATTAAATGTTGATGCTTTCAATGGATGGAATAATTTATTTCCGCAAATAAAATTTAATTTATGGCATTTCCATTTTAAAAATTAGTTTCCTTGTTTTTTATCGTCGCTTCAATTTTCATGGGCAGAATTCATCCACAATTGCGATATTGCCTCATCGACGTACAAAGCAAAACTGAAATTTGAAGAGTGATTTGATGGTGTGTACACTCGTAGCTCAAAGTTAGTGATGCCAAACAAATTCGAATTCATCAAATTGAAATTCACAAAATTTGAAAGCGTGAACGGCCTTTTGAGTATGAAAACAAAAATCATATTCTTCTCTAATTCATCATCTGAGCGATGTGCACTCGTTTTTTGAAATGAAAATATGTATACAGAAAAATGTATTTTTGTTCACACTTCCAAATAACTCATCAAATTAGAGAAAAGTCAAAAATTTTTGTTTTTCTTGAAAGTTTTTGACAAATTATTTGAAAAACTCATCAAATTTTTTTTTGAAGGCAAAATTAGTGATGCCAAACAAATTCAAATATATAATAAAATTTTTGTATTTGATAGTCTGTACACCCCAAATATTTTTTTGTAATTTGATAGTCTGTACAGCCCAATTCATAATACAATAGTTTTGATAATGTGCTTGTATGATTTTTTATTTTAATAAAAATGGTTTTTTATTTCAAAAGTGAGGTGGTATCTCCTGGATACGAGCTATATATGGGGAAAGACAAATATGAAAGTAACTAAAGACGTTTTCGCTTATTTTAAAGCCCATTTGTTTACTTATGTATGTTGATTCAAAAATGATACTGCACTAAATGATATGGGCTTAATGTACCTTTACCAACACCTAATATTTTTTTTTTTAAACCTAGTTTGTTTAGTTTTTAATTATGAGAAAGAATTTGTAATCAAAAAGTGTCTGTCGGAATTACTTTCGGAGACAGCGGCTTAATCTTACTTTACCGACTGTTGTTTTTTTTTTGTTATTTTATTTTTCCCAAATAGGGCTCTGGGAATTAGTCCAACAACAAGAAAAACAACTGCCGCTCGGACCTACTTTCGGAGATATAGACATCGGAAGATCGGGATATGTCTTTTATAAAATTCGGTATACGTTGAGAACCCCTGGATAGATTTTAAGGTAAAATTGCAGTTTAGCCGCTTTTCGTATTTTTAAGGGTAGAAAAAAAATTTTGCCAAAAATGGCTTATTTTGGACTCCCACATTACAAAAAATGGCGGGGGAGCTCAAGAAATTACAACAACAACAAATTTACTACCCCATCAACAACAGTAATTTTACATAAAAGTAGGGGTAAGTGGGCGGCCTGCGGCCGCTGCTCAGGATTTAAACCCGTCAGACATCCAATACCGGCTTCGCGGCGGCCTTCGGCCGCGGATCAGTCTTATGCAAGCGCAGTAGCTACTTATTAAAAAAAATAAAAGGTTAAATTGCAGTTTAGCTTTTCGTATTTTTAAGGGTAGAAAAAAATCTTCCCAAAAATGGCTAATTTTGGACTCCCACATTACAAAAATGGCGGGGGAGCTCAAGAATTTTGCGTGATTTTCGCAAAAAAGTGCTAGCGCCGTTCGTTTCTGAGGCGTTTTAGTTTTTATCGTCGCCCTGTTACTAAATTTGGAGCCTGTAAATATATTGGATCGATGAGAAGTGTTTATAGAGATGTTAAGAAAACAAAGCAATAACACTTATCATCATTTTTCCGACCCCTCGATAACCACCCCTTGTCGTTCCAATATATTTCAATATTTTTCAATATATAGGAACGACGAGGAGATTTTATCGAGGGGTTAGGAAAACAAAGCAAACAGACATATGCTTCGTATTCCTAATCGCTTGATAAACACTCCTCGTCGTTTCAATATATTTCCAGACTCCAAATTTAGATACGAGACGACGAAAAAAACTAAAACGCCTCAGAAACGAAATAGAAACGACAATTGGGAATATGGGTGATTATTAGTCCGAATCCAGATCTTGTCTAAAATGACAATTTGATGGTAATAAACTTTTGAAATACATTCAATAAATGGCGCTGTACACATGATAAATTTAGTAACTTTTAGGGTATTCTATCTCCTATACTGCTTTATTGATTTTAGTTATCAAGGTGTCAATCAGAGATGGGCACAGCTAGTTACTTTTGTAACTTGATACATTTTAGTTAATTGTTACTTTTGTATCAAGTATCAAAAATTTTTTTAGTTACTTGTTACTTTTGTATCAGTATCAAAAAAAAATTTTGTTACTTGATGCTTGTTACTTTTGTATCAGTATACAAAAGTAACAAGTAACTAAAAAAATTTTTGATACTTGATACAAAAGTAACGAGTAACTAAAAAATTTTTGATACTTGTTACAAAAGTAGCAATCTCATGAGTAACTATTGTTATTGATACATATATGTATAAATTTACATTTTTAATGGTTTTCAGGACTGCCAACTGTTATTTATTTTTATTTTGGTTAAATGGAACTTTTTTAAATTTAATTAAAAAAAATAAATTTAGGTCTTGAAGTTCTTAGATAAGCTTTTTAAAAAATCCAACATGTATTTTTAGGGTTGCCACCTGGTTATTTTCTGAAATTTTGCTAAAATCATACTTTTTGTGACTTAATTCAAATTTTTACTTTAGGACACGCTCAGATAAATTTTTTTCAAATTATACAAAAACTTTTAGGGTTGCCACCTGATTTTTTTTTGTAAATTTTGCTTAAGCCATATATGTACAGTAGTTTTCCGATTTAACGAACACTATGTTGGCAGGCCAATTCGTTAAATCAGATTTTTCGTTAAACCGAGAACAAAAATCAAACGTTTGTTTTCCTTAATTAAAGTGACTTAATGACCAGAAGTTGAAATTACAATTTTTTATTGAAGTACATTTTCATTTTAAAATATAAAAACATAAATTATTTACTATGTACCTACGCACATTATTCGCATATTAAAATTTTAGATTGAATAACCAATGTGACTTGAATTGTTCCTTTTTATAAGAGATCATAAAACTTATACTATACATCTACATACTATTTCAAAAATTGAGTTAACATTGTTCCACATCCATGCATTTTTAGAATGGTTATAGAACTTTGTTTCGAAATGCTTGGTGATTTCGAGATTTTCCTATCATCAAAAGTTTCATTTTTTTGACCCACTGGCGTTGCATATGTTTTATGTGGCAAATTCTTCCAAAAGAGGACGGTTCGTCAGCATTAAAAATTGCATCTTTTGATAAATCATTTTCTGTAATGACTTCTTGGAGTTTTTTTCTTTTGAATGGTTCAACTACTTCCACATTGGATGAAAGTTTTTCACCGCTCTGCTTCAAAAGCCGTATTCCAAATCTTTTTTTGAATCGAGCAAGCCATCCATGGCTAGCGTTAAAACTTCTTCCAAAAATTTTTTGGTGGATATCCTAAGCTTTGCGTTGCAATATTGCTCCATTAATGGTAATGTGACAACTTTGCTGTGCCAGGAACTAGGAAAAAGATTTTCTTCCAATCTTGGAAACTCGCCATTCTTAATGGCTTTCCTATTTTTAGATTTATTACTCGTTTTTTCGACATTTCTTAAAAGGTTTTCTTTTGATTTCAAAATTGTCGACGCGGTGAATGGCTTTAAATTAAAAGTTTTACACAATTCAGACACATGTGTTCCTGTATTATATTGTTCAATAATTTTCAGTTTTTCACCAAAATACAATCTTTTTTTGGCACTCGTTTTCCTACTGCTAAAACTAAACAAAAAAAAATAACAAAAAACTCAAAAAAAAAAAAAAATCATCTACTTATTGACATAACTGTTTTTTGGAAAGGTTTTGTTTGTTTGTATGAATATTTTTACGCACTCTGTCTTTATTTTATTCCGTTGAAAAGCACTGATTTTTCATGTTGTTCGTTAAACTGAGTACACCCAAATGTCTGTTGTTCGTTATATAAGGTACTCAATGGGAAAAAATTGGTTGTTCGTTAAATGCGTTTTTCGTAGAATCAAATGTTCGTTAAATCGGAAAACTACTGTATTTAGAAAAAAAATTTAATTTTAGTCTTAAAACGCTTAGATAAACTTTTTAAAAATCAAGCACATTTTTGGGTTACCACCTGGTTTTTTTAATAAAATCAAAATGTTCTTCCAAAAAATTCCTTAAAACACCATTTTCTCTCTATAAATTAACATATTGGGTCCAAAAACAACGAAACAAAAATTAAGGGTTGCCAAATTAGAGTTGCCAGACGTTTTTTTTCGCAAAATTGCCTCTCTTTGTCAACTTTCTTTATCGAAAAGTTATAGGATCGACCCAAAAACCCATAGTAAATTTTTAGGGTTGCCACCTGGTTTTTTAATAAAATCAAAATTTTCTTCCAAAAAATTCTTAAAACACCATTTTCTCTCTACAAATTAACATATTGGGTCCAAAAACAACGAAACAAAAATTTAGGGTTGCCATATTAGGGTTGCCAGACGTTTTTTCGCAAAATTGCCTTTCTTTGCCAACTTTCTTTATTGAACAGTTATAGGATCGACCCAAAAACCCATTGTAATTTTTTATGGTTGCCACCTGGTTTTTTTAATAAAATCAAAATGTTCTTCCAAAAAATTCCTTAAAACACCATTTTCTCTCTATAAATTAACATATTGGGTCCAAAAACAACGAAACAAAAATTTAGGGTTGCCATATTAGGGTTGCCATACGTTTTTTCGCAAAATTGTCTTTCTTTGCCAACTTTCTTTATTGAACAGTTATAGGATCGCCCCAAAAACCCATTGTAATTTTTTTAGGGTTGCCACCTGGTTTTTAAAAAAAAAACAAAATGTTCTTCCAAAAAATTACTGAAATCAACATTTTCTCTCTATTAATTAACATCTTGAGTAAAAAACAACGAATGGGGTTGCCATATTTTTTGTTCCGCTATTTTTAGACCCACTGTGTCAATTTATAGAGTGAAAATGTTGATTTCAGTAATTTTTTGGAAGAAAATTTTGATTTTATTAAAAAAACCAGGTGGCAACCCTAAAAATTTACTATGGGTTTTTGGGTCGATCCTATAACTGTTCAATAAAGAAAGTTGGCAGAGAAAGGCAATTTTGCGAGAAAACGTCTGGCAACCCTAATATGGCAACCCTAAATTTTTGCTTCGTTGTTTTTGGACCCAATATGTTAATTTATAGAGAGAAAATGGTGTTTTAAGGAATTTTTTGGAAGAACATTTTGATTTTATTAAAAAAACCAGGTGGCAGCCATAAAAATTTACTATGGGTTTTTGGGTCGATCCTATAACTTTTCGATAAAGAAAGTTGACAAAGAAAGGCAATTTTGCGAAAAAACGTCTGGCAACCCTAATATGGCAACCCTTAATTTTTGTTTCGTTGTTTTTGGACCCAATATGTTAATTTATAGAGATAAAATGGTGTTTTAAGGAATTTTTTGGAAGAACATTGTGATTTTATTAAAAAAACCAAGTGGTAACCCCAAAAATGTGCTTGATTTTTAAAAAGTTTATCTAAGCGTTTTAAGACTAAAATTAAATTTTTTTTCTAAATACATATATGGCTTTAGCAAAATTTACAAAAAAAAAATCAGGTGGCAACCCTAAAAGTTTTTGTATAATTTAAAAAAAATTTATCTGAGCGTGTCCTAAAGTAAAAATTTGAATTAAGTCACAAAAAGTATGATTTTAGCAAAATTTCAGAAAATAACCAGGTGGCAACCCTAAAAATATATGTTGGATTTTTTAAAAAGGCTTATCTAAGAACTTCGATACCTAAATTTATTTTTTTTAATTAAATTTAAAAAAGTTCCATTTAACCAAAATAAAAATAAATAACAGTTGGCAGTCCTGAAAACCATTAAAAATGTAAATTTATCAGAGATGTGCACGATGTCCATTCAAACGCTTCTATGAGACATTCGCAAAAAAACGAACCGAGAATCATCACTAGACAGCAAACGCACGAAACGAATGGAAGCACGACAGTAGACAAAAAAATGCAATGAGCTTCGCCGGCACGAAGGCGAAGAGCAATAAAGACAGTGAAAAAGGCAACGAATGTTCTGAGTTTTGCGGACACGAAGCCTAAAATCAATAAAGGCAGTGAAAAAAGTAACGAGTATTGGAATAAGCACCACTGCATTGCATTGCGTTTTATTAAATTTTTTGTGCATTATTATTAAGTTTAAAGCATTTCTTGTCTTTGGTGACCCTCACGAAATTTTAAGTAGAATATATTTGTAGAATACATTAACCTATTATAACCCACTTTTCGAAAAGTTGACCCCTTTTCGATTCTAAAAGACAAGATATAATGGTTAAAAAATGTTTATTGCGTAATTTCATGTTTACTCTGGAGCAACATATTTTGTCCAAAATGAAGATTTAGAGATTTACAGTAGGATGAAATTTCGAAAATAAATTTTTTGTAAGTATTTAAGCCAAAAAAAAAAAAAAAAAACAATATCTGGTTGATTTAAGTTTCCAGATATGATTTTTTTATACCTTAGGCGAAATATTTGACATATGTATCTCGGAACTCATTCCGGACTTTTTTGCGATTGTTATAAAACAAAAACTGCATCAAGCCGAGGTTTTGCATAAAACGGCGTTGAGCGACCTCTAAATGCACTTCCAAAAATTTCACAAAATTCTCAGCTCATTTTTTTGACATCCTCTTTCAGATTTTTGAGGGTTATTCTGGAATTTAAAAAAAATTGTTTTTTTTTTTTTCTAATCCTGAAGTCTAATGTATCCAACATTGGAATATGAACAACAAAAACAAAAAAAGGAATTTTTCCTATTTTACATTGCATTTACTTCAGGATTAACTTTATCCGCAATGCACGGCAAATTTTAAATTTAACAGTAGGTTTGTACAAAAAATGAGCGCTAACAGACTACTCTTTGCTTTTTCCAATATTCGTTGCCTTTTCCACTGTCTTTATTGCTTTCGCCTTCGTGTTTGCCGAAGCTCATTGCTTTTGTCTTGAGCAAGCATCAACACTGCAGCACACTACTCGCTGCTATCGATTCTGAATGAAAGCACGGCAAGGACAACGAATAACCGAAGAGCAAGTAAACGCGAGCTCTTCATTGGAGATCTCTGATATGTATCAATAACAATAGTTACTCATGAGATTGCTACTTTTGTAACAAGTATCAAACATTTTTTAGTTACTTGTTACTTTTGTATCAAGTATCAAACATTTTTTTAGTTACTTGTTACTTTTGTATCAAGTAACAAAATTTTTTTTTGATACTGATACGAAAGTAACAAGTAATTAAAAAAAATGTTGATACTTGATACAAAAGTAACAAAGTATCAGTAACAAAAAGTTACAATTTTGCCCATCTCTGGTGTCAATCAATTCATATAACTTAGAAGAGTAGTCCGGAAACACTACAGAAAAGAAAATTTGTTCACAGAGGGCGCTATAGACAAAAACATCTTAAAAACATTTTACAAATGGTTTATTTTTTTGGTATTGTTAACTGGAGTAATACTATAATACTGAATTCCCAAAAAATGTATAAGCCCAAGTTTTTAATCTCCGAAATAATAATTTGACTGGAAATTAAAAAAACCCAAGTTTTTGAAAAATTTGAATCTGAAAACTCTTCGTCATCAACCCCTCTTTTGCCATTTATAAAAAATTCTACAAAACTAAAAATATAACATGTATAGGCGTCAGCAAAAAGTGCAGCTATTTTGCCATTCGGAAATATTCGGAGCCAAATTTGGCAGTTTTAGTTACAAAAAGATTTCATTTATGAGAATTTTTGATAGAGAAAAAATTTACAATTTTTCAATGAAAAACACTCATTTACTTATAAAGTTTGAACACACTATTTTGATTCTCATAATAATTTCTTTTTATATCAAATTATATTCACTGTTAAGAACATACCTGATACCATTCTGCAGTTTTTTGTTTTTTTGTGCACTTTAAGGAATATATGCACTTAAATCAACACTTCTTTCGCAACTTTAAAATTTTATTTTAAAATGTTTTATAAAACTTCAACTTTGACAGCCTAGTTCGCAGCGGTAAGTTGATATATATAAAATCGGGTCTCAGATTTCTTTAGTTTGGAGTATTAGCTGTATAATAAAAAAAAAGTTGCATCATTTTGGACCAATTACAATAATTCGTTTTTGACCAGCTTCTTGGGTTAAATATCCCTATGTGCGACGCTTAGTAAAATTTTCGAAAGACTTGTATGATCAAATGTATTTTCTTATTACAAATAATGGTTTGTTGTATAGTCACCAATATGGCTCACTTCGTGGTTTAGGTAGGCAAATTGCTCTTATTGAAATAATTGGTTGGGGGTTTATTTCTTGACCTTAGTAAGGCCTTTGACTCTAGTGATCTCTGTATTCTTCTTGAAAAATTGAGCTTTTATTGTTTTTCTGCGAATGCAATTAGTTTGATCAAAAGTTATTTGTCGAATAGAAAGCAATATGTTATCGTAAATGGTGTGTATAGTGACCTTAACGACGTTAGTGCTGGTGTCCCACAGGGCTCAGTGTTAGGGCCAATGCTTTTCCTAATATTTATCAATGATGTCTCTAGACTTCCTTTAAAAGGGAAATATTTTTGTTTGCGGATTACTTCAATTTTTTATCCTGGGGATTGCGTTGATGATATTAGGTAACATATAAGAGAAGATCTAATAGTTTTGGATGAATTCTTTAGGCTGGATAAGCTGATGTTAAATGTTAAGAAAACGAACGTAATTTGTTTTTGTAGTAAACGTAAAGTAATTGTTAATTTAGATATCACTTACCATGCCATAAATTTTTCAATGAAAAACAGGATAAATTGGAGGAAAAATTTCATTCTACAGTATTTACTTTTCCGAAAACGATTACAGGATACATTTTTATTTTTTTTTTTATTTTAAACAATCACTATTATAAGATAACTAAAACATTGTGTGAGAAAAATCCCTTCTCAAAGCACACTCTGATATAATATTTTCTTAAACTACATTTGTAGCTTGTCGACATGGTCGTCGTAGAATTGTTCAGTTTTTAATTTGAACTTTTGAAAAGAAAAAAAAAAAAAAAATTAATTAAATCGAAGAACTTCTAAAAGTTTTTGAAGTTTAATTAAATTAAATCGATTGAAAAAAAAAAAAAAAACAAACTCAGAAAAAAGAGAAAAAAAAACAAATTTTTTCTGAAAAATTTTCATTTCACAAAAGCGAAATGAAAGCGATAATTCGTCGGCAACATCTCGCCCTTCTGGCCAAAACAATGCTTTTGTATGTGGTATTGAAGAATGTAAGCGTTTGATACCAGGAAATAACACATCCGCGCGCGATTGGTTATCGACCGTTGAAAAAGTAAAGACGATTTTTAAATGGGATGATCGAATGACATTATTTTATGCAGCAATGCGTTTAGAAGAGGCTGCAGCCTCTTGGTTTGCTTCGGTTAAAGAGGAAGAATATACGTGGCTTTCTTTTAAAAATTCATTTGAAAACCATTTCCGTCGGTTAATGATGAAACTGAAGCTTATGCAAGATTATTACGTCGTACAAAAAATAAAGATTAAAGCATTGAAAAGTATTTTTACGACGTTCTTGCTTTATCTCGCCAATCTGGCTTTAGTGACAATTGTGCTAAAAACTACATAGTGTCGGTACTCAAAGATAATGAATTAACTAACGCAGTAACTGGGTATATTCCATACTGCAAATCCATGCAGGACCTTCTTTTACAAATAAAGGCTCATATTTGTGTTAAAGAACAACAAAAAAATCGAGAAAAATTTGTATTTGACAAAATTGACCATCATTCTCAATCAACTTCTCGCAATAGTTTTTCACGCCCACCACAAAATTATAACAAATTTCCAGTTTGTTGTTTTAACTGTCGCGAAATTGGTCATTATACACGCGAGTGTAAGAATTCGGTTAAAAGAGCTAATGAAAACCCATTTAGTTTTCCGGTACCAGCAAAAGTAGCTCGTTTGACAATAAATAACAGTAGTGGGTTAACGTAAAGTGCTTATATTGAATATAAGCTTTTAAATGCTTTCTGTGATTTAGGCAGTGAGTGTTCCACCATTAAATTCGGCAAAATACAAGAATTTGGATGGAATTTTATGTCGTGCACTACAAAGTTAATTGGTTTTGGTGGAAATGCTACTTATTCAATCGGGAAAATATCAAAAACTGTTAAAATTCAGAGTGTATCACTTTTAATAGACATTTTAGTTGTCAAAGATAATGATCCAGAAAGTGAAATGATCATTGGACAAAATTTTCTTGATCATCCGGGAATTGCTTTAGTACGAAAAAACGGGCTGTTAACAATTTCTTATACTAACTCTGAGAAATCCCATGACTGACTAGAAGTGCCGAGTGAAAGTTTTAGGTCTGCTAGTTTTGATATCGAATTATTAACACTGGGCAACTTGTCATCCGATGAAAAAATAAAATTTTTAGATGTAATTTCTCAATTTTCTTCTTATTTTGCTCAAAACTTATGTGAACTTGGAAAAAGTAGTGACATTCAAATGAATATTAAATTGAAAGATAATAATAAAATTGTGAATCAAAAACACTTTCGTGTACCATACCATTTAAGAGAGAATATGAATAAAATTGTGATAGACCTATTGAATAACGATATAATTGAGCATTCAACCTCTGAATATGCTGGTCGCGCTCTACTAGTGCCAAAAAAGGACGGAGAGTTTCGTATGATGGTAGATTATCGAGAACTTAATAAAAACACTGTTCGCGAACTTTATCCAATTTCGAATATTGAAGAAACTATTAATTCTATGTGTGAGGGTAAAGTTTTTATTCTTTTTGATATGATGAACGGCTATAATCAAGTTCCTATTGCTGAAGATTCGCGTCATTTAACGGCTTTCGTAACTCCTTGCGGACACTATCAATACAAAAGAATGCATTCGGTTTAACTAATGCACCTGCGGTCTTTATGCGCCTTGTAGCAAAAATGGTTCGGGCTGTGAAGAGCGAATATATTCTTGCATACAAGGACGACATAGTTTTATTTGGAGAAACGGTTTCGGACATACTAAATCTTTTTATAAAAGTTTTAATGGTATGCAAAGAAATGTGTTTAACGGTTAATATAAAAAAATGCGAATTCTTTGGAAACAAAATCAGTTATTTGGGTCATTACATCAGAGGGTATAAAGCCAGGTGATGTGAAAGTAAATGCCATTCAAAAATGTTCAACACCTAGCAACAGTCGAGAAGTGAAGCAATTTTTGGGTCTTACTGGATATTTTCGTCGTTTTATTTAAAATAACGCTCAGATAGCATACCCACTAAATCAATTACAAAAAGAAAAAACTAAGTTTCAATGGGGTAGTAGAAGAATGGGGTAGAGAAGAAAATGCTTTTCAAGCATTAAAAACAAAATTGTGTGAAGAACCAATTCTTGCTATTTATAATCCGAAAAAAGACCACGAGTTGCACAGTGACGCTTGCCAAATAGGCTTGGCTGGAGTATTGCTACAAGTTGGCGAACATCAAGAAAAACATGCAGTCGCATATTACAGTCGGCAGACCACAGAATTGGAGCAAAAATATCACAGCTATGAATTAGAAACTCTTGCTGTGGTTAAAGGCTTACATCGTTTTCGCTACTATTTACTTGGTAAGCACTTTAAAATTTATACTGATTGTAATTCACTTAAGGATACTGCAAATAAAAATAACTTAATTCCGAGGATTGCTCGATGGTGGTTGAATTGATTCATCGTTCAGGACACCAAATTACTCATGTGGATGCGTTAAGTAGATGTCCAGTTGAGAATTCTGTTGAATTGGATACTGCTGGAGTGAGTCTAATGGGCATTGGAATGGAAGAAGAAGATTGGGTGTCTACTTTGCAGCGTCGCGATCAGGATCACGGTGCTCTTAAACAGTCGATAGGTTTTTTGGCTATGTGGAGAAAATCTGTGAATGGGGTTTCATTTGTATTAGCTTAGTGGTCTGAAAAATGCAAACCCCGAAATCGTAGCTGATCCCCGCGAAATATCGCAAAAATACATATCCCATATAAAAAAAAAAAAAAATCGGAAAAAAAACGCAACAAACATATATAAAAATAGTTATATTTACTGTATTTTGCAATGCTGAATCTGAATCCGGCCTTAAAATTGCTATGTCTCAAACGGTTTTTGAGATATCTTAGCCTAAACAAGGAAAAAAGACCGTTTTTGCTATATTTTGAAGCTATATAACTAGAATATAGAACATTCATACACAGAATTCGATACATTATCTAAAAGCTCCAATCTTTTTCTTTAAAATCACATTTAAATTATATCAATAGCTTAATTTTTCTCCGAAATATCGCAGACTGAAATAATGACAAAACACGTTTTTTGCACTTTTTTAACTTTTTAGGTTAGTATATCTCCGAGAAAAATAAAGATATCGACATTATTTGAATTAGGTTTAGGAGATTGATTAGAGTTTTCCATTTCTGCATTAGAATTTACGGATATACGTCCTGTTATATAGCTCCAAAACACAGCAATAAAACATAGCATCGGCTTTTTTTCCTTGTTTAGGGTATGATATCTCAAAAACCGTATGAGATACAGCAATTCTAAGGCCGGATTTGGATTCAGCATTGCAAAATACATTAGATATAACTATTTTTATATTTGTTTGTTTTTCGATTTTTTTTTTTTTATATGGGATATGTATTTTTGCGATATTTCGCGGGGATGATCAGCTACGGTTTCGGGGTTTGCATTTTTCAGACCACTAAACTAATACAAGGGAAACCCCATTCACAGATTTTCTCCACATAGCCAAAAAACCTATCGACTGTTTAAGAGCACCGTGGGATATATGTAAAGTTATTGAAGCTCTCTCTATGGTTGGTGATAAAAATATCAAAAGTTATGAGAAGGAATATGTTTTGAAGAATGGTCGTCTTTTTAAGAAAACTGACAAGGGTAACTGTTTTGTTGTTCCAAGAGGAGTTCGGTGGAGAGTTATCAAGTCGGTAGCCACTGCTTTAATCGGTAGAACACATTGATCTCCCCACCTCGTGTTTCGCCTCCAAAATTGACTTTTGCATTATCGCCGCAAAACGCAATTATTTTCTGTTCTAATCCGTAAGCCGCAGCGATTTTCTTTAACAAATCACTGATAATTATTGATGTCTCACCGCCTTCCGAATAAATATCCAATATTTTGACAGAAACTCCAACCGTTGCACAGTGCGAAATTTTCAGAGTCTAACGGAACTTAATTCATATCTCAGCACATATAGCAGTTATAGTTATGAAACTTAATACTTGGATATATATTTAATTGGCAACACACTATGCAAAAATTAAGGGGGATCAGACAAGGGGTTATTATACCCCCCATACATGGAAATGCTTAAAACGTTGTATTTCTGCTCCCATACCAGATATCGCTAGGAAACTTGATAGATATAACCATTTTCTTATCAAAACACCATAAAAAATGAAGGGGGTAAGGCAAGGGGTATATGTTATTTCTTGCATTTTTATTCAGAAATGCTTCTAAATTTCGAGAGGATTCCCCCACCTTTTTTGTATATTATAAACTAGAGTGTCAGATGTTAGTGTTGGTGAGCCTATTTCTTCCAAAACAAAACCAACGATGGCGTCCGATGTCGGTTTTTCATGAAATTTCGGTGTTATATGAAATTTCCAAAGACATTCTGGAAAAGGTTTAATTTAAAAGAGGATCGCAAAATATCGCGGAAGATATTTTGTGTTTCCAGTAGAGGATAAACCTACTTTAAAAATTTTGTACGTTTCAAAACGGCGATTTGTGGTACAACCTTTTAAAGTATCCAATGAAGTTGAAAATGTAAATCTTATGAACTTCTTAAAAAGCACAATTTTCACAAACAAATCACGCACGAGTAAGAAGAGATTCTGCAATTATTTGAATGCCAATAAGTGGCAATTTTATTAAAAAATAAATGAAAAAATTTTCGCGTCCTACCGACTTACTGTTTTTATGTACCATCTGTAAACTAAAACAAATCGAAAAGCTTTCTATAGTCAAAAAATATGAATGAATAAGTAATGTAAGTTACAGGTGCATTTTGCAGTTGTTTCGCAGGGTTATTCCCCAAACTGCGTATGAGGTTTTCGAGGTGGGATATTAAGCTACCGAAATAATGAAAAATCTTATGCGTTTACTGTATTTCAAAAATTGAATATAGTTCCGCTAAACCTCCCAAATTTTGCACTGTGCGTTGGATTAAAATACTATACGAGCACAGGAAATATCTTTACAGAGCTATGGTTGGAAGCGTCAGTATAAATTGACACATAACGTCGATGCGACAGCTCTTCCTTGATTATCCTGTCTGTCTCTGGTGCGAAAATCTTTACGACAATACCTTGACATTTCGTTTTCGACAGCTTAAATTTTTTTAGTTTAAAACATGTACGCAAAATCTTCGTAGTATTTACAATCTGCTGATGCGAAACTGTGATTTCCATTAATAATGTGAAATGCCCATGTGCCTTCAATTGCAGCTGTGGCGCTATCAAACGTTGAAGTGAAAAAGTTGCCAATTTTTTGGCTGGACGAAGCTGCGGACAAGGCGTTGTTGAGTTTTGTTGACTGAAAGTGTCGCACAATATCACAATAACACACTATTACTTTTCGTGCTTTCCAAAAATTAATATTTTTCCTTAAATTTGTCGTTGAGAACGCATTTGGCTTTCGACAGTTTTGGCATAATATCACAAAGTGAAAAATAAACAGCAAATTCACACACAATGATGACACAACAGAACAAAAGTCACAAAAAAGTTCTTCTTCTTCTTAGAATATGTCACTCATTGCAAGCAACATATGTGTGTAGAACGAGGGCTGCCATGAACACTAAGTTTTTCTTGCAGCTCTCAGCGTTGATTTGAACAAAACGTCTTTAACAAGGCTAATCCGAAGCCCTGAATAGCATTACCGTTGAATTTATAACGTTAAATTGATGTTTTGCGTCAGAATGAAAAGAGAGATCCTCTTTTCTTTAAAATTTGTGTTTGTTTTTAAAAAAATTTTTTTACAGATTTTTCTTGATCTTAAAGATTTTTTTTTTAAAATTTTTCTTTTTTAAATTTTCTTTTTTTAAATTTCTCTTTTTAAATTTTTTAATTTTGAATGGATTGCAATCCTTTTTTAGATTCGATATTTTTTTCTCAAAACGTTATAAAATGTGTCTTAAAATATAAAGTTTAATCCTCTGACTGGTAAGAGGAACCTCTTCAATATTTTCACATCTGCACCGTGGATAATATAATAATTGCTCGAAACCGTCATGGGTTCCCATGGTTATGCTTTTTATGCCATAGTAAAACCAGTAAAAATGCGTTCTGCTGCATAGTTTTGCTTTCGTTATCAGTTGTGTCTGCCAAGTCAGAATAAAATCACAAAAAATTTCTTCTCTACAAAAAAATTTTTCCGAAATAATTTAGAAATAGTTATAATAGTAAGTGTCAGAATATTACTATCACCCTATATTTCTTATGTACAACCCAACTACTGTTTACCATAATATGTTTACATAAGTAACGTTAGTTGTAAGGTTCTCATTTCTGTACTTCTTATGTTTTATGTTAGTTAAGTAAAGATCATCAAATAGAACACATAGTCTTTTTATTACGTCGCTTTACATCGCTACTTGGATTACGCTAACATAGGTTATGGGCCCAGGCACCATCGCGACGAAATAAGTAAAAAGTAAAATTGTTCGGTATTTGGAATTCGATCGGTTTGCGCTTGTAATTTAAAAATTTTTGAATTAAAATCTCGCGCGGAATATAAAATAAAATTATTAAATTAAAATGGCAAATCCAATGCAAATTGAAAAATTGAATGGAGAGAACTATTCGAGTTGGTCCATTCACATGAAGAGCCTCCTGATCACGTTGGATTACTGGAATGTGGTTGAGGCAGCTTGTCCCACCAATGCTAACGCTCAAGAAAAAGTACTTTGGGAAGTGTTGGATAAAAAGGCATTGGCCACTATTACTTTAGGTGTAAAACCTTCGGAGTTAATTCATATTAAGCAATGTAAGTGTGCTATGGAAGCCTGGGGAAAATTATCAGAAATTTATCAAGCAAAAGGTCCCACAAGAAAGGTAAATTTATTCAAACAGCTAGTGCGGTATAAGTTTCAAGGTGAACAAGGTTTTTTGCAACAAATAAATAAATTTTGCAATATTGCTGATAATCTGAAAGAAATTGATTGTACTGTACCAGATGATTTTTTGAGTATTTTGTTACTCTGTAGTCTACCTGAGGACATGGAGAGTTTTGTTGTTGCCATCGAAAGCAGAGACAAATTGCCACCGTTAGAACATCTCAAGGTTAAAGTTTTAGAAGAGGAACAGCGACGCGGGGAAAAAGATCAGCTAAGCGGAGAACAAGTATTTACTGTAAAGTCATTTAAAAGCAGAGAAAAGAAATATGTTCGAGAGACCGGTGAAACTCAACGTAGAAAAGAATTTAAATGTTATGCTTGCGGTAAACGAGGGCATATACGTTCTCAATGCAAAAACAAGGCTTCAGCAGTTGTACTAAGCGCCAGCAGTGATGAACAAATTATTTCGAATAACAACAACAATTGGATATTAGATAGCGGGGCATCGGCTCATATGTGCAAAGACGAAAAATTTTTTACGACATTAGAGAAGCATAGAAAAAAAATAATGCTTGCATCTGGAGAGAGTATATATGCGGAAGGCATAGGTAATGTAACATTAAAATCGGTATACACCGACATTACACTATGTGACGTTCTGTTTGTTCCGAAATTAAGTTCTAATTTTTTATCGGTGAGTAAAATTATTAGAAATGGAAATTTCGTTAAATTTGAAAAAAATGAAGCAGTCGTAATAACACAGACTTTTAAAACGATTTTTATCGCTAATTTAAATTCTGGAATTTTTTCTACGACATTTGGTGAAACAGAACAAAATAATATATTGGCAGTAGAGCAAGTAGGTAATGGGAAGAATGACTTATGGCATAAGCGCTTCGGGCATCTAAATGCTCGCGATTTATTTCTTTTGTCCAGTAAAGAAATGGTATATGGTATGAAAATAGAGCGTCCAGAAAATTTTTCATGTACCACTTGTGCTTTATGCAAAATAAGTGTAAAACCATTTACAAAATTTTCTGATATTTTCAGTAGCAGTCCGCTCGAGTTAGTCCACACCGATGTTTGTGGACCGATGCGAATCTCATCACAAGGTGGTTCACGTTATTTTATAACGTTTATTGATGACTACTCAAGGTACATCAAGACATATTTTCTGCGGCAAAAGTCAGAGGCACTGGACTCATTTAAAGCCTTTAAGTCAATGGCAGAGAATCAGACTGGTTGTAAGCTTAAAAAGATACGCAGCGATAATGGACGTGAGTACATAAATCATGAATTTGATACATTTTTGAAATCAATGGGTATAGTGCATCAAACAACGGTCAGCTACACACCGCAGCAAAACGGGGTTGCTGAAAGGGCAAACCGAACCCTTGTGGAAATGAGTCGGTGTATGCTCGTTGAATCGAAGCTACCTCATTCTTTGTGGACGGAAGCTATAAATACAGCCACTTATTTGCGAAATCGATCACCAACGAAAGCATTAAAGGGAAAAACACCTCACGAATGTTGGTCTGGCAAAAAGCCATCAGTTTTTCATTTGAGGACATTCGGCTGTGATGCCATCGTATTAAGCAAGGCTCCAGGGAAATCGAAATTTGCACCAAAGGGAGAAAAAATTACGTTTATTGGTTACTCAGATCAGGCGAAAGCATATAGGCTTTATAATAAGGAAAAAGGTTCAGTGGTTATAGCACGTGACGTAATATTTTTTGAAAAAACATTTTCTGTAGCTGGTCGGTCCAGTCAAAATGTTAGCTCATCTGAAGTTGTAGATAAGGATTTGTTTGTATTCGATGTCAGTGCGAATGCTGGCCAACAAAATGCTGATACACCCAATGATATGAATTTGCCGAATGCGGGCCAACAGAATGCTGATACACCCAATGAGATCAATTTGCCTATGATAAAATCTAACGTCGATTCGGATATTACTTCGGAAGAAGACATGGTTCCCGTCAGTACTGGAGCTAAAAGAAAGAGGGGTAGACCGAAAATTGTGAGATCTGGAAAGCGTGGAAGACCAAGTAAACGATACGTTGTTGAACCGCCACAGGATGTCGTAAACGAGTTGAGAGTGGTAAATTTGGATCCAAGTTCAGTAAGAGAGGCATTGGAAAGCGTGAATGCAGAAAGCTGGAAAAACGCGATGCAGACAGAGTACGACATGCTTATTAAAAATAGCACATGGGAGCTCGTCGACAAGCCTGATGACAAAAATATTATCGGATGCAAATGGGTGTTTGTCACCAAGCGGAATAGTAATAACACCGTAGAAAAATATAAGGCGCGTCTTGTAGCGCAGGGCTTTTCGCAGAAGTACAACATAGACTATGCTGAAACGTATGCACCTGTCGTGAGACACTCCTCTATTCGACTCTTGCTGGCAATAGCTGTTCAAAATAAGCTGTTCGTGAATCATATAGATATTGTAGCTGCATACCTAAACGGTGAACTAGAAGAAGAAGTATTCATGAGGCAGCCGGAAAACTTTATTAGCAAGGATTACCCAGAGAAAGTATGCAGATTGAAAAAATCATTGTATGGCCTTAAACAGGCTGGTCGCGATTGGAATCGCAAAATTAATGAAGTTTTCAATAATATTGGTTTTCGGAGATGCAAAACAGACAACTGTACTTATATTCTGGAAAAGAATGGAGAGATGAATTTAATAGCTTTGTACGTGGACGATATCCTGCTAGCTTGTTCTTCAAAAGCAACGATGGTGGAGATAGTTGATAATTTAAGCAGATATGTTGATGTTGTTAATCGAGGACCGGTTACTTATTACCTAGGTATGGAAATTGAGAGGGATGGCCTGACAGGACCAATTTCAATACACCAAGCTCGATACACTACAGAACTTCTAAAGCAGTGGAATATGGCCGACTGTAAGCCAGCGTGTACACCTATGGCTGCTGGAAATACTTTGAAAAAGTGTACAGGGGAGAATTGTAACGCCTATGATATCAAAACTTATCAGTCATTACTGGGATCGCTAATGTATCTTGCAGTTTTATCCAGACCTGATATTGCGCACATTGTTTCCAAGTTGTCGCAGTTTAATACACATCCGGAAATGGAACATTTTGTAGCAGCAAAACATGTTCTGAGATATCTCAAAAATTCGCCAAAAGGTATGTTAACATATACAATTACTAATGACAGTTTGGTTTGTTATACAGACGCTGACTGGGGATCGGATGCAGACGATCGGAAATCGTACAGCGGATTCGTGCTATTTTTGGCTGGTGGTCCCGTAGCATGGGAATCCAAGAAACAAAGTATTGTGCCGTTAAGTTCCACAGAAGCTGAATACGTTGCTATGTGCCAGGGAACGAAAGAAATAATATTTCACCGAAGTTTACTGAGAGAGATTGGTCTAGAAGAAAAGTTGAGAAGCCCTACAGTACTTAGATGTGATAATCAGGGTGCTCAATTTTTAGTAAGAAATCCTGTAGCACATAAGAGAAGTAAACACATCGATATAAGGTTTCATTATATTAGAGAAAAACACGAGGCAAATGAAATTACTATTGCATATGTTCCATCTGCAGAAAATGCAGCAGATATCTTAACAAAATCTTTATGTAAAATTAAACACCAGAACTGTTGTAAGCTTTTATGTATTAGTATAAGTTAAAGTTGTTTAAAGTTCATACGAAGAAATTGTTTGTTAAGTTATGAATTCATTTTTTTTTTGAGTTTCAATGTAAAAAAAAATTGTATTTGGAAAAAATTTGCTTGTCAAATTATGAATTAATTTTTTGAGTTTATATGGTAAAATAGTATTTGGTTTGAGGTAGAGTATGTCAGAATATTACTATCACCCTATATTTCTTATGTACAACCCAACTACTGTTTACCATAATATGTTTACATAAGTAACGTTAGTTGTAAGGTTCTCATTTCTGTACTTCTTATGTTTTATGTTAGTTAAGTAAAGATCATCAAATAGAACACATAGTCTTTTTATTACGTCGCTTTACATCGCTACTTGGATTACGCTAACAGTAAGATTTTAGTGAATAATTTTTATTGGGTAGAAAACATTTCCTATTTTCAATATAAATTGAAGTGATTGAGAAAAAAGTTTTACATTATGTTTTAAAAACGTAAATAGGAAGGGGTCCCTGAGGACCACTTGCCTGTTTATGGGAACGAAATCGTTTCAGTTGAAATGATTTCGACCTGGCTCAGAGCACTGCAGACAGGTAACACAAGTGATAACTTCATCCAAGACCATATTATGAGTGATATTATAGCTCAAGAAACCGTCGAAACTTTAGTAGAAGAAGAAACCCCGATGTTTTCTTCTATATCATCAGCACCTTTCGGTCCTATTTTCGAGCCAATTAAGTGACCCCGTTCACTGTAGCGCTCAGAAACACAATCTGAACAGTCTGGTCTTTTAATATTGCCTTTTGCTGGCAATTTGGCTAGAAAAATATGGCGGTGGAAGAAAATGCAAGATTTGCAAATTCTTGAAAATATAATGCATTTCCAAAGAGTGCATTCTTCATTAGTGTTGCTCGAACGCCAAAAACTGTTTCTATGACTATTATTATCAAAAATAATATATGTACCCTACCCCTATAATCGTCTATTTTTTCCCTTAAAAACTATTCAAACCTCAAAAACGAGCCAATGATTTTTTTGACTCAATCCGGCAAGGGGTCCATGAGGACCTCTACCTTTTTTCACCTGGTAGTCGACCTAAGGTAGGTCTTAAAATTTGTATGACTATTTTATCCTTTTTTAGTCAATAACTAAAAGAAAAAAAATTCCCGACACTATTCGTTGAAATTTACAACTTTACCAGTTAGAGGGTTAACATATATATTACATATACAGGGTCCGCCAAATAACTTTTTTTTTTTTGAAAATTCTATAAAAAAAACTACTGGATATTTTCTCAAATTTCTTTTTTTATTTGAAAGTACAATGCTTCCGGTTAATAATGGGTAATAATTTCATTCAAATGGCTGCCTCGGCTGGCCATGCAGTAGCCTACACGATCGGTCCAATTTTTAAGCACATTATCGATTGTGTGCAGCTGTATTTCACCAATGGCTTCACGAATATTGTCCTTTAAAGCGTCAATTGTCTCTGGCTTGTCGGCGTAACACTTATCTTTGAGGGCACCCCACAAATAATAGTCCAACGGTGTCAAATCGCAGCTCCGAGGTGGCCAAACGACATCAGCTCTGCGACTGACAATGCGATCTTCAAAAACAGGGCTGAAAACATCGAGTGTAGCTTCGGCTGTGTGGCACGTAACGCCGTCCTGTTGAAACCAAATGTTGCCAATATCCTTCTCTTCAATTTTTGTGAACAAAAATTCGTTCAACATGGCCCGATAACGATCGCCATTGACTGTAACGGCCACTCCGAAGAAAAATGGCCCAATTATGCCTCTGGACCAAAATCCGCACCAAACAGTGACTCGTTTTTGGGTGCAGCGGCTTTTCAATGTATGCGTGCGGGTTTTCTGTGCACCGAATGCGACAATTTTGCTTGTTTACATACCCGCCAAGATCAAAATGAGCTTCATCTGAAAAGATGATTTTTTTGGCAAAATCGGTATCTTCTGCAAGTCGATCGCAGGCCCACTTAGCGAAGCGTTGTTCAAGCGTATACACAATTATATTCGTTCAGCGGAAGGATAAAACTAATTGTCTGTCAAATCAGACATGAGCTAAGTGTTACCATTCACGAAATAAGCACTAGTTGAAAAAATATAGTATAAAATATATAGTAAAATATAGTACTTAAAATACGAATCCAGCCAAGTTGGACGATGGACTATCGGTTTGAGCGACTCGATGGGCAATCTTTACTACTACCGCCGATTAGATATCAATTTTAATATCAGTAAAAAAGCGTGAAACTGATATTAATATATCAAAATTATCTGACTTTAGAAGATCTATTATTTTGTGAGTGATGATACCGTGGCCGTGCACCACATTCAGTAGCTGCGTTCTATGTGCCAAATCTACACTTGGACAGTCGAAAAGTAAGTGTTGCGTTTTAATATTGCCACAAGAACATAAGTTACTATCGACGATATTGATTTTATAAAGATGGTCCTTGCAACTGGTATGATTAAATTTTAGTTTTTAGGTGGCAGACCAGAGTTGTAGGACCACGGTTTTTTGTTGACTCTAGAAGAAAAAGAAAAGTAAAATCTCCCAGACTCAGAAGTGTTCCATCGCGACTGCCAGCCATCAATCTCCACTGCTTTATCAACAGATTTAACATCTGTGAAATTAACAGTTAGAGGGGATGCCTCCAGCCCCGGGGAATGCCCTGACGCCACCTGATCAACATATTCGTTGCCCTCAATACCCAAATGACGGGGCACCCACAAGAAATGAATTAGTTGACCCTTAGCATTGGCCCTATGCTCCTCCTAGGAGTTAAAGGAGAATACATACATACATAGCCTTACACTTAAATAAAAGCGACTTAATCTGAAAAATGTAATAATGTGTTTTATTATTACAAAAACCAACAATGGCTGTAAGTACAGATTTGCTATCAGAAATAACAATAAATTTAGAGATACCACAGCTAGTTGAACTGCCAGTTTTGGAGCCATCCGTGAAGAATCTAACAAAGTCTCTACGGCGAGCCAAAAAGTCATGATATTTTCCAATGTCTTCAGTTGCTGTGGTTGAAGATTTTACTACTGGAAAAAATTTTACTATTAGTTTGTGCAACAACGCCTTAAAGGGAGTCGAAAAAATTGTGTGCTTATTATAATGTATAAAAGATAATTTCTGAGACTTTTCAGAAATTTTTTGAAAAACAAAGGCAAATTACTGCCATACCTATATAGGAGCGTCAGGCGTTGCGTTATTTAACGTTACACAATGGAGTAATCCCGGGATTTTCGGGACTAAAAATACGAAATTAATACAACATATTTTGCTATCTTCTATTGAATGCTTCATATAGCACTATTTTGTGTCTTCAAAATAAGATATAAATTCATAATTTCGTATATCCTCCATATAACCACAAAAATCGTGTTTTTTGAACTTTTAGTTAAGGATATCTCAAAAACCGTACTTGATAGAACGATTCATATTCAGAATTGACAAATACATCGGAAATGACTATTTTTTGTTTAGAATTGCTTCAATTATTTTTTTTTTTTTTTCAAAATGTGCAGAAACTAAAGTGTTTATTTTTTTTGAAATTCAATTACATACTTACAAAAATGAGCCAAGTCGGATCAAAATCGGTGCTTGTTCAAAAATGTTTGATACTATAGCCTTCTTTTACTTAATTTTCCTGCATTATATAAGGAATGAGGATATCGTTTCAACAAAGGTTACAATGCTAGGACTTAGCAGGTCGCTTTAATAAAGGTTTTACACAATCGCTTGGCGATTTCACTTTCAAATTTAAAAAATTACTCAAATATTTTTTGATCCCAGTAACTGGTATATAAATATATGGGTTATTCCATATTAAATCCGATTACCTCCTTTTTAACAATATCATAATGTAAAATGTCTATTGTTTACTTATCTCTAAAAGAAGTTTTAAAAAATTATTAAAGAGGACTTTTTCTAGCGTATTTATCTCAATTTGGCCCAGTTTATATTTTTATTTCTTATGAGACATGGTTTTTTACTTCAAAACTTTTCATTATGATATCGTCTCTCAAGCGAGAAACACATAAAAAGTATGCATGCATCAAGAATTGTCAAATTGAAGTAAAATACATGTCTGCTTATGAGAGCGCCCAGATAGAAAGTATGCTCGAAGCATAAGCAGACATGTATTTTACTTCAATTTGACAATTCTTTATGCATGCATACTTTTTACGTGTTTCTCGCTTCAATGCCTGTGACAACAAGGAGTAGCAGCTTGGACCGATTTTTGATCAAAAAGCAAATTGGTCCAATTTTCATTTATGACCACATGGCTTATGCGGCTTTGATTTGTGACCAAAGATTGTCATAAGAGTCGTTGCTTATAACAATAAACATCATCAAAACATCAAAAATTCGATTATTTGATACACTACAAAAATTTAATTGATTTCATTCTTGTGCCGCAAGTCAGAACAGAATGTCGCGTTGAGTCACAAACTCAAAATGTTATGTTTTCTTCATCAAAATAGCTGGCTTCAGTTGCTAGGTTAGGTTCGAGTGGCGGCTTAGCGATGCAAGCTAAAGCCTAAGTAGCACTAAAAGTGCCATTTTAATGCCACAAAAGTAACTCGACAGACTGGTATGTGTATGTGAAAATTTTAAATTACTAACTAACGATATCTATATTTAGTTCAGCTTCAATTGTAGTCACATACTTCTTCAATTGCAACATAAAAAAAAAAAAATCATAAAATAGCAGTAGGTTGACTAAAATTCTTCCTTAAGTTAGTAAATGAAAAAGAACGTTCCGTTTCATGTCCAATGAGTTACACTTATTCAAACAACAATTTAAGACAGAAAACATTAACATTAAAGAAGAGTTCTTTAGTTATTCTTCGAGACTGTTTTCACAGACTTAGGGCTTAAAATAACTCAGTTTTGACCAAAGTCAAAGTTTGTCAGAATCTATAGCAAAATGTCCAATGAGTCACAATAGAATGCCCCATATCTAATATGTATTACATATAAATATAGTTAAGGTTTATGAATTATTTGTAATTTAAATTTTTATGTTCGTTTTTTTACATTTTCTTGTTAATTTTTATTTATAAAATGAAAATTTAAATTAAAACGATTGACTGTTTAATATGAATTGAACATTTAAATAACTACGTTTTTATATCCTAATAAAAAAGAGTGCATTTAATGTCAAAATAAAAATCATACCTAATCCCGAAAAATCCTGGGATCCCGGGATTGCAATTTCATAATCCCGAAATCCCGGGATCACCAAAAAGCCGAAAAATTGGCATCCCTAATGCAAACCCACACTGCCCGAACAAAAAGCTAAATCCAAACACGAAATAGCTTGTCCAAAATGTGTCGGCTCACAATTGTTTAATAACATTAAATTATTGTCTTCAGCAAAATCTAACACTTTTCTGCCTCTTGAATCAGTCACAGCACTGCCCCAGCAAACATTATGCGCATTGAAATCCCCGCAAATCAAAATAGAAGCGTAATACAAATTATCCAAAATTCTGTTTAAATTAGAGACAGATATATTTTGGTTAGGTGGAATGTAAAGAGACAGGATTGCAACAGCTCCCCTATCTGTCAACACCTCACACCCACAAACCTCAATGTTAAGAATTTTAACCTTGATTGTTTTAGCAAAAAAAAATTATGGCCACACCTCCACCACGATTAACAGATGCGGAACGATCGGATCTAATGACATCAAAACTCTTAAAAACAAGAGGAGCAGAAGGTAGTAAAAAAGTTTCAGAAAGGCACCCCAAAGAAATATCATTATCAAGAAAATATTGCTCAACAAGATATTTTTTGTTCCTCACGCTCGTGCAGTTGAATTGTGCAACTTTCATTAATATTTTGAAGAATTGAACTAAAAAGAGGTTTGAGATTAGCCTTTCTCACATTATCCCCAGCATTATTTTCAATACTGCGAAGACTGACAATAGATTCAAAAAATGGTTTTATTTGCCTAACCAATTCATCACTCGAGTTTTTGACCTGAACCTTGATAACTGACTCAATATCAGCTACCTCCGTAACATGCTTAGTAGAAACTACATTGGCGGCCTCAACAGCTGCACTAGCACTATCCACACTTGCTACAATAACATCATCCTCAATACGCTGCCGCTTAGCAGGTATAATGGATTTTTGAGCTGGCTTGTGTTGTCGACGATGATTCGAAATTTGGGGAAGTCCTCAGAAATAAAAGCAAAAGACTGATTTTGATTCTTGAATGAAAAAGATTTATTACGTTCATCATACGCAGGAATGCAAGCATTTGGATCTGCATACGTCGAATTTGAAAAAGATACAATTTTCGGCTTCATCCTATTGGCTCTTTCAGCTTTTTCATCAAAAATTGCAAGACATTGTCCCGGTACGGTTTTATGGGAAAGTTAACACCCCCCACAGAAATGTGTGAAGGCAAAACTTCACCAGAAAAACACAAGAGGACCGTGTCAGAGACACTAAAACCACCAGGACTGGAAGCATCCTTCCTAACCAGACGGTTGACTTCAGTTAACTTGCAGTTAACAGACAATGGACCAAATTGACACATGTTTTTACCAAAACCGTTGTCCAAAATCTCCTGCTCACTGTATGACACAGCAATAGGGACCACTCCCTTAACTTCACACAACACGGACGGAATAAAAGAAATATATTTTCAATTAAATGCTCATCTTTGGCTATCTCATTTGCAACTTCGTACTTCTGATTTACCACTTTTAATTTTTTTTTAAAATAAAAAAAATATCTATTACTACTAATTACTACTTCTAGGTTTCTAACTAAGCCCGAGTATACATAAAAACGTGGTTGAGGCACCTTAACCTCACCATTTCCATCATTATCACTTTGCTGCACAATGCTGTCTTCTGGGTACACCATTTTGTGCAACCCGTTCAAAAAAAATTCTTATAAAAAAATAAAATACAGTAAAAAAAAAAAATAAAATAACAAAAAATACCAAAATACCTGATGCAAGGTATCAGTCAATGCGGCAACCACTTAAAGTGATGCACGGTCACAAAAAAAATTATAAAATAAACTCACAAAATAACTCACAATTAAATTAATGGCAAAAGCCAAAATGGCGTCGCAAAAAAAAAAAAAAAATTCACAAAAGCGCACAATGAAAAAAAATACCAGCAGCTGCTAAACTTAACACCACCACGCTCAAATCGAAAGTCTCACAAAAAAGTTATTTGACATAACCAAATTAACAAAAAAAAAAAAACACAAACTAACGAGAACAAACTGAGCGAGATAATAATCGTTTACTTTCAAAGTTTAAAATCAATGGAAATAAAACAGGATAATTACAGGATTTTTCACAAAAATACAGGAGCCATTTTTTTACAGAATATTCGCTGAAACTACAGGGGTATCCTGTAAAATACAGGATAAATGGCATGGTTCGATATCACTCATAACGGAGCGTTGTTAGCGCAAGTCAATTGCAAAAAATTTCTTGGGGTTAAAATTGTTTGTTTTTTAAGTTGACAAGATCATATTGACTGGTTAGAGTATAAATTAGCTGTAGTTAATGGGTTACTTTATAAAGTGAATTATAAACTTTCAATCCCTACAAAAAAATGATTTACTTTGGGCTTGCTCACTGCCATATCTTTTATGCCACCGGTATTTGGGCTGCTTTCTCGAACTCTAATAGTGTTCAAGTTATGCAAAATAAAATGTTAAAAAATGTTTTCAATCCGCATTCTCGATATCATTCAGTTGATCTCTACTCCAATTTTCGTATTTTGCCTGTTTAGGCCATTCATAGTGTTACGAAATTTCCTGTCTCTTGTGACGATAATTTCAATCTCTTACAGTTTTCTGAATTCGATCACTGGATTGTGTATTTAATTATAAAATGGTTTATTTAAATTACAAACGTTTATTTTTACACGGTACAATTGTTTATTTTACTATTTATTTACATTCAAACTCAATATTACAATTAGCACTCTATTTACTTTCACTGTGTGTGTGTACAACCTTTTCGCTTTATTGCTTAAAATCAACTGTCTTGCAACTCTCATGAACAGCTCCTTTTATACCCGGATGAACGTTCTAGAATTGCATTAGCGAAACATCTGGCAACATCTCGTTGGTTCCCTCGGCTAATAATTTCTTGACAAAACTTGGCATCACTGTTTTTAATAACATCTCGAACTGTCAAGTACTTTCTTGAAGTTTCCATTTATTTGTGCTTATTCCTTCGTTACAATAGGTTACAATTGTTATGGCATGTTCATAAAGTCCAAAATAATCTAAGTTCTAATAATGTCCAGATTTTGACGCTTCAACACTCGTATAATAAAGAAGGTGTCGAAAAAAACTTATACACGCTTAAAGTTAAATAAAACTTAAACCGTTCAATTAAAAAATTCTTAAAAATATGTGAATTTATTAATATATTTTAGAAATTCATTAAACATTAAAATATTGGAATATTAATCGGAATTTTTTAAATCTATCCACCTTTTCCGGGAATCCTGTCATTAACGATTTTATAGTTGTTTCCATTACCTTTTTGGCGGAGCGTGTCCATTTACTCTTGAAGTCAGACACGTCCTGGGATAACTTTCAATTCCCTTCATGTACATTTCTGTACTTATCACTCCTGGCTTCTTATATATTTTTAAAAGCTAACGTGATTCAAAAAAAAAAAAAAAAATTATTCGTTGGACACAGGATAAGTTATCGCGTGAAAAAGCGTGTATAAGTTTTTTTCGACACACTCTTTACAAGAAATAGAAATTTTCTTGTTATTTTTCGAGCAATAAATGCTATGTCGTCGCGTAGTATATCGCACAATGGACTTAGGTGGTATAATGAGTTGAACAATTCGATCAAGAACCTGTCGAACATGGAGTTATTCAAAAATACGTTAAAAGAATTCCTCTTAAATAGAACTACGCTGCAAGCTAATTTGTAAATTTTGTATTTTAAATTTAAAATTGTAAAAAACTCTTTCAGTATGCTACGCCCTTTTGTCCGATTTCACCCAGCTTTTGCTCAGAGCCTGCACTTATAGTTCTGAGTATCTGAATAAAATTTAGTTCGATTTTATTAAAAAACGCTTTCAGTATAGCGTTTTGAAGCCTTTGTTTATATGGGAGGTTCCACGCCCTCATTTATAGTTTTTAGGGTCTGATTAATATTTAGTTCGATTATCTCAAAAAACGCTTTCAGTAGTTTTTGCTCAGAGCTTCCGCTTACAATTCATAATATTTATGTGTATTTTTGTTGCATTGTCGTGAAAAATGCTCCTATAGCTTCATTTTGAATATATTTTTTGTATGGGCTGTAGATGTGTCCGTTGACCGATTTCGCTTATTTTCAATCCCACGAGCTAACTTTGACGACGGAGGTAGTGTACCAAATTTCATTGAATTATCTTGCTCAGTTTTCCCAAAAAATGTATTTTCACACACACCCAGACAGCCAGCCAGCCAGACAGACAGACGGACATGGCTATATCGACTCAGTAGGTGACTCTGATCAAGAATATATGTATATACTTTTCTACATCTGCCGTTTGCGATGCAAACGGAAGGACAAAGTGAATATATCCTGGGTGTAGGGTAAAAACTAAGAAAGCTTTGTTTCCACAGAATTTACAAATGCTATTCAACGCTGATCAGCGCTGAAAAACTCTTCAAATCAGTTTTTTCGCATTCATCTGCTTTGCGGTCGGCGCTCACAGTAATTCTCTTTCTCGTATGAAATTGTATGAAACTAGTTTTCTACGAATTAATCAGCTTTGCTCTCAGCTCGGCTTTCGGCGCTCACTGTGGCCAAGCACTAACGAATGTCTGGTGGTATATTTTGCTGCCATATGTAACATAATTATTATCTTTAAGACAAAATTCCATAAAAAATACATATCACAAAAAATTGCAGTTCACAATAAAGGTGATCGGTCACGTTATGAAATTGTATGTATTCTCCTTTAACTCCTAGGAGGAGCATAGAGCCAATATGAAACATCTCCATTCGTTGCGATGACTTTGATCTCTTGCCACGACTTTTCCGATTCTTGGATTTCCTTTTCCAGCGACCTTTTCCAGTTGGTTGGTACTCCCCACTTGCGCAGCTTGACCCCGTTTGCTATAGCCCTCTGATTGCATTTTTGATGTAGCTCGGCATTTGATATAGTGCGAGGCCACCAAATCTTTAGTATTCGCCTTAAGCATTTGTTGACGAATACTTGCAGTAACAAGCCATGTTTCGCACCCATATAACAAAACCGATTTCACATTTGAATCAAAAATTCGCATTTTCGTTTTGGTGGATATAACGGAAGAAGACCATATTTTGTTCAGTTGAGCAAACGCGCCTTTTGCTTTTGCTATTCTTGAGTTGATATCCTCTTTTGCTCCACCATCCATGGAGATAATGCTGCCTAAATACGTGAAGCTATCGACGTTTTCGATGTCATCACTGCCAGCTCTAAACGTGATGTCATCCCTGTTTTCATGCTTTTGGTCTTGGATACGTTGATTTTTAGGCCGGCCTTTTGTGATTCCAAGACAATTTCAATCTTCAATTTTGCTTTGCATATCTGAATGTTTGGACGATAAGAGGCAGATGTCGTCAGCGTAGCGAGATCTTCCAGATGTTCGGTAAAGTTCCATTGGATACCCCTTTTGGTCTTATTAAGTTCTTTATCTAGGGTATCATCAAGAACGATAAGGAAGAGTGATGGTGATAGTAGACACCCCTGCCGTACGCCTGAATTAGTGGTGAATGTCGGTGACAACAGCCCGTTTTGTAACACACTGCATTTAAAGCCTTCATATTGTGCACGTACTAAGTTTATGGCCTTTGCGGCAATACCTCTTCGTTGCTGTGAAACCCAGATGTTTTCTCGGGAGATACTGTCGAAGGCAGTGCTATAGTCTACGAAGACAAGTTGGAGTGCAGCACGCCAATCGCATGATTGTTCGACAATTATTCTGAGGGTGTTGATTTGATCCACGCATGATCGGTTTCGCCGGAATCCTGCTTTCGAATGGCCGAATCAAGTTTTTCGTTTACCCTGTTCAGAAGCACTTTCGTCAATACTTTTGATGGTACTGAGAGCAAGGTAATACCTCTATAGTTTTGGCACTCGCTTAGGTCACCTTTTTTCGGTATTTTGACTAACATGCCATGTATCCAATCTTCTGGCAAACGCTCTTCGCTCCAGATTTTGGTGAGCAGAGGATGGAGAATTTTAGCTGATGTTATGGGGCATGCCTTTAGCAGTTCAGCTGTTATTTGATCTATACCGGCGGCCTTGTTGTTTTTCATGCTTTGGATAGCTTTCACTATTTCATCGATTGTAGGCGGCGGTGTTTGTATTCGACTACTACTGCGAGTCACTGCGGCAGTTGTAGTTGGTGATTCTGGTTGTGGGGATGTGGTAGACATGGGATTTAGTATATCACAAAAATACTCTTTCCATCTCTTTAGTTGTTCGTCCGCGGATGTTAAGAGATTTCCATTTTTGTCTTTGATAGGGCTGCTCTGTTGGAGTTTTCTGCCAGATAATCTGCCGGTGATATCGTAAAGCTGCCTGAGATTTTGAGCATTTGCAACGCTTTCGGCTTCGCTCGCGAGGTCGTTATACATTCTTCTTTTGTCTTGTCTGCAAGGTCGCTTGACTTCTTTACTGAGAGAGTTAAAGACCTTTTCGGCGACGTTCTTTTGCGCTCTAGTTTTAGCGTCGTCTCAGTTTTTTTGCGCTTCTTCTTTTTTCAACAAAACCCCACGTTTCCTCGCTCTCCAGTGCTTCTTGTTCGAGGGTCGAAACCCAAGTATTTTTTCACTGGAGTTTAAGAAAGCCGTCTTAACTGCCCTCCATGATGTTTCAATACTTCTGCCACAATCGAACGGAGCTGTTTTAAGTTCTTCTACGAAAGATCTGCATATCTCGTCGTTCTTAAGCTTAAGCACGTCGAATTTTTTTGCTACAGATTGTTCGCTGGAGACGTTTATTAGCGGCAAGTTTTAGTCAAATGACCGCGACGAGAAGATGGTGGTCGGAGCCTATGTCAGCGGCCCTCTTTACTCGTACGTCCAGAAGACTCCCTCTCCATTTTCTGCTAATGCAGAAGTGGTCGATTTGATTTTCAGTGATGTTGTTCGGAGACACCCAAGTAGCTTTATGGCATTTTTTATGTGGGAATAGCGTACCTCCAACGACAAGACCGGCTGCATTGCAGGCGTCAATGAGAAACTCTCCGTTGTCATTTTTCCATGTCTTCCAATCACGTGCTCAAGGTTAAGGTTTTCTGAGCCTACTTTGGCATTCAAATCGCCCATAACCATTATGATGTCGTTCTTGTGAGCACTGTTTATTGCTCCAGCGAGCTGGCTGTAGAATTCATCTTTGGTTTCTCTCTCTGTCAACTCGGTCGGCGCGTATACTTGGAAGATGGTAATATTTCTTGCGGGGGTTCGAAATCTGCACCAAATGAGCCTTTCGTTTACAGGTTTCCATTCCATAACTGCCTTTACTGCAGTTTTACTTAACAAAAATCCAACTCCATCCCTGTGCATGTCATTTTGCGCTCTACCGGAGTATAGAAATTTTTCGCCGTCAGGAAGTACATATTCGCCGGCACCGTTCCATCTACACTCGCTTAATCCCAATATCTCAAGGTTGAATTTGTGGAGTTCTCTAACGGCTTGGTGTATTTTGCCTGGTTCATTTAGAGTTCGGACATTCCAAGAGCCGATGCGTGTTCGAGTTTTCATCGAAAGGATTTTAGAATTTTGACGAACCATATTGGTTCCAGTTATAGGAGAATCATTCCTAACTATGCATGTTTCTTGCACCTCCAAATCCGATGTGCATGCTGCCTAGGCAGGTGGATTAACCACACTCTGGTGGGTACCACTTGGAGAGTTGCTTTCCATCGTTTTCCGATCTATGCTTCATTAGTATAATCTTCTCTGCAACGCCCCACGCAGTAAGTTATAAGCTTAAAGCTGGATCCGGCAAGCGCTGCAACTATAGTGGCCAAATTCACTTTCAATTTCAGCCGCCCGATCTGGAACAGACGCTGACCTGGGAGCCGCCCACTTTGCGTCAGACGCTTCAGGATTTCGACAAAATGCTTATTTTAAGGCGGCATCCACAAGGCCCGTAACTGGCACTGACAAGGCGAGTCGGTTTTTCTTTCGAGGCGCAACGCTGTCCAACGCTACACCCTTCCACACCCTGGATGGTCACCCGCTTTTAGTCGCCTTATACGACAGGCATGCTTACCTAGGGCATATTCTGACCCCTTACCCGTAGGGGTAAGTTATGAAATTAATTTTATTTATTTGTAGTATTATTATAAATAATAAAAGTACTTTGGATAAGACAACTAGCTACTAGGGCTATCGGTCTGACACTATTCTAAAAGATTTTATACAAAATATAATTTGTCCTTAGACAAATAAAATGATTTAAAGATTTAAATTAAGTACAAAAGTTTGGTTTTGAAGATAAAGTTGTATATCGTTAGCTTAATATGGAAAAGGCGTAACTCACATTTTTAATACTTTACAGGAGAAGGAAAAAACTGAATAAAATTTGATACGCCAAACATTTAAAAAAACATTAAATGCAGTTTACAACAAAAACTATCAACAATTTTCATTCTAGGATTTTTTTATTTTCTTTGTTTTTTTGGGTAGTTTTGTGTGTTAGGTCTTTTCATTTTAAAATTTTTTTAAAAAAGAGTGAGTTAGGGCTTTTTACAGTAAATCAAAAATTATGAATAAAATTTAAGTTATTCAATATAAAATGAAGAGGAAAACCTTAACAAAGAAAGTTAATTGGATTGGACAAAAGTTTTTACGAAAATGTTTATGTTTTGTAGGGAAAATTATCATAAAAGTGGTGACAATCAGCAGGTAACAACAATTTAAAACATTAAAGTGTACATCAAGTAAAGTTTATGATAATAAAATACCCACAGCAACCAAACTCATAGATGCTATTGATGTTTTCCCATCTGTATACCTTGATACTCTTCGTATTGACTATGAAGCCTTCGGGTGACTTTCGAGAACCATCGGATGCTTTAATAAACTATCAATTAAGGCTTGGTGATAGTCCGCCATATTCTTTAAATACCTAGGAATTCTTAGTTTTGATTTTAAAGACTTCGGGTGAACTTCTGGAACCTTCGGGTGTCCTAAAAAACTTCCAGTTAGACCTTTTTGATAGTCCGCCTATGATATTTCCCCTCTAGTACACCGAAATATTCTTCGTTTTGACTATCAAGCCTTCGGGTGGCCTTTGAGAACCTTCGGGTGTCTTAGAAAACTATCAAATAAGGTTCATTGATAGTCTACCATAGATGTTTTTCCTCTAGTATGCCCAGATATTCTTCGTTTTGATCAGAAAACCTTCGGATGACCTTCGGGAACCTTCGTGTATAGTATGCAAACCTTCTCATATTTGAGATACACTCACTGCCAAGTTTTCAGCTTAATTAACCGAATAGTTTCTGAGTGGTTTTAACACTATTTAAACGCTACATATTGTGAGTTAGGGCTTTTTCTTTCAAGTTTTTTTTGTTATGTGTTAGGCCTTTTTTAAAATTGACTATAACTTGGCTATTTTTGATATTATGATGCCTAATTTGTAGGGAGGTGTATTAGAGAGTGGCCAATCAGAATAGGCAAAAAAAGTCAATTTCGAAAAAATTTGAGTTACGCCTTTTCCATATTAAGCTAACGATATATAGATAATATATTCCATTGAGTACATTTTTAGTAATTCAAATGGTTTTTTATTTATAAAAATGTTCTTTCTTGCATTTAAGAACTTCGGGCAATCGTTTAGGATATGGTTTATGGACAGTGGTAAATTGCACAGCGAACACACTGGAGCAGCTTCACCTTTTAGCAGGTGTTCGTGAGTAATTTTGGTGTGGCCCAACCTCAATCTTGTAAAGATTTGTAATTGTTGCGATGTTGCTGCCGTTGGAAAAGTTGGCTTGCTCCGATCATTATCATAAGATTTGTAGTAATGCTGGTACGTTGTCGAACTATTTACCACTAGATCTCTAATGTAGCTGTTTATTGTCCGGACAACGTCTGATTTAACTGAAACTTCAAAATATATGCAAGGAGAGTTGCAAGCTATCTTTGCTGTTGCGTCGGCAAATTCGTTACCAGTGATGCCGCAATGCCCGGCTATCCACATTATTTTTATTTTCAAACAGTGTTGCGTTAATTTTTCACGTAAACTTGCAATGAAAGGCTCACAATTTCGTAGGTTTTGTAGAGCATTAACGGTTGACTTGCTGTCTGTGCATATTATAAATTTTCCTTTGTTTGTTGCCGCATGACTCTGCAATGCGAATTACAAGCGCCTCCGCGGTAAATATTGAACTGTAAGGGAATAAAAGTCCGTTTTAATTGTTTTTCCATCTTCTGTTACTACCGCAAATGAGGTTGTTGAACTATCTTTAGACCCGTCTCACACTGGCGACATTTCTCAAAAGTGGTTGCAAAAATCAATTTTGGTGTGGTGGAAATTTACAAATATAATGATGCAGTTCGATTAACAAATGATCAGTGCTTAAGGATGTAAAATTTTAATTCATTTGAAAAAATGGTTCGCTTTGTAGAGCTGGTCAAAGTCGATGGTTTTTTCGAGTTTGTAATTTTTTTTTTTTTTTTTTCAAGATGTTCTAATTTTTCTATTTATGCTACATATAAGCGGTTTTTATACTATCAAGTGGCACTAAAAATAAATGATTTTTTTTTTTTAATGTCTGAGGTTTTTGTACTATTCTGAAACACTATTTTTACCCTTTTTTTCAACTTCGAATGGAGTTTCAAAAAAATGTTCGCAAAAGATACCTTACGGACTACTAAAACTAAATAGACTGTACAATTCTGAATACAATATACTTGCAGCTCTATGAGTTATAATGATTTTCATCAGGAAACCTGTGGCTCATGATGTCATTTTTCGAAAAGGCGTTGCAAAAATCAATTTCGAGTGGGTTCCTTTTACACATCTGATACTACCATCAGATAGAGATATATTAGGAGCTAAAGAATTTGAAAATTTGAACCCATTCGGGCAAGTTGAGTAAATTTTCAAGTTAGCGAAAAAATTTAATTTTTGAGAAAAATGCTTCATATTTAGGTTGAATAATTTGGCAAATGGTTGAAGGAAAGTGATTTTTTCTTCCACTTAAAGCATTAGTGGTCTTGTCTCATAAAACTGATTAGCAAAAATCTAATTTTTTTTAATAGCTTTTATTTTTTATGAATTTTTTCTTTTAGCGTAGTTTTTAAGCTTTGGGCTGAGTTTAAAAAAAACTTCGCTTTTTGTAAAGCTCGGCTTACTACACAACTAATTGGTGTTTATCTCTTAGCTTGTGCTACAAAAACTGTATGGTTTTACTTACAACCCTTTGTGCAAGAGCAACTTTTATGGCGAAACCTATGGATGAAAAAGCAAATTTCACGAAATTTTAATTAAGTACAAAACTTTATATTTTTAATTTTGTTTTTGTCGATTACAGCGCCATCTAGGGTGAATAAGAAAAAATTTTTCAGACAAAATTTTCTTAGTTTTTTACGTAGAATCCGAATCTGCAATAAAAATTGGGGGTTTCCATTTAAAATTTTGATTTTTCCCCCGCCCCACCCCCGTCGGAGGATGAGAGGGGGTCAAGATTCATATCGTGGAATAGATCTCTGAAAATTATTGGACACGTGTTTTTTTGTTTTTAGATTTAACATCCGATTTCTGAAATATTTGACCGTTCCGGGATTTTTCTAACGATATGTATGTAATTTACAGAAAATCGGACTTCAACAAAACATTACTTTTCACCCTGCAATGCTTTCTAAATGAAATTTAGAGTAGCAATAGCTATGAAAACTTTCTATCCACAACAGGAAACAGAATTAAAATATCTTAAATGGTTCAGAAGTTATGATTTTTGCAACGAGAAATGCCATATGTCGCCACTGTGCGTCTGTGAACAAAAAACTCCAGCCTTTTTTTTTTTCAATTTACTTTTGTTTCAAAGAATAATTTTTGATAAACCAAAGAACTGGCATTGTGTTTTGGTATTCCAGAATGAATGACGTGAATGACAGCTCTCAGGGCGGAAACTTGTATGTTCTAATGAGGGTTGGACGAAGAGGCATGTTGAGGTGCTTAGCGTATTGAATTGCATTGTATTGTATATAGCTGAAGGTCGTTTCATTGCAAGTTTGCTTATATTAACGTTTTTTGTGTCTTTATTAAGAATCGAGTTATTCGAAATGTAGAGTTTCGGGATAAGGCGAAGAGTGTTGTGTTTAATTCGCTCATCAATGGAAGGAAGACCGGATTCAGCCAATAAATTTTTGATCGGTGTTGTAGGAAATGCTCGAAGACTCCGGCGAACAGCACAGTGGTAGGGTGCTGACAAAAGGCTGATTGTTGATTTGGCGCACTGTCCATAAAAAGGTAGTCCATAATCGATTGCCGACATAATTAAAGATTTAGTTACATTAATTAAGGTTGATGAATGAACTTTTGAGTGCTTTCAAGCAAGATATTTTATAATATTTACCCTAGTAGCAAGTTTTTTCCTTATATAAATACAATGTTGCTTAAAGTTTAAAGTTTTGTCAAAAAATATACCTAAGACTTTTAAATGATTAACATTTTCAATAACATGGTTTTTATATGTGAGGCTAAAATTTTAACAATTTTTTTTTACACACGTGAAATGTTTTACTTTTCTCGTATGAAATGCTTGCTTCTGAACCAAGAAACCAGATGGAAATGGCATTAAGAATATCGATAAAAACTTTCTGAATTTGAATTGAGTTCGCATTTTTTGAAAAAATAAGCACATCATCCGCGTAAATAGAGTGTTAAACTTTATATTTGAGTAAAATGCTACTAATTTCATCAAAAGGAATTATAAAAAACACGACCGAAATAGGGGAGCCCTGTGCAATACCATTGTTCAGAGCTACCTTATCGGAGTAAATGTTATTAACTTTGCATCTAAATGTGCGGTTCGTCAAAAAACCCTTCACAAAGTTATAAATTTTAGGACCCACTTTCCATTTTTGAAGTTGCCAAAGAACTACGTGGACTCCTATTCGGTCAAATGCTCTTTCGAAGTCTAAACCAAGTATTGTCGGCTTGAAATTGCAGTAGACAAATAGTTTTCAAAATGGAGCAATATGTCAGATGTCGCTTGCCCTGGCTTAAAAGCTACTTGATTGTGTTTAATATAGTTTCCTCTCAAAGAAACCCACATGATACGCTTTGCTAAGAAGAAAGAAATGCAAGAAAGTAATGCTATTGACCGATAGCTACTAATTTCATCCAATGGCTTGTTCGGTTTTAAGATGGGTACAATATCTGCATTTTTCCAATTATGTGGGTATATGCCTTTGTCAAAGATTGAATTGTATAGCTAGACAATCCTTTGTTTGACGCAAAAGGGAATATTTTTTAGGATTGGGTAGGATATTCTATCATATCCAGGAGTTTTTCCTTTCGCACAAAGGACTACTTCGTCGAATTCTATTATTCCTATTTCCTTTTCTATTTGGCAGGCAGCAGCTGATATTGTGTGTGGGCTATAATCCGGCAATTTAGAATAGCAGTTTTTTCCAAACTGAAGCTAGGAGCAAAGTTATTGTCATTTGAATAATCGGACCAGGTAGTGGAGAAAAAATTAGCTATATCATTAGCTGAAGAAAGAGCGCCTTTAACAGTGATTTTACATTGCTTGAAGTTTTGGACTGGAATTGGTATTGATTGAATTCGTTAATTGTTCTAGACTGGTTCTCTTAGCGTGAAATCTAAAAGCAGCGTTTGCTTTTTTGAATCTTAATAAATTTTCATCTGTTCTTTGTCTTTTAAACAATGCCCAGGTTTTTTGTTTTTCACACCTTAAAAGCGCGATGTTTTGATTCCACCATGGAACTAAAGTTTTTCGAGTATAAGCTTTTGTTTGGGGTATGTAAAAGTGGGATGAAGTTCTTATTATTTTTTTAATTTTCGCCGCTTCCTTATTTATATTCAAAGAAGTGGGTACACTTAATGACTCCCAATCCGCTTGCTCGGTAATAAATTTCGGTTTCTTTTTCGTTTTGTCTTTATTGATCATAGAATCAATTATTGTTAATATTGGGAAATGGTCGCATCGATGTAGATTACGAAAGATTCTCAAGTGAACTTTTGAGCTAAATTAGCGCTACACATTGTTATATCTACATTGGTAAAGGTGCGATGCGTGGAAAAGTGTGTTGGTGAGCCGTCATTAAGTACAATCAGATTAGGGGCGAAGACCACGTCTTCAACTACTTTTCCTCTTGCGTTTGAAACTGATGAGCCCCAAAGTGGACTCCAAGCATTAAGATCGCCTAATAATACTACGGGCGTTGAAATGTTCCTAAGAATCGTAAGCAGCTCATTTGCATTAAAAGTCTGATAAGGTGGAATATACATAGAAATTAAAGTTAATTTGAACCCAAGATTAATTTCTATTGCAATAGTAGAGATATTTGATGTTATATTCAGGTTGGTATGGGGAATTTCTTTTTTTATTACTACACAGTTGCCTTGTTTGCATGAGTTGTTATGGTTTAGGTTGTGAAAGTAACCTTTATAAGCCTTCGGCGGAGTAGGTATTTTTTTTAAAGGTATATGTGTTTCTTGTAAAGAAACAATTGAAGGGTTGTATTATTTTAGAAGTAATTGCAGTTCTTGATAATTATTCCAGTATCCTTTAATATTCCACTGTAGTATCGAAGTCATTGAAATCTGTATATGGTTATATATAACGTTGTTAAACGTCAATATAAATTAAGAGGTTTGTTATAAGTAATTACCTTAGAAAGCTTCGTCAGATGACATTGCTTCAAAAGGGTTTTTTAGCGTATTTATTTGTTCATTAGTAAGTGGTTTTGAGTTATTGGGCCTTATCGTAAATAAATATTCTCGAGAATTTATTCGCTAACTCCCTGGTTTGCAATTGCAAAAAAAATTTCATGGTAAGGGAAAATTCAATGGAAAAAAATGTAATCGGCAATAAGTTGGGAGCGAGTTTTTTCACTTTTATTTGTTAAATTTGCTCCTCTACTTTTTGCTAGGGAGTACTAATGTATAAATAAATACTTATAAATAACGTTTGACAATTTAAAAACTTTAGTACAACAATTTTAAAGCTTATTGAAATAGCTTTGATATGACACTAAAGTTTTAAATATCCATCCAACCGTTTCCAACTTATACTGGTTCTGCTAAAACTACTTTTCACTTAAATTTTTTTTTTTGGAAACTTGGTGCAAACTTTTGATTTTTCAAATCCACAAAAATGATTAAAAAGACATTTTTTACTTTAAAAAGCAAAGCATTAACTTCAATTTCACTGCTGCAATTGCTTCTTTTTCTTCTTTTGCAATTGCTGTTTCTTGTTTATCTCTTTTTTTAAGTCAGCTGTCAAAATCCAGTGGAAAATGGAAAAAAAATGTCAACGATTTATGGAAAAAAGCAATGCCACATGTTTTTTTTTTTGTGCAAAATGTCTACGAAATTGAAAAAAATCAGCGTTCAGACTGGTTGTTTGCGCAAAATGTCAATGGTATGGGAAAGACTCAGCATTGCCAGATGTTGTTTTTGTGTAAAATCTCAACGCTCTTGGAAAAACACAACGTTGCATACTGGTTATTTCTAAAAATGTTAACGATATTAAAATAAAAAAAGTATCCCTGCAGGAAGGGGGGCTTCCATTCATGAAATATTCACTACTTCCAGTGCTCCTTTCCCGGGAGGGAGAGAATGGAACTCCCTTCAGATTTACGAAAAGGCCCATTGTTATTTTCGAATTCCATAGAATTTATGGTAGAATGGTGATAATGGAGAGAGGAGGATAAAAAATGTACCTAAGATGTGTCATTTCTAGGGAAATCAATATTGAGAGATGTTAGTTGATTTGCTTTGTGAGTATTTGGTGAATTTTGAGTTTGAGTGGTGAGTTGTGCTGTTAACAATATTAGGTTTATTTGATTGAGAAATAGAGTGGGTAATTGTGTTGTTAAGAGTTATGTCAGATGTTTGAGAGTGCTGAGTAACGTTGGTAATTGGATTTTCAGATGGTGGTGAGTCAGTTTGGTCGGCGGGGGCACCGGAGTTAGAAGAGATTTGTCCATTGGTTTGCTGTTTCTTGGTTGATTCTGTGACTATAGAGGAAAAAGAGGAAGATGTTTCGGAATGCAGTGCAACAGAATTTCTGTATGTTTTGATTGCATCGCGCATTGTGCATTTTTTTGTGATTTTTATTTTCAAAATTTCTTTAGCTTGGACGAATTTTTGGTAAGTGTTAGAAGAGGACGGATGATCAGAAGAACAATTAGCGCAGAAAATGCGTTTGCGTTCCTCACGGGTATGTGGTGGCAAACTACAGTTTTTACAAACAGGGGGGCGCTTACAAAATTTAGTTGTGTGCCCAAGTATTTGACATTTTTTGCAACGCATGGCAGCAGGAATATATTGTCGCACATGCACATTGCGCCAAGCGATATCTATTTTTTCGGGTAAATGGAAAAGATCGAATGTTAGAATTACAGCTCCGGATGGTTGCATTTTTTCGTTAATTTTCTTTTGAAATTTGTAGGCAGCCACAACTCCTTGGGAGCTAAGCTCATGGACAATTTCTTCTTCTGAGACATTATTTAAAAAGGGAGCGAATACGGTACCTTTATTAAAGTTTAAATTCTCGTGGTATTTAGCCTTGATGGGGCAAATGCCAACTATCTGTGGACTGCAAAGCACGAGTACTGGGAAAGTGGTTTTTCATTATTCACTGATTCTAAAACAACAAATTTTGGGTTATTTTTTTGAACGGTGGGAAGACAAGGGAAAAAATCCACGCTTTTTTGATAAGTTGCTTTTTTTCTCCTTTTGGATTTGGGGTCATCAGCAAGCAAAGCAAACCGTTTATCCCCAAGATTGGGGGCCCTGGGGGCATGATTAATGTTTATTAAAAAAAAACTATTGTGTTTAATATTATTTCGAATGAAATAAAAGTAAAGAAAAATAAAGAAAACGAAATGAGAAATGTCGTAAAAATTGACACACGCAAGTTTGATCACAGCGAAAGCACACATGAAAGAGAGATAGGTACCGCTCAGCACGAGTGACAGTCGGAGACTGTTATTAAATTAAGCTTTCATTTTAAGTACATATTTAAAAAAAAATTAAATAATGTTTGTTTTTATACCCAGGGTATATTCACTTTGTCCTTCCGTTTGTAACGCAGAGAAGGGAGGCGTGGAAGGTATGGAGAGTATATATATTCTTGATCAGCGTCACCTCCTGAGTCAATATAGCCATGTCCGTCTGTCTGTCTGGCTGGCTGGCTGGGTGTGCGTGGAAATACATTTTTTGGGAAAACTGAGCAACATAATTCAATGAAATTTTGCACTTTGTCTCCGTCGTAAAATGAAATAATAAGAGCATTATTTGCAATAATAGAAGCAAAATATACATAAATACTAGGGATAGTAAGTACAAGCTCTGAGCAAAAACTAGGCGAATTCGGACTAGAGGGCGTGGCACCTCCCATATGAACAAAAAATTCAAAATGTTATACTAAAAGTGTTTTTTGAGATAACCCATCCAAATTGCACTCGAACACTCAGATCAATAAATGCAAGCCCTGAGAAGAAACTAGGCGAACTCGGACAAGAGGGCGTGGCACCTCCCATATAAGCAAAAGTTTCAAAATGTTATACTGAAAGAGTTCCAACCAAATTTCACTCAAACACTAAGAACATTAATTGCAAACTCTGAGCAAAAAGAAGGCGAATTAGAATTAGAAGGCGTGGCACCTCCCATGTAAGCGAAAGTTTCAAAATGCTATACTGAAAGATTTATTTAAGAAAACCTAACCAAATTTCACTCAAAACAGTAAATGCAAGCTCTACGCAAAATCTAGGTCAACTCGGAGAAGAGGACGTGGCACTTGTTCTTATACTCTCTGAGGAGTTATGGAAGAATAAAACAATTTATTTCAAAAAAAACTTGTATGTACAAGAATATTGCGTAGTATTTATCAACTAAGTGCAGTGTAGGGTATTTAATTTCGGCCAGGCCAAAGATACCACCCTTACTAGTTTTTTTTTTTTTTAAATTCAAAAGTATTTTTAAATTTGGAAATTTCAACTGCTATGCGTAGTTTACTCAAAAGCTAGGTATCTCAAAAAATATTCATCATGAGATGCTTAGAATCCTCCAAAGAATTAAATAACATTTTTCTATATCCTGCTTTTTTTTATTTATTTACAGATGAAGAACTTATTCGTTGGGGATGGCCCGAAGATGTATGGTTTCATGTGGATAATCTCTCATCTGCTCACGTTTATCTGCGATTAAAAATGGTATATTTAATTTTATAAAATTTTGCAGAAGTATACAATTACCTATTACTGGCCCTTAAATTTAATAGCATTTTCTTTTCTAAAAAAAATGTTACCTGTTTGAAGTGTAACATTTTTTTAGTTTTGCACTCTACCCTGATAAAATGTTACATTTTTTCAAATAAGAATAAAACAAAAAATTCTATACAAATCAGAAAATAAATTTTCTCTCACAATTGTGACATTTGTTTTTATTTAATTTAATAAATTTGAGTTCATTCGAATGTTTGTAAATAAAAAACCAAATAAAAACTTTCAATATCATCTGTTTGTGAAAAATCAAAATTCAAAATTCTCACCCCGTCGATTGAAAAAAGTGTAAAAATGTTACACTTTTGCCTGCTCAGAGGGCAACAATTTTTAGAAAATTTTAGAAAAGAACATAATATTTTGACAGCCTTCGCACGGGGCAGAAAAAGTGTAACATTTTTTTGAGAAAAGAAAACGACATAAGCTTTTGCTTGAAAAAACTTGTTTTATGCATAGCGAAAATTTTTTTTGGTTAGAACCATTGAAGAACCCAATGTTGTTATCATTCAGCTGAGAGTGGAAAATGTGAGCATTAGTGCAGAAACCGTTTGTAGATTCTAAAGGAAAGGCGGTATAAGATGCCTTGCGAAAGTCAAAAAGTTTTGCTGACCAACGGTCATAAAAAGCTGAGATTGGAGATTGTACTTAACAGACCAAAAAACTATTAAGGGTGTTTAATTAAATGCCCTACACTGCAGTATTTTAAAAATTTTGCTTTTAAGGAAGATGCCACGACCACTTCTCCGAATTCTCAAAGCTTTTGCTCAGTTCTTGCACCTACTGTCCTTAGTGTCTGAGTGAAATTTGGTTGCATTATCTCAAAAAATGCTTTCAGTATAGCATTTTGGATCTTTTACTTATATGGGAGGTGCCACGCCCTCTTGTCCGAGTTTATTTAGATTTAGCTCAGAGCTTGCATTTACTGTTAGTGAAATTTTGTTGGATTAGCTCAAATAATGCTCTCAGTATAGCACTTTGAAACTTTTGCTTTATGGGAGGTGCCACGCCCTCTTGTGAAAATTCACTAAGTTTTAGCCCAGAACTATTAACTATTGCTAGTAATTTTGTGTATTTTGCTTGAGTTATCCTTAATAATGATCTTAATATAGCGTTTTGAACATATTCAGCCAGCCAGACGGACATGGCTATATCGACTCAGGAGGTGAAGCTGATCAAGGATATATGTACTTTTCCATACCTGCCAAGCCTCCTTCTCTGCGTTACAAACAGAAGGACAAAGTAAATATACCCTGGGTGTAGGGTATAAAAACAACCTAGTTACGGTCGGACGGACAAGAGTGGGTATGGTGATGTACCGATGATACTTTAAGATTTGCATATAAGTGAAACTATTTAATTTTGTGGGGAGGAATGTAATGCTGCTTAGTTCTTGGTGTATGTACGTGACTATTTTTGGAGCCGATAATTTCAGTTTGTCTTAATTTTATGGACAATAAATCGATCGTCAGCCACATTAAAAATCTAGTTTAACACACTTACCCTTATTTTTGGCCCGATTTGAATTAACGAAGTTTTAAATGGAACTTCAATGGCGCTTTGCTACAATTCACTACTCCTTGAACAAAATATCAACCAAGAGGTGCTAGGATTTGATTAATTCTATGCCAAGACATTGCAGAGCCTTAATTGCCAACAAAGGACATGCGACAAAAAATTAATTTTGGTGTATTTTGCACTAGCTTCAACTTAACAATATTAGTATTTAATAAACTCTTTAATTATGGCCACTCATTAGTTTTTAATTATAAGGGAATGTCGTCAAGGTTGGGACGGGTTTTGTTTTTGGTCAGTGGTTTTGAAACGGATCGAAAAATTGTTAATTTAAATAAACCAATAAAAAGGTATATTCATCGGCTACAACTTTTTCATAGAAAGTTATTTGATATCGTGATCAGATCAAAAGTTCTAGCCATTTTAATGAAGACAACTTTTTTTGCCGAAAAAAAATTTGCCGTATAAGTTGGGACACTTTCAAAAATCACAAAGTAAGCTAAAAAGTTAAGTTAATCTGCATGATATTATTTTTATTAGAATATTTATTGAAACCATATGTTTGGAGGAAACAATTTAAGCAAAATTATGTCACTCCGCCTAATCTGATTCGCAATTCTTACAGGTGAAGAAACTGTTCCGCATATTAGCGCATTTCAAGTGAACAGCACGTTTGCACGTATTTCCTTGATAGCTGTGACCAATGTGTTAAAATTGGTAATTCCACGATGGGTTTGTCTTACATACCGTGACATTGCAAAATTAAAGGCAACTAAATGCGTCACAATCTACAAAAATCCAATAATAAATGCTTTTTAGTTATTATAAAATCCATCAAATATTATAAAAATATCATTTAAATGGTATCGCAATGCCTTGGAATAAAAAAATGTGCTGTCCCAACTTATACGACATGAGTGTCCCAACCTTTACAAAATTGTCATTTCGTGAAAGCCCAAAAATAATATTTGCCACAACACTACATTTCCATTACGCTTTCACACAATGAAAATTCACTAAATACCCCAATGGGGAATGGAGCGCATCAATAGCGCTTCTGAAGCGCTCTAAAGCAGCAGTGAAGCGCATCTCTCTCGTTGCCAAAAGCGCTGAAATTAACATTGGCATGTCATTGGAACGAAGCGCTTCGCTCTCGCTACCAGAAATGCTCTTTGGATGCGCATCGCTCTCGCATCCAGAAATGCTGTTTGGATGCGCATCGCTCTCGCTACCAGAAATGCTCTTTGGAAGCGCAACGCTCTCGCATTCAGAAATGCTCTTTGGATGCTTTTGGGATGACAATAAAAATATTTAAAAAATTAATTTTTAATTGAAATTTTACATCTTTCGTCACAAAGACACATCAGACTATTATTTTTTTTTTTTGATGTAATTATAATTATTTTTATTTTACTAAACTAATTCTAATTGAAAAATTGCAAGTTGAAAACTTTTGTGTTAGGTCTTGGGCCGGAGTTGAACCGAGGACCTCACGGTTGCTACAACTCTCAATCGCAGTGCCAGTCGCTAGACCACTGCTCTATCATCGCGCTCTTACGAAGACGACTAATTGATTTATTTTGTTTTGTACGTTAATACGTGACCGAAAGCGCTTCGTTCTCGCTACCAGAAATGCTCTTTGGATGCGCATCGCTCTCGCATCCAGAAATGCTCTTTGGATGCGCATCGCTCTCGCTACCAGAAATGCTCTTTGGATGCGCATCGCTCTCGCATTCAGAAATGCTCTTTGGATGCGCTTCGCTCTCGCTACCTATAGCGCAGAAAATATGCGCATACAAATCAGCTCTTTAGATGCGAGAAGGACGCACATCGCTATTGCATCTTGGGGATGCGCATCGAAATTTTCTGTTGGGACAAGACACATTGAACACACTTACACGAAACAATTGATTTAAATTCGGTAAATTACGAGCACGCAGAAACTGTCGAAAAAATCTTTTTTTTATAACAATTTATGCTTTGTTTGGCATAGACATAAATAACACGAGTTGTTCGATGTAAAGCACATGAAACGTTAGGTTGTAAACAGACTTTACTTCGACAGTCATTACATGGGTGTCGCCAGTATCGAAAATTCAAAAAAAACGGCTGTCCCAACTTATACGGCGTCCCAACCTATACGACATTCCCTTACAATTGAATTGTAGTGCTTTTTTTTACCGCTTAGTTTTTGAGTTACAATAAAAAATCTTAAGTATTTTTCAAAATTATGAATATTTCAATTCAACCACCCTCATTTAAATTAATTACACAGGCCGACAAAAATTATACCCAGAAACCAGATTATATATTTCCGTAGGTTTTCGATGCGCTGATTCCGAATCTGGTCGCAGAATTGCTCCATCACGTCAGGTTTTTGAGATATCCTAACCTAAAAGTGCCAAAAATGACGATTTTTCTCAATTTTGAGGTTAAATAGCTCTAAGGATTTGATTTTTGTAGGAAAACTATGAACGGCATCTTAAAAAAATTGTCTTCCTCTTTCAAATGCCGTTGAGTTAGTTTGAATATCTTTTTTTTTCTCTGAGATATGTCTGTTTTTGTTTGTGTCTGTTTTTGTTTGTGTCTGTGTCTGTCTATATCTGTGTCTGTCTGTATATGTTTCTGTCTTTGAATAAATCACGCACACAGTCACAGACAGACAGACACAGACAGATGCAAACTCATACGCAGATAATTACGGACACAGAAAAATAAAGATTTATTCAAAGACAGAAACATATACAGACAGACACAGATATAGACAGACACAGACACAAACAAAAACAGACACAAACAAAAACAGACATATCTCAGAGAAAAAAAAAGATATTCAAACTAACTCAACGGCATTTGAAAGAGGAAGACTAGTATTTTAAGATGCCGTTCATAGTTTTCCTACAAAAATCAAATCCTTAGAGCTATTTAACCTCAAAATTGAGAAAAATCGTCATTTTTGGCACTTTTAGGTTAGGATATCTCAAAAACCTGACGTGATGGAGCAATTCTGCGACCAGATTCGGAATCAGCGCATCGAAAACCTACGGAAATATATAGTCCGGTTTCTGGGTATGTACTTTGATCAAATTTTGTCGGCCTGTGTTATTCTTATTGATATATTCAAAAGTTGTTTGCACAAATTGGTTTAAGTTTTGCTCCTTAAACAAAATTTTTTCTTATCATGGTGCTATTTTTTACCGGCAATGTAAATAAAACAACACCAATCGATTTAAATTTTCTTTTGAAAGTTCAACCACAATTTATTTAAAATTTTTATTCAGCTTTTTGGCAGTTTATTTCACAAAAAGCTGATTCGAATATCGGTTTTACTTTTAGTACAGTAAAAATGTACAATGACCTAGAAAAAATTGCGCTCTGCAATTTTTTTGCTTAATATTTTTAGGACCACTGTAGAGGCCTAAAGCCAAAAAGGTAACCTCCCCACCCTTGCGCTTTAGCCGCCATCTTGAAATATGTTTGATTCAATTTATCTCGTTTCCTGTTGTTTTAAATTTTTGCCGATTTTCTCAACATTGCTTGTTTTGTGTTTTTTGAAATTTCTGCCCTACTCTACTCTACTCTAGCCTGCTCTAAAAGTAACATGACATTTTTCAAAAGCTGCTCTACTCTGATCTAAGTTCGTCCAACAAAGCTAATTTGCAGCGCTTGCAAAAGGGTGACAAGATGACCTTTCTGGCGTTTTTTCTAGGTTTTCATTCATTTTTCGACAACTTTACTGTACTATTTTGTTAGAAAAATTTCAATCCAATCGGATTTCATGACACAATTTCAAAGCGATATCGATTTACAATTTAGATAAAAAGCAAAACCAAGTCGGATTCTACGACATGCCTGATTAAGGTTTTTGGCACGTGTTTTTGCTTCACAATTCTTTCAACACCTTGAAAATCAAATGTATGTTCATTTGATATGTTCTAAAAGAAAAACAGTATTTTAGATTAAATTACGTGCTTACACATTGGGATTTTTATTAAGAAGAAGGAATAAAAGTAAAAAGAGATCACATAGTAGAAAAAAACGTACTTAACATCTCACATAGGGGTATCCGAGTTAAAAACCTGGTCAAAATTAATAGCTCTAAAACTACTGATCCGATTTTGGAAATTTAGGTGTCATTTTATTCAGATTTTTTAGACGATCAAAACAAATATAGACTCGTTTAAAAAATTGTCAATAGAGGGCGCTGTAGACAAGTCAAATTTTTGAGGACTTTTAGCTCCTGTTAGAGCCGATTTTGGTCCTTATAAAGTTTTTCTTTTTCAAATTACTAAAATGATAATTTGATGGTATTAAACTTTTAAAATACATTCAACAGATGGCGCTGTACACATGATAAATGTAGTAACTTTTAGGGTCTTCTATCTTCTATACTGCTTTATTGATTTTAGTTATCAAGGTGTCAATTCATATAACTTAGAAGAGTAGTCCGGGAATACTACAGAATAGAAAATTTGTCCACAGAGGGCGCTATAGACAAAAAATTTTTAAGAATTCTATATCACTGTACCTTATTTAGGATATATGGTTTATTCTTTGGTATTGTTAACTGCAGTAATACTGAATTCTGAAAAAATTGATAATAGAGGCCGATATAAATTACCGAAAAATACTGTTCTTTTTGTTACATTCATTTGTAGATTTCGCAGGCTGCCCTGGGCCAAGATTTACAGAATCTACAATTTGTCCATCCATCCATGTTTTATTTTTTTGCTTAAAATACTCGTCCTTAAAAGATGCCTAAGCGAATTTTTCCTTAATTTGTGACTTTAGTCTAGAAAGTATTTTCAAATAGATTTTCAATTTATCACCTGCGTACTTGACACAGCGAGCCTTAAGCAAAATAAAGTTTTATATCAACCACGTCAAATTCGGCGTACGCAGGATTATTCTACTTAAAAACACTAATTAATAACTGCAAATAAAAGTTTCGTACCTGATCGTCTGAAGACGATATTGCATTTTTACTAATTTTTTTTCTTTGAGTGCATTTAATTTCATATTGTTTTAAGTTTTAAGAAAAAGATAAAAAACTGAGTATGCACAAAATTTTCTGTATGTTTTTAAATTTAAAAACTGCAAACCAAAAAATCGTGACTGATTCCATTCAGGAGATATTGAATTTTAAACTATTTTTTATGCTTTTTATAAAAAAACCGGTTTTTTCGTATTTAAGACAAACACAAACAAAAACCATATATATTAATAGTCACTCCAGATGTGATTTTTGATGCTTAATCTGAATCCGGTCTTAGAATTGTTATATTACATCTCGGTTTTGAGATATCCTCACATAAAAGTTTAAAAAACACAATTTTTTCCTATTTTTGAGGTTATATAACAAGACAAGGTCATTTTAAGCCGAAAAATCTGGTATGACAACTTATAGCCCTAGTTTTTTTCTTCAAAACACAATTGGATTGATATCGAAATCTTTTTTTATGTCGGAGATATCTTAACCTAAAATGCTAAAAAAGTGCAAAATCACGATTTTTGACTATATTGGATGCTATATGCAGGACGCACAAAATTTTTTTGTGAATTTCTATCACCAGAATCATTTGGTACTCTTTTTTGGCTTCAAATTGAGCTATCAAATTGGTATTTATAATATTTCTCTGCAAAGTTACGATCATTTTAAAATCACATCATGAAACTCAAAGTGAAAAATCTCGGTTTTTGGATATATTTGAGGTTGTATACAGTACGGACGAAATTCGCCTGCCTTTTTTTAGTGTAAGAAAAACACAAACAAAAACCGGAAACGAAAATAGTCCAGATGTGATTTTTGATTTTTAATCCGATTCCGGTATTAAAATTGCTCTATTACGTCTGGACTTTGAGATATCCTTACATATGGGACATTCTTTTACAAATCGAACGGATTTCGGGAAAATTTTTTTTTCGAATTTTTAAATCTGGTAAATTTTTTTATATAGTATTTTCTCATCAATTTAGTCGACACGTGTATTGGCATTTTGGCTAAAAAATTTTTTTTTTGCAATTAGAATTATTCAAAGTTTTGAAAAAATCGGATAAAATACAAAAACACCTTGTATTCAAAATGCATTATCTCCGGTTCTACTGAACGGATTAATATAATTTTTTTAATTTATTTTTTCTTTTTACAAGAGCTTTTTATATAGCTATTTACATCCTTTCTATTTTGTTAATTAACTTGTGGTAATAACAATTTAATTGTTTAAACAATATTTTCATGTTTGCGCCCAACACGAAGAAAATTTTAAAAGATGCTACCTTGTGCGCTGTCTTATTATCTAAAAAACGCATATCTTAGAAAACTGGACACTTTAATAGATCCAAAGTTATTAAATATCTCACGGTATTCAAACGACAGATTTAAATAAAATTTCAAATTACCAATTTTTTTTTTTTTGATTTCACTACATTATAAATAATTAATATGTGTGTGTAACATTTTGCGGACCATATTTTCTAAACTAATTTGAGGTCGCTGAGTCCAAAAATCGTATTTATTTTTTTTTTCTTAGGGGCCGTTCTCGAGATAGGCGACCTTTTCGATTTTTGAGGTTATAGCTCCATTTTTTCGAACATATTTTGAGAAACCCAATTTCGATCGAATATGTTTTTGCATTTTTATAGAGAGAAGTTCTTAAGCTTCCAACAGATGTACCAATATCTAAGATCCGATTCAAATTGGCTGAGTTATAGCAACGAAAAGTTCATTTTTATAGTAGTTTTTTACACTTTTTCGTGTTTAAGCCAAATTAAACACGGTTTTTTTGACAGTAGCTTATACAAATATATATTTTTTATATTTTAATAGTGTATGTTTTATGTTTAGTAGTGTATTTAATTGCAATTATTTGGAGTTCAATTTTAGCAAAATCGGATCATTTTTTAAAAAGTTATTAAGGTTTTAGTGAAATAAGACCATTTCGATTTTCATAGAAAACACAAATTATTTTTTAAATTTTTGTTGAAAAAATTAATTTTTTCTATGAAAATCGAAATGGTCTTATTTAACTAAAACATTAATAACTTTTTAAAAAATGATTCACTTTTGCTAAAATTGAACTTCAAATATTTGCAATTAAATACACTATTGAACCAAAATATAAGATATATATATTTGTATACGCTACTGGCAATAAAACCGTGTTTAATTTGGCTTAAACACGAAAAAGTGTAAAAAACTACTATAAAAATGAACTTTTCGTTGCTATAACTCAGCCCATTTGAATCGGATCTTAGATATTGGTACATTTGTTGGAAGCTTAAGAATTTCTCTCTATAATAGTGCAAAAACATACTCGATCGAAATTGGGTTTCTCAAAATATGTTCGAAAAAATGGAGCTATAACCTCAATAATCGAAAAGGTCGCTTATCTCGAGAACGGCCCCTAAGAAAAAAAAATAAATACGATTTTTGGACTCAGCGACCTCAAATTAGTTTAGAAAATATGGTCCGCAAAATGTTACACACACATATTAATTATTTATAATGTAGTGAAATCAAAAAAAAAAAAAATTGGTAATTTGAAATTTTATTTAAATCTGTCGTTTGAATACCGTGAGATATTTAATAACTTTGGATTTATTAAAGTGTCCAGTTTTCTAAGATATGCGTTTTTTAGATAATAAGACAGCGCACAAGGTAGTATCTTTTAAAATTTTCTTCGTGTTGGGCGCAAACATGAAAATATTGTTTAAACATTTAAATTGTTATTACCACAAGTTAATTAACAAAAAAGAAAGGATGTAAATAGCTATATAAAAAGCTCTTGTAAAAAGAAAAAATAAGTTAAAAAAATTATATTAATCCGTTCAGTAGAACCGGAGATAATGCATTTTGAATACAAGGTGTTTTTGTATTTTATCCGATTTTTCCAAAACTTTGAATAATTCTAATTGCAAAAAAAAATTTTTTTAGCCAAAATGCCGATACACGTGTTGACTAATTTACTAAACTACAGCAGTAAAAAAATTTTCAATTACAACAGACCACTTAATAGCTCATTTTGAAGATAAAGAATGGTTTTAAATGCTTCGGTTAGTAAAAAAGAGCAGACGAATTTCGTCCGTACTGTATACAACCTCAAATATAGCCGAAAACCGAGATTTTTCGCTTTAAGTTTAATGGTGTGATTTTAAAGTTAACATAACTTCGCAGAAAAATATTGCAGATGAACATTTGATAGCTCAATTTAAAGCCAAAAGAAAGTACCAAATGTTTCTGGTAATAGAAATTCCCAAAAAAATTTTGTGTGTCCTGCATATAACATCCAATATAGCCAAAAATCGTGTTTTTGCACTTTTTTAACTTTTTAGGCAAAGATATCTCCGACAAAAAAATAGATATCGTTATCGGTTTGATTGAGTTTTTAAGTAAAAAACTAGGGCTATTAACTGTGATACCAGATTTTACGGCATAATATTACCTTATCTTGTTATATAACTTCAAAAATAGGAAAAAAAATGGTGTCCTTTAAACATATATGTAAGGATATCTCAAAGTCCAGACGTAATAGAGCAATTCTAATACCGGAATCGGATTAAGCATCAAAAATCACATTTGAAGTGATTACTTTCGTTTCCGGTTTTTGTTTGTGTTTTTCTTAAATACGAAAAAACCGATTTTTAAAAAAATAAATGGTGCGGAAATGATACCTTTTATATGTATGTATGTAGGTATGTATATATATATCCATTAGTGTGTATCGAAAAACGAACACCCAATTCCACACTCAAATTATGAAAGAAGAGAGATAAAAAAATCCGGGAATATAAATTTTTTTACTTTAAAATAAATTCCTAGCTGGCCAAATGGCCATTGTTTATAAAAACCGAGTGATTTTGTACTGGAGCCTATGTTACGGTAAATTTTTTTCCCAAAAACACCATAGATATCGATTCGTGGTCTAAAATAACTTATGTGTGCAAATTTTCAGATAGTTCGTATGACGTGCAGGAGCGTCAGCAGAGGAATAAGAAACGATTATCTTCAATGAAACGAATACTTTTTGTACTGGAGCCTATCTAACGGCAGATTTTTTTCCAAAAAACACTACAGATCTCAGTTCGTAGTCGAAAACAACTTATGTATGCAATTTTTCAGAGAGATTGTATGACGTGCAGGAGTGTCAGCAAAGAAAAAAAAGCACTTATTTTCAATCAAATGTTTAATTTTTGTACTAGAGTCCATCTAACGATTCATTTTTTCAAAAAAAACTTGTGGTACTTGATTCGTCATAAAAAATAAACTATGCACCCAAATTTTAAGATTGGTGGAACGACGTGTGGGAGTGTCAGCCAAGGATTAAAAAATGGTATACAGCCATTTCATGCCTATCGTAACTCGCTGAAATTTGGTATATGGTTTCGTTTCATGCTTAAACTTTGAAAAATGGCAAAAAAAAAACTTTGCGATTCTTTTTGTGGCTTGTGGAGGGGTGCAAAAAGTCGAAAAATAGGTAAAATGTAACAAACTCTCCTCAAATAATTACCAATAACTTGGCCATTTCTTAACCAATTTTCATGTTTAGACCTGTTTTGGAAAGGCATTGAATCAGGCTATAAGCTGAAAGTAAAATTTTTTGTAGTTGATAAAAAGTACTACATTTATTACTAAACTACAAAAAACGTGCCTGTGTACACTTTTGTTACCTTACAAAATATTTTTTTTGGAAAGAAAAAAAAAATAATCTTTCAGTCAAAAAAGAGAGAAAATTGGTATGTCTCGAGGCTTAGAAGTTATGATTTTTTGAAAATTTAAAAAATGGTCCGATCAGAAAATGGCCCATAGCTGGAACTTTTCTTATCTCATTTTTATGTTTGGATCATTTTTAGAAAGGGATTGAATCATTCTATGCGCACAAGTAAAAGTGTTTTGTATTTGGTAAAATTACTAAATTTACTACTATTTTAGTACTAAACTACTAAAAACGCTATAGTACCTATTTTCGACCTTCCAAAATAATTTTTTAGAAAAGAAGACAAAATTACCTTTCAAATGAATCTAAAATTTGGATGGTACCATTAATGGTATAGGAGTAATGATTTTTTTAACATTTTAGTACATGCAACATTTCGTATAATGTAGGTTTTTTTGTAATTTACATCATTTTAAATTCCTCGAAAGATTTTGAAAATGAAATACGCCGTGCTGCAATACGATTACCATGTACCAAATTTCAGCGAAATCGGAAGGAGTGTGGCAGATCTTGTTACGATAGGCAAGAAATCGCTGTATACCATTTTTTAATCCTTCGCTGACACTCCCACACGTCGTTCCACCTATCTTAAAATTTGGGTGCATTGTTTATTTTTTATGACGAATCAAGTACCACAAGTTTTTTTTGAAAAAATGAATCGTTAAGTGGACTCTAGTACAAAAATTAAACATTTGATTGAAAATAAGTGCTTTTTTTTCTTTGCTGATACTCCTGCACGTCATACAATCTCTCTGAAAAATTGCGAACATAAGTTGTTTTCGACTACAAACTGAGATCTGCAGTGTTTTTTGGAAAAAAATCTGCCGTTAGATAGGCTCCAGTACAAAAATTATTCGTTTCATTGAAGATAATCGTTTCTTATTCCTTTGCTGACGCTCCTGCACGTCATACGATCTCTCTGAAAATTTGCACACATAAGTTATTTTAGACCACAAATCGATATCTATGGTGTTTTTTGGAAAAAAATTTACCGTTAGATAGGCTCCAGTGCAAAATCACTCGGTTTTTATAAACAATGGCCATTTGGCCAGCTAGGAATTTATTTTAAAGTCAAAAAATTTATATTTCCTGAGCTGTTTATCTTTCTTCTTTCATAATTTTAGTGTGGAATTGGGTTTTAAAACTCGCCCATACATTTCAATACACACTAATATCCATATATATATATTACACATATATACATATACAATTATATATATGTACGTATATACATATATATGTGTACATAACATGTATATACACACCGAGATATACTCAAAAATCGTTAAAAAAACTAAAAGGTCGAAAAAAAAACGGCTGGACGTTCGATTTCGCGGATTGCGGATTTAGATACTAGAAGGGTCCCCCAACATTATGCCTGAAAAAAATCGCGGGTGGTATTTCAAAAAGTTAAAATTTTTTAAAAACCACCGTGTATGGGCATATCCGAACATAATCTCCTCTTATATGTCCCAGGTTTTAAGAAAATTTTTTTACCATGTTCAATAACCAAATGTGGTGGAACATATTCCTAGATGTATAAAATGAAATTCCCAATAGGTGAACGAAAAAATTTCGACCCGAGAGGGTGTCGTTTCATCTAAAAATTTTGGGAAAATCGAGATTTCCAATAATATACGGGAGAGCACATATTTCAGAAGTAGTAGATATGTTACGGGGCACCTTTCAAACATTCTGGAGTAAAATTTAGAAAAATCGTATGTGGGTCGTGGCGACAAAATGGGTTAAAAAGTCAAAATCGGTCATTACGGTCCTAAAATTCTAGCAAATTCTTTGATGAAAAATAAATTGAGTTTGCTTATGAAAATTTTTTAATTTAAGCGCCCCCTGCCGTGTAAAAAATGAAAATCGAAAAATTTTGGGTAAAAAATGCGATTTTTGGCGAAATGCGATCGAGCACACCATAGCGACACATAAAGCAAGGACATATAAGAGGAGATTATTTTCGGATATGCCCATATGTGTCAGCAAAAAGTGCAACTATTTTGCCAAAACTATGGTGTATAGAAATGTTCTTAGACTGAAAGAAGCGAACCATTTCAAACACCAAATTTTTGGCAGTGTAGATGATACTAAAAATATCACAACAGATTATTTACTACCAACAACACGGTTCGACGGGAAGTTTTCAGTTAAATTTCCATCCATGGACTACTGGACATCGCATCACCTAGACCCACCAAATGAAATAAATATATACGCATAAGCAAGATGAGGGGGTTGTTGCTGAATTTTTTGTACCGAACTCCAATACTTGCGAATTCTATAATCTACCTGGTGACTGCAGCATCTTTCAAGCAGATAGTTGCGATTCAAAAAGCCGCAGATTTTTTAGTAGGAAATATTTCTTATAACAAAATAAACATTTACGTTGAGTATCAAACTGTTACGAGTCTTTGCAAAAGGAACTCAGTACGATTACTGTGGGTACCTAGACACTACAACATTGTGGGTAATGAAAGGGCTGATAAGCTTGCTAAACAAGGTGTGCAGTTACTCGATGCTCCCTTGATTGTAAAAGTACCACTTAAGTTCTACTATACGCAAAAGACCAAGCATCTAGAAAGTTTAGCGGAAAATAGATGGCTAAACAATATTAAAAACAAAACGGCTAAAAAATTCTTGCCCTCTTACAATAATAACAAAACAACATATGTCTCACTTTTAGCAAAATTAATTACAGACTGTTGATAAGTGTTGCAACTGAACACTGCACATAGGGGTGTCTGAGTTAATAACCTGGCCAAAATTAATATCTCTGAAACTACTGGTCCGATTTTGCAAATTGAGGTGTCATTTTATTCAGATTATTTCAGATTTTATTCGTTTAAAAAAAATTGTCAATAGAGGGCACTGCAGACAAGTGAAATATTTGAGGACTTGTAGCTCCTGTAGTACTGAGCCGATTTTGGTTTTTATAAAGTTTTTCTCTTTCACTTTACTAAAATGACAATAGATGGCATTAAACTTTTGAAAAACATTCAGTAGATGGCGCTGTACACATGATAAATGTTGTTACTTTTAGGGTCTTCTATCTCGTATACTGCTTTATTGATTTTAGTAATCAAGGTGTCAATCAATTTATATAACTCAGAAGAGTAGCCCGGGAACACTACAGAATAGAAAATTTGTCCACAGAGGACGCTATAGCCAAAAACATCACAAAAACATTTTAAAAATTCTATATCACTGTACCTTTTATAATAGATATGGCTTATTCTTTTAGTGTTAACTGGAGTAATACTGTAATACTGAATTATCAAAAAAATTAAAAATAGAGGCCGACATAACTTACCGAAACTCCAACTTTTCAATCTCCGAACTAATAATCTCAAGTTTTTGAAAAACAATTATTTTTTATTTTAATCTGAAAACTCTTCGCCATCAAATAATTTCTGAGAATTTTAGTCCTCTAAATTCGTTCATTTTTTCGTTTATAATTTCTTTAAAACTAAAAATATCACATGTATAGGCATCAGCAAAAAGTGCAGCTATTTTGCCAATTGGAAATATTAGGAGCCAAATTTTGCAGTTTTAGCTACAAAAAGATTTAATTTATGAGAATTTTTGGTAGATAAAATTGGGACTCGTGAGGATCCATTACTTTTCTGCTTTTAAAAATTTACAATTTTTCAATAAAAAATACTCAGTTACTTATAAAGTTTGAACACACTATTTTGACTCTTATAATGATTCTTTTTTTATTAAATTAAATTCATTGTAAAGAACGCACCTGTCGTAGAATAATCCATTCTGCAATTTTTCGTTTTTTTCTGCACTTAAAGAAATATATGCACTTAAATCAACACTTCTTTCGCAACTTTAAAGTTTTTTTTTTAAATGTTTTACAAAACTTCAACTTTATTAGCGTAGTATGCAGCCGCAAATTGATTTAGATAAAATCGGGTGTCAGATTTCTTTAGTTTGGAGTATAAGCTGTATAATAAAAAAAAAGTTGAATCATTTTGGACCAATTACAAAAATTCGTTTTTGACCGGCTTTTTGGGTTAAATCTCCCTATGTGCACTGTCTAATTGGACACCATGCATACAGGATGGGATTAATATCAAACAACTGGTGCATAAACTGTTCAAAACCCGATGAGGAAGATACGGTAGAGCGCGTCTTATGTTATTGCCCGGCGCTAACAAGACGCAGAATGGCTACTCTGGGCAGGCTATGTTCGGCTCCGTAAATAAGATAGCTGGAACAGCTTTATCGAAACTAATGAATTTCGCCTTAAAAACTGGAACCGATATAGATGAAAATCATGAAGCCAGAACATTACTATTCTCCTAATAGAAGGGAATTTGTGGTAACGCTATGGACCTAGTTGGTCTATGTGAGGTTTTTGCTCACGCAATTACCGCCACCCTAACCTAACCTTACCATTCGGAAATATTCGGAGCCAAGTTTTGCAGTTTTAGTTACAAAAAGATTTCATATATGAGAATTTTTTATAGAGAAAATTGGGGCTCGTGAGGATCCATTATCATCGCGGATTTTGATCAATCTTATATTAATCGATGCTAAATTTCATAACCATTCAGAAAAAATCCGGCCGACCAAATTTTTTTTGCGGAAAATGACCGGCAGACCTATTTTAATGGCGCGATAGTGGGTACAATTTCTCTGTTATTACTGAAATTTGTTTTTTTTTTTTTTTAATTTACGTGTTTTAATGTCAAATTTAAAAATACCTTAGTATGCGGGCTTAGATGTATTCCGTTTGTAATGCAAAAAAGGCGTGGCAGGTATAGAAAAAAAAAATTAAGTAAGTTGAAAGTGTCGTTATTATTAATAGTTTTGTACGGCTCAGCATTATACAGATATAAAACATAAACAGTTTTTATAAATATTTTATGAACCAACTGAATGTGGATGGCAATCAAACGAAGACAGTAAGCTTGAACCGTTGTGGCCCATCAGCACCATTAAAAGTTAAGAAATTTTGAGCAACCAACAAAATGAGGAGAAGAAGAGGAAGGAAATTATGCATAATTTTGATATAAATGATTACACTGTGCTAGTCGGAAATTCTAACATTTATGAGACCCATGTCGTAAACATAACTCAGGTTTATTTATTAATAACACTGTGCTCGAATCGGAGCAGTTTTTTTCTAACAATGATGGGACCCATGTAGTAAACATAATTCGGGTATGCTGATTTCAATGGTCATAGTCATTTTTATGGTTTGGCTCTTGTTTCCGAGAAATTCAAGTCTGAAAATTTGACTAAAAAAAAAAAATTTATAAAAAACAGGTATTTTTTTCCTTTCAACCATTACCTTTCTACAGATACCTGGTGCAAACCATGTGTAAACGATCAAGAAATTTGTTCATGGAATCCGATTTGACTATAAATTGGCAAACGTAATAGTTGCATAGTGGAAAAAATTACTACCAAATATTTTTTCAAAATTTAAAAAAATGGCGGAGATATGGGACTTTGAAATTTTTAGGTTAGTTTTTTTTGAGAAGCTATAACTTTAGTTGCATTTTTATTTATTTATTTATTTATTTAAGTTTCATTTACTGAGCTGAATGCCCTTATAAATTACAATAATGATTTTTTTATAATACAATTGAAAAATATAAACATTAAAACAAATGAGCGAGACTAAAAATTATAATTTCGTATAAAAACAGCTCACAAATAAGAGCCAGGTAACAGCCGGCTGGATCCGAAAGTAGTGGTTACAAACAAGGTGGTTCAAATAGTACCGGAACAAAGCATTATTGAAATATGCAATTTGAAAGAATACTGCAAGAGTTTTCTTAAATCGCTTTTCTGAACTCTTTGCCCAGGGGCTATGGCACGGCAGAGAATGGTGCTCAAGAACGACCCTAGCGTTAGATGGACGCTATACATTGCAACCACTATCTCGACGAAAAGCGCTGGAAGGAGCGGTATGGCCACAGCGTTAGATGAAACGCTTTGTGGAAGCTGGTATGATGAAAGTAGTGGTTACAAAAAAAGAAAGTGGTTCAAATAGTACCGGAACAAAGCATTATTGAAATATGCAATTTGAAAGAATACTCGCAAGAGTTTTCTTAAATTGCTTTTCTGAACACTTTGCCCAGGAGCTATGGCACGGCAGAGAATGGTGCTCAAGAACCACCATAGCGCTAGATGGACGCTATACATTGCAACCACTATCTCGACGAAAAGCGCTGGAAGGAGCGGTATGGCCACAGCGTTAGATGAAACGCTTTGTGGAAGCTGGTACGATGAATTGCCATCTAAATGAAATTAGTGGATGATGTAACGATGCATGTCATAATAATCGTTGTATTTCTTGTCGGCTGAAAATGATACCGAAGCTAAGCGATGTAAAGAGTTGGCACAGTTATGGACTGTGGATGCTGAAATTCAAAAGAACGCGTGCACAATGGACGCTTAGTTCTTAAAGAAAATAGCAAAGTAGCACTCTGTGACAAGCCGCTGCAATCTTACAGAATGATGTTTTCCAAGTAATCTATAATTTTTTTATTAATTTGATGAAAGGATTCATTAAAATCGATTACATTAAAAACCATGTTAAAATCACTACAAGAGCGTCGAAGTGGCTCTTGAAGCATGTAGTTAGTTCTATGATGACGCAGATGGAAAAATTCAAAATTTCTAGTTGGGCGATAAGGTACATTAAAGGTAACCATACTTAATAAGTATTCACTAATAATATCGCCTTTTATAAGCTTAAGTAAAAAACATATGTTAAGCATGGTTCTCCGATTTTTTAGAGAAGGTAAATTAATTAGCTTCAACCGATGTCTATAAGGGGGCAAATTGATGCTAGGATCCCATGGAAGATTTCTTAAAGCAAATAAAAGAAACTGTTTTTGAACTGATTCAATAGAATTGATATGGCATTCATAATGAGGACTCCAAACAACAGAACCATACTCTAAAATGGGTCGTACGAGCGAGGTGAATAATAACTTTGTTACGTAAGGATCAGAAAATTCTTTAGACCAACGTTTCATGAAACCGAGAACACTATTAGCTTTGCTCACAATTTTGGAGATATGTAGATTAAAGCTTAGTTTGGAATCCATGGTTACTCCTAAGTCTTCAAAGGATATAAGACGTTCCAGAATGCAATCAACAACTTTGTAGTTGTAAAGAATTAAAGGCCTGCGTGAAAATGAAATTAATTTTACACCAAGCTGTAAAATTATCAATATCATGTTGTAGGCAGAAAGAGTCAAATGCATTTTTGATAGGCTTAAAAAGTTTGACGTCGTCGGCATACATTAGCACGTAACTAGTATTTATGACGGATGGCATATCATTCATAAACAAAATAAATAATAATGGACCAATATGACTGCCCTGGGGAACTCCAGATGTAACGGGATATTCATTTGATTTTATTCCCTTAAATAAGACACACTGAGTTCTGTTGCGTAAATAAGAACGAATCCATTCAAGCAAAAGACTTGGAAAACCAATCAAGGAGAGTTTTAAAAGCAACAAATCATGATTAACAACATCGAAAGCTTTACTGAAATCGGTGTAAATAACATCAGTCTGATAGCCCTTATCAAAATTATTGATTGTGCAAGTAGAGAACTCCATCAAATTTGTTACAGTTGATCTACCTTGCAAAAAGCCATGCTGGTGAGGAGAAATGTAAGGATTAGAACAAAGCAATTTGCAACGTTAAAATGTGCTCGAAAAGTTTAGGCAGTGCGCTTAATTTAGCAATCCCCCTATAATTAGATATCATAGATCTGCTACCAGATTTATGTAAAGGAATTATAAAAGATGCCTTCCACACTTCAGGGAAAATGCCGCAAGTTAGAGATTTTTTGAATATTTCATAGATTGGGAAAGCGAGAACTTCACAGCAATTTTTAAGAACACAAGATGGAATACCATCGGGTCCTGCAGCAAATGAAATTTTAATTTTGCTTAATTTGCTAAGGACGATGTCCTTATCAATATGTGGCATTCTTACCAGACCCGAAGCTACTGGAAAAGGATAATCATTACAATTAGGGGAGATGTGTGTACCTTGGTCCAAGTGTACCTCGGTCCGAGTGCCGTTTGCCACTCAACAGCTGCACGTGTACGATAATGTTCTTCTATGGAATTTTCTACTCATACCGGTGACTCATATTAGTTGACTTCAGACCGTCAAGCTGCATGCGTGTATAAAAAGCGACGGAAAAAGTGTTTTTTGTGTGTAAAAATTTGTTTTTGGAGTAAACTACGAAACGTTTTTTGACAAACTTACTTGAAATATTTTAGTTTTGCAACATCAGGAAGGAAGTTTAGTTATTTTTTTTAAGCTTTTAGTGTGTTTTAGATGTATTTTCATTAATATATGTTATGGGTGTTGACAGTTTTTAAAACATGCTGTCTGTGTGTACCTTGGACCTATGCTTATTGACCAGGAAGCCTTTTTCCACGGGCAACCAGGAAGCCATAATCGCCTCTCAGTATAATATTATTATTATTTACGTGATTAATGTATTTATTTGCAATAATTTTTGTTTAATTAATTGTTTTTTACTAAATACACTTTTTTGTGTCATAATTTTTGTTTATGAAATTTTTTTTTTTTTTTTATTGAAAAAAATGTTACTTTTGATTACGTAATAAATGGTTCTTTCATAATTTATTTACTAAATACAATGTATTCTCTTTTATGTTTAATAGTCCAAGGTACACTTGCATGGTGTTCCTTGGACCGTTTGAGATTGCAACGGAAAAAGTAATATTTCTACTCAATGGTAAGACATAGAAATATCATTGTCACGTCATTTGATGCTGCAAGCACTGTAGAAATATAACTTAATCAAAAAACTAAAGAAACTTTTTTGGAAAATCCTACACATTGAAAAAACTGAAAAGCGGACCAAGGTACACACATCTCCCCTATATGTGGACGATGAGTAAGTAGATTGAAAAAATTTTGCAAAAAGATTACAAATATTAAATTCATCATCGGATTCCACTTCATCGTATTTCATTGCCGTTGGAAAGGCATTATTCTTTCGTTTTAATTTAATGAAGCTCCAGAAAGACTTGGGATCGGATTTCAAATTTAGTTTTACCTTTTGTAGGTATGATTGATAGGCTTTATTGCATAATAATTGATACCTATTCCTTGCAGAACAATAATTGGTGTAGTCTGTAGATTTGGACGACATTTTGAACTTTCTGTAAAGTTTAGATTTTAAGTTTCTCAATTTACGTATCACATTAGTAAACCAGATTGGGCCAGAAGAAGCAGATTTAAAAAATTTTGGTACAGAATGTTCAAAACAACCAATAACAGCATTACTAAAGGATAAGACTATATCATTAAGACTTTTAGCCGTAATGATGTCTTCATCGAGATGAAGAACAGAGTTCCAATCAATTTCAGATAGCATCTAATTCAATAAAACATAATTAGTTTTCTTGAAGTAAAAAGATTTATCGCCTGTGAAACTGTCTTTAATGCTACTAGTCACATGTACTTCTAATACAATTTCCAGGGAAGGATGGTAGGAGTCTTCAGGCAACGCTAAAGGATCACAGCGTGAGATACGAATAATATCACTGTCATCAAAGAAAATCAAATCTAACGTTCTAGACCTCAGATTCAGTACGTGATTTACTTGAAAAAGTCCCAAAGCAGATATAGAATTTAAAAAATCTGTTTCAAGCTGGTTGCCTGGCGATGGAAGCAACTTTATAGGATCCAAAGTATTGGAAGTCCAAGAGATGTTTGGTAAATTAAAATCACCTGTAACCATTAAGTGAGCGTCAGCTTTTAACTTATAGCTTACAAGTTTTATTGCATTATAATGTTTAATGTAAACATCATAGCTGGAGTGAGGTGGAATATATGAACAGGTTATATATAAGGTTAAAAGTTGAAATTTAACAAAAACACAACAGAATTCAATGTCTAGGAACTCTTCCAAAACGATTTCTTGGGAGAATAAGTTTGAGCAGACAGCGATTAAAACACCACCACCACTAGAATTATTATTTGGAATAGAATTTCTATCTTTACGATATATTATGAAGTTGCTTGCAAAAACTTCAGTACTTAACGTACTGGGTTTAAGCCATGTTTCAGAAAAACAGATAATATGGTATTCAAATCCACTACTGTTAATAAAGATGTTATTAAGCTTAGTATTTAAGCCTCTAACATTCTGATAAAGTATATTAAACTCAATTAGTTTTTTGAAGCAGAATCTTGAGAAGGCAGAGAAGTATTTTGAGTATTATAAGGCAAAGTAACACTTTTTGAGCTAACACTTTGACGATTTGACTTATGCCGAGGAACGAACTCATGAACTACCACATTTTTGGGCCAAAACAAGGGATCAATCAACTTCTCAAATACATTGGGAGGCAAAGTTAAGCGAAACGAGGAAGTGACTCTTTCATAAGAAAAGTTAAATTTAGAGACTTTAACTTTTATATTAGGCAGTTTCAAATTGGTGTTTATATGATGCAAAACATCTACCTCAGTATTATCCGCTGCTAACCGAGAGATAAAAATAGATTTGATTGATGGCAAAGCTACCAGTTTTTTAGAAATAGCCCCAGGAGCAACCGCATTTAACGTTGAGGACCCAGAAGGACTAACAGTAATTTGACCAGTAACAGGACCATTGACAGTTAAGGGATCAGAAGAGGGGGCAGTAGTTTGACCAGAATCCTTAACAACTTCGTTAAAAGGTACATCATTCCGAAATGATGAAGATGAATCAAGAGGTTGAGCATCAGACGAACCTGATTTAGGTAGAGATTCCACTGCAGAAGCAGCTGTAGAAACATTGCTTGGAGCTTCTATCGCGTTATCTGGAGGTGGAGAAGAGTTAATCTCTTCAACTGAGATTGCAATAGGTGAATTCATATCAATTAAGTTGGTAATTGTAGGAGGAATATTTAAGTTTAAAGGCGTAGCTTTTATATTATTCAATGATGCTTTGGATAGGGCATATGATGAGGTAGATTGCTCATCAATGCACTTGCTCTCATTAAAAAATTTTACAAGCTGGTCAAAGCTCGCTTGCGTAGCAGAAAAATTTTTTTGAACTTCGGCAAGACCTCTACGAGTTGCTTTTAGTAATTTGCACAACTCGATTGCAGAAGAGTTGCACTTTTCACAACACCAGCGAAGACCAATATTTTTGAAGATAATGTCCTGAATTCTACCATTTATGCCAGCACATGAGAGATGAGCTACATTTTCGCATAGCCAGCAGGAAACAAAATGTTCAGTAATTGACTTTTTGCACCGTGGAACGTAACAGTTCATTCTGCGGCAATCAATTCTCAATTTTATGATGTCAAATGATTTGTCTTGAAACAGGCTTTAAAATAAAAATTAGCAAAAATTATTATTTTTTTTTTATATTATTTACACTGAAAAAAAAAAATTTAAATTGGGTTTCCCAAAATACGTTATTTTTGATATTTTTATTTTTCTTGCAAAAAAAGCTACAGGTGTAATTTATCAGTCCTCCAAAAATTAGAGTGGGCCTGCCAGTGGTTCTCCAGAGAAACAATAAAATGTAGTATCTTCCGCAATTTTTCAGTACATTTTTTCAATTCGAAATTTTTATTAAATAAAATTTTCAAACGCTGAAGTTAGTTTATTGACTGTTTTTTTGCTTGTATAGTACTAATGAAAGTACCAACGCACTTTTTTCAAATTCAAATTAAAGTTTAAATAAAAATTTCAAATTCAAAAAAATTGTACAGAAAAATTGCGGTAGAAGCCACATTTTATTGTTTTTCTAGAGAACCACTGGCATGCCCATTCCAATTTTTGGAGGACTGGTAAGTTATGCCTGTAGCTTTTTTTGCAAGAAAAATAAAAAATATCAAAAATGACGTCTTTTGGGAAACTCAATTTAAAATTATTTTTTTTTTTTCAGTGTAAACGATTTAAAAAAAATAATAATAATTTTTGCTAATTTTTATTTTAAAGCCTGTTTCAAGACAAATCATTTGACACCATAAAATAGAGAATTGGATAAATGCAACTAAAGTTATAGCTTATCAAAAAAAAACTAACCTAAAAATTTCAAATTCCATATCTCCGCCATTTTTTTAAATTTTGAAAAAATATTTGGTAGTAATTTTTCTCACTATGCTACTATTGCTTATGCCAATTTATAGCCAAATCGGGTGCCATCAAAAAATTATTGATCGTTTTGAAATGGTTTACACCACCTATTCCGTTTGATCAAATTTTTCACTTTTGTAACCAATTAAGTGTTCACGCCTACAAAAAGTACAACAAAATGCTAAAAAAAATCTTTTTTTTTTTTGTAAAAATATCTAAACGATTTTGCGTAATTTGGATGTGGTTGCATTGTGGAATTACATTTGATGCAGGCATTGAAATAAGCTGTAGTAATACCCTATTTCTGCAGTAATAACTTCAAATTTGCAGTAATAACTTCAGAATATTGTAAAAAATTGTAATAATAATTTTCACCCAAATTCATATTGCTTCGTTTTGCGTTAATAACGCTTATAACCGTTGTTTTAGTTGTCTAACCTCACCAATTTGGGCTAAAATGTAGGAACCACAATAAGTACTCGGCAACTCTACTTTAAACATATTTTTATAAATGCATTCGAAGAAAATTTCGCTATAAATTTTCAATTTTAAATTGAACCATTGCCATGATATCTGTTTTTTAATATTTAATATTAATCACTTGAATAAGACATTAAAAAAATTTTGCTAAAAATTGCAAATAAAAACAAACAATTCGAAGAATAAAAACAAAAAAAAAACTCTGCAGTAATAACTTTTTCTTATTTCAACCCCTGATTTGATGGTTGAAACGATTCTCCAGATGGTTTTTCAATGCTCTCTTTAGTGCAGATATTAATTATAATTAAATTATAATTACTTAAATATTAAAACAATTAATATTAATAATTCATGCACATATATTTTATATTTTGATTTTACATATATTCAATTGAAAAATCTTATTCATAATAATCGATTCAAATTATTTGAAAACTTCAATATCAATTGTATAAAATTTTAAAATATTTTTGAATTTAATTAAAAAAAAAGTAAATTAAATTAAAGTATTAGGATACTACATACCTTCCCCTTCTAAAAAAAAAATTTTTAATGTTAAATAAGAATAAAACAAAAGATCCAGTTTTGAAAATCTTAACTAAACAATATTAAAAGTTACGTGTTTTTTTGATTTTAGTGGGTTAGTGTTATAAGTTTCTGATGTACTTAAGTATGCTGGTTTAAATTGATCAATTGATACTGAACGAGTTGAATTGCCAGATTTAATTTTGAATACTTTATCGGTTCTTTAAATAACTTTAAAAGGGCCTTCATAAGGCGCTTCAAGACCATATGGTCTTATTATTTTTACAAAAACGTATTCACATGTTTTCAAAGTTTTGGGAACATATTCCCTCCTATTATTTGTATGATGATTAAGTATACTTCTTGTCTCTGCAAAATGTCCTTTTATTGAGCGAGGTTGTGTTGGAATTATTTGGAACTATAATTTCACCTGGAATTTGAAGTTGTTGACCATAGACTAGATCTGCAGGACTGCATTGCAAATCTTCTTTGACAGCGATTCGAATTCCGAGTAAAATGCTTGATAGTTTTGTAGTCCAGTTAACTGGATCTTTACAAGCTATTAATGAACTCTTAAGTTGTCTATGGAATCTCTCAACCATTCCATTTGCTTGTGGATGATAACGAGATGTATGGATTTTATGCGAACCTAGTAGTTTAGTTAATTCAGAAAATAAATAAGACGAAAATTGTCTTCCTTGGTCGACAGTGATTTTTAATGGGATACCAAATCTGCACACATAATTTTGAACGAAAGTAGTTGCAACAGTTTTTGCAGTAATGTCTACTAAGGGAAATGCTTCTGGCCATCGAGTGAATCTATCAATTATAGTTAAAATATATCGATGGCCTTGTGAAACCGGGAGAGGACCAACTATATCCATATGAATATGTTAAAAACGTCCGTTTGGTATGTCGATTTTTTTAATTGGAGATTTTGTGTGAAATTGGACTTCTGATTTTTGGCACTTTAAATAGTTTTGTGTCCATTCATTTACATTTTTCTTCATATTTGGCCAGAAATATTTATCAACTATTAATTTTCTAGTTGGTCGAATACCAGGATGTGATAGTTCATGTATTTTTTTGAATATTGGTATTCTCATTGATTGTGGAACAAAAGGTCGGTTGTTTTTCAATGAAACATCACACCATATTTTGAAATTCAAGAGTGGTACATTAACTTGTTTTAGGTTAAATTTTTTACTGGGTATTTAATTAAGTCTTCAAGTTCTTTATCTTGAATTTGTTCTTTCATAAGTGTTTCTAAATTAATGTCAAAATCATTTATTTCTTCAATTTCGGGTAGTCTTGATAATGTATCTGCTACAACATTGTTTTTACCAGTAATGTATTGAATATCGTTGGTGAATTGCGCAATATATTCTAAATGCCGTATTTGTCGTGGAGATCGATCAGTTTTAGAATTAAGAGCGTATATTAAAGGTTTATGGTCAGTAAACACTGTAAATTGTCTACCTTCTAAGAAATGTCGAAAGTGTTTGATTGCAGAATAAATTGCTAGTAATTCCTTATCAAAGGTGGAATATTTATTTTCTGCAGTTGATAACACAGGTTTACAAAAAAAAAAAAAAATGTCATGGCGTTTTGACCGGACTATGTGTTTCCTAGGGACTTTGACGTCCTGAATCTAAATCCAGGGTCCGTTTTTTCCCAGAACGTCTGAGAAAAATTTTTCAAGGTCATATGGAGGTCATGTGCCGTTTAGTGATAAATTGGCTAAAATTCTGAATTTAATTTTTTGTCATTGAGTTTTTAGTCCTTAAAAAGAATATGCGATCAAAAAGGGTATCTCGGACCTAGTTTCGGAGATATAGCCATCGAAAGATCCGGATATATCTTCTATGAAAACCGCTATAAGTTGGAAACTCCTGGATGGATTTGTATAATATTGGTGTCATATGAAAGGTAGTTTGACAGTCTATAAAAATGTTTTGAGAATATTTTCAATTGGATTCATAGTTTTCGAGATATCAGCTTTTTTGAAATTTTGTGAAATTTTTCAATTACAACAACAAATAAATCAACAACACCAGCAACAACAACAACAAACAAAACAACAATAATAAAAACAAAAATAAAATACCTTTCATATGACACCAATATTTTTCAAAGCCATTCAGGGGTTCCCAACTTATAGCGGTTTTCATAGAAGATGTATGTTCTGATCTTCCGATGGCTATATCTCTGAAACTAGATCCGAGATACTCTTTTTGCTCACATATTCTTTGTAAGACCTAAGAGCTCAATGATTAAAAATTAGTTTCAGAATTTTAGCGAACTTATCACTAAACGACACATGAACCCCATTTTGCCCTTCATATGACCTTGAAATCTTTTTTCTCAGACGTTCTGGAAAAAAACGGACCCCGGATTCAGATTCAGGACGTCAAAGTCCCTAGGAAACACATTGTCTGATTAAAACGCCATGACATTTTTTTTTTTTGTAAACCTGTGTAATTTCTTTGAAAAATAAGCATGTGGTTCCATTTCTTTTGAATATTGTTGTAAAACTGCACCTGTTGCTATATTAGAAGCATCAAATGCAATTGAAATGGAAGCATTTTTGTCAAAATGAGTGAGTAAAGTTTTTTGAGTAAATTTTGATTTGAGGTTGTTAAAGGATTTTTCTGCGATATTGTTCCATTTTAGAATTTTAGATTTAGTTTTAATAGCTTCAGATAAAATAGAGTGCATTGGACTAAGATATTTTGCTATCATTGGAACATATCTGTGATAATAATTAACCATTCCTATAAATTTTTGTAGTTTTGTTACTGTTAAAGGTTTTTCATAATTTCAACTCTATCTGCAGATGGTTGAATGCCATTTTTTGAAATTTGATAGCTAAGGAAATCAAGTGATGAAATTCCAAACTGACATTAAGATGGTTTTATATTTAATCCAAATCTATCAAGTCGTGTAAAAACTGTTTCAATATGTACTAGATGTTGTCTTTCATTTTCACTAGCGATTAAGATATCGCCAATATAAGCAAAGACAAAATCTAGATCAAAAAATATTTCATTAATAAATCTTTGAAATGTTTGTGCACTATTTCTAAGTCCGAAAGGCATTCTAACAAATTCGAACATGCCAAATGGAGTAGTAATTGCTGTTTTATGAATGTCTTCTTCTGCTACAGGTATTTGGTGATATACTCTTATAAGATCAAGTTTCGAAAATACTGTTTTGTTTTTAAGATCTATTGTGATGTTTTGAATATGTGGTAATGGATAACGGTCTGGTATTGTAATGCAATTTAAACGCCTGTAGTCACCACAAGGTCTCCAGTCATTTGTCTCTTTTTTTTGGAACTAAATGAAGTGGAGAAGCTGCTGGTGAATTGGATGGTCTACATATTCCAGTTTTGACTAAAAATTCAAACTCTATTTTTGCAGTTTTTAACTTAATTGGATCTAGTCTTCGTGGTTTTGAAAATGGAAGTATACCTTTCGTCTCAATTCTATGTACAGTATTGTGTTTAACTTGTTTGTTATAATCTGGACTAGCAGTAATATTTGGAAATTTTTCAAGTAGATCGATATATTTGTTTTCTATTGTAGGTATTTTAAGAGAAAGTACGAACTGATAATTGAGGAGTTGAATCTGTTATTTTTTTGTTTTTAATATCAATGACAATACCAAATTTTTCTAAAAAATTTGCTTCTAAAATGGCATGTGAAACATTAGCTATTATAAAAGGAAATTCAAAATCTCTTCTCAAACCAATATTTAATTTAAGTAATTTTGTGCCATAGGTTTCAATATTAGAACCGTTTGCTGCAGATAAAAAGGAATTTGATTTATTTTTAAATGTCTTAAATTTCGAAATTGGAACTACTGATACTGAAGCTCCAGTATCGGTTAAAAAATTTAATTTGTTGTTTTTATCGAAAATGAAAAGACGACGTGTGGCTTGAATTGGTATCCCATTATGAGTCGTCTCCATAATAGGAAATTTTAGTTTAAAGTATCATTTTCGTTAAATTTGTTATTTTTATTAAAATCACAAGGTGGAATACTTTTTTTGGCATTACTTCCGAATTTGAAATGATACCAACAAAATAAAAATCTTGATTCTGATCTTGATCTGGAATTTCTTCGTTGGAAAGTACTTGGATATCTTTCTCTTGATCGTGATCGTTGTTTCACTTCTGCAACTTCTAAAGAAAGTTTATTAAAATTTTCGCACATTGTTGATGTTACTTGAATAAGGTTCTGTAGGGTTTGTTCTAATGTATTGCTTGTTGAAGGTTGAACTGCAGATATTTGTGTTTTGTAACATACTTCAGTTATTTTATCTGCAAGTGCTAACTTTTCATCGAGATCACTTAAATTGGTTGACGTTAAATGAATTTGTATTTGTTAGGGAAGTCTCCTCAACCACAGTTTATACAAAAGATCGCGACCGATAATTGATAAAGATCCAGCTAATTGAACAATTTCGCTATAAAAGTCAGACGGTTTTCGATCGCCTATATGAGAATTGGAAAATATTTGTTCTAAACGAGATTCTTCGCTCAAAGAAAACCCATCTAGAAGTTTTTTTTTAAGATTTGCATATTTTTCAACATTAGGTGGATGTTGAATAATGTCAAGTACTTTGCAAATGACATCTTGAGGAAGAGACACAATTATGTGTTGATACTTTGTGGTATCATCAGTTATGTTTTAAGTACGAATTGTATTTCACATTGTGTAAACCAAGCTTCTGGACACGAAATCCAGAATTGTGGTAGTTTTAGATCAGAGTATGTTGTATTGACATGGGAGTAGAATTTGAGTTTGGTAGTGTATTTTGTATTGTTTGTGTTTGTGAACTCGTTTGTGTACTTGTGGTATTTGTTTGAATTGGTCTAATGGGTGATTCTGGTGGTGTATTTGTGTTTCTTTGGTTACTTTGTTGAGTAGAAAGATTTTCAAAAGTAAATGATCTTGTTAGTACCATTATTAAGTATTAAGAATTTTTAGAGGGAGATTACACTATTTAAAATAAAGATATTAAAATTGACTAAAATATGTTTTAAATATATAATAGTTATATGATAATGGTATAACGTATTAGATTAATGAAGGTAATTAATAAAAAAAATGTTGTGTATTATTTAATTCACACTAATTAAATTAGTGATTTAAAATAAAGTATTTTGTTATATAATTTTTTAGGAGATTAATTATAACATATTATAAAATTCGTTGTTGTAACGTTAAAATGTCATCGATTTGTGTTGGTAATTCTTACATACGTAATTTAATTTAAATCTTTTATTGAAAATTGTGGTATCTTGTTACATTGATTGTTGCGTTTTTATTAATTTTTATTGAGTTCTTAGTTGATGATGACGATGATACATATTCTATTGTTTTGCTGATTATTAATAATTCAGGTAATTTGCAGGATCGCCAATTTTAGTGCAGATATTATTTATAATTAAATTATAATTACTTAAACATTAAAACAATTTATATTAATAATTCATGCACATATATTTTATATTTTGATTTTACATATATTCAATTGAAAAATCTTATTCATAATAATCGATTCAAATTATTTGAAAACTTCAATATCAATTGTATAAAATTTTAAAATATTTTTGAATTGAATTAAAAACAAAGTAAATTAAATTAAAGTATTAGGATACTACACTCTCCAATGATGGTTGCAAGTATTCACTCATTGAAATTGGTCTGATTAGAATGGGAATATTTCCTGAATGCGGCAACTGCGACTGAATAAATTTTGTTAGCTATTTCTAGAATTCAAGCACGCATAACATTCTTCTGGATTATATACCAAGCTTCCTGTACATATAATAGACGTGCTCATTCTACATCACGAACTACTCGAATGTATATGCTTACCAAAGTATAAATGATACACTTCCGTGGTTTCCCACCACGCTTGCTTGACAGAATAGTAAATTTTTCTCAAATATTACTTTGTTCAATTTGGCACAGATATTAATTATTTAGATTTTTAACTTCAATATGACCAACCCACACAGGTGCCAATCGAAGTAAAAGCTAGCCAAAAATGTAATTCTGCACGTAAACTTTTGAAAATCAGTTTTTAGGCACTAGGGATAGTACCTGATACTCTAAAAAATGTTCACACCATATCAAGTTTCAAAAATAAATTAAAAACATATTTGCTGGAAAACATCGAAATACTTTTAAATTGAATAAATACTTAGAATAATTATAATTTAAGTAAATTATTTTTATTTTGTTAATTGTTGCCATTTTAGCCTCTTTTTAAGCCCTTGTGGCGCTGGGGCATGATTATTATATTGTACTTTATTAATCATGTGAACTGAATAAAAATTAAAAAAAAAAAAAAAGTGCAACTTTTGAGCAAAAATAAGTTGAGTTCGGACAAGGGGGCGTGGCACCTCCCATATAAGCAAAAGTTTAAAAATGCTATAATAAAAGCGTTTTTTGAGATGAGCCGTCCAAATTTCATTTAAATACTAAGGATATTAAATGCAAGCTTTGAGCAAAAACTAAGCGAAATCAGACAGGGGGGCGTGGCACCTCCCATATAAATGAAAGTTTCAAATTGCAATACCGAATGTTGAAAATTACAGATTTTAGCTGGTTTCTGAAAAAACGCGAACCAACTTCGCTAATCTGGCACTATATTCGGGTTCAGCGACCTTGAATACATAAAGTTCCGGTGATCTAATCTTTCGCGCAGGGTAATTTTTTTTTTTTTTTGGTTTGTGCACAGAAGCAAAAAAAAAATGCCCTGCGCGAACGATCAGACCACCTGAACTTTATGTTTTCGGGTTCGCTGAATCCGAATATGCTGCCAAAATAGCTGAGTTGGTTCGCGTTTTTTCGGAAATCAGAAATAATGCTGAAAAAAATCTCAAATTTTCAGCGTAATTGCTGGTTTAATGAAAAAACACGAACCAACTTCACTATTCTGGCACCATATTCAGATTCAGCGACCCCGAAAACATAAAGTTCAGGTGGTCTGATCTTTCGCGCAGGGTACTTTTTTTTTGTGGGCCTGTGTTATCATTATTTACGTACCTGGGGGGTGTCCTCCATACTATCCAATGACGCTTTTAACAATTTTTTGTTTTTGGAAACCAATAACAATGCATACGCATACAATATTACCCTTGCAAAGAATAAAAATAATCTGTGCTAGGAACTACGACTTTGCGTTAAGGTACAAAAGAGGCAACGAGATATTACGTAATATTTCAAACACCAAATCTTGCGCTGGTGTTCTCTTTACAAAACTTGGCTGGAAAAATAATCGAAACCGCAAGTCGATTTCACGATTTTTGGCCAGCTTTTACTTCGATTGGCACCTGTGTGCAACCGTTAAAATTATTTACTGACATACGAATAAATGATTGCTTTTTGTCGTTAAATGTTAGAATTTCATTAAAAAATCAAGAAAGAGTATCAAAAATAGAATGAATTTGTAAAAAAACTGTTTTTTGCATGTAAAAAACTCTAAATTTTGGCAATAAAGAAGATTTTTTTAACATGTTTTTAGTTGATGAAATTCAACTAAATAAATTTATTTGAATATTTAGTGTTCTTTTTGGAAATTCAATTTTTATTCTCTCAAATATTTTTTAATTTTTTTGAAAATTAAAAACTAACAATATTGTTTTACAATATTTGAATCCAAAGTGTTTAACAAGTAACCATATTTTTAAAGATAACTTAAAGTAGAGCCCTACATTTACTCCCCCTCCAGTGTAGCGATTGATATAAAAAAAAATTGATTAGTTGATATTAAATGTTACTTTCTTTTTTTTATTTCCAATGTTAGCGTTTTCTTGAATTGGTTCAATATGAGCAGGTTTTAACAGGTCTATAGAAATAGTTTTAATTTGATTACCATATTGAATTTTAAAAGTTTTATCTGATTTTGAAATGACTTTAAAAGGCCCTTCAAATGGTGCATTGAGTGATGATGAGCGATTAATTTTAACAAAAACATAATTGCAAGATGGTAATGATTTTGGTATGTAACTGACATTTTTGTTGTGATGCATAACTCTGGATCGTACATGTGCAAAATGTTTTCTTAGTTTATTGAGTGTTTCATCAGTTGAAAATTTGTTGTTATTAGATACAATTAGTTCTCCAGGTACTCTTAACGTCTGTCCGTAAACTAACTCTGCAGGAGAGCATTTCAAATCTTCCTTGACCGAATTACGTAAACCTAATAAAATGAATGGTAATAATTCTGACCAGTGAGTAGAATCACCAGACGTTATTAAAGCAGTTTTAAGTTGACGATGGAATCTTTCTATCATTCCATTCACTTGTGGGTGATATGGAGAAGTGTGTATTTTATGTGACCCTAAAAATTTGGTAAGTTCGCTGAAAAGCCTTGATGTGAATTGTGTGCCTTGATCTGCAGTAATTTTCAGTGGAACTCCGAAACGTGGTATGTAATTTTTAACAAAAGTGGAAGCAACAGTTTGAGCTGAAATATCACGCAGAGGATATACTTCAGGCCACCGAGTATGTCTGTCAATTATCGTTAGTAAATACTTGTATCCATTTGATACTGAAAGAGGTCCAACTAAATCAATATGAATGTGTTCAAATCTATCTGTTGGAATTTCTATTTTTTGGATCGGTGATTTAGTATAAATTCCTACTTTTGACTTTTGACAGTTGATACATGTTGATGCCCATTCGTTAATGTCTTTTCGCATACTTGGCCAAAAATATTTTGTCTGAATGAGTCTTCTAGTAGTGCGAATTCCAGGATGTGACAGAGAGTGTAATTTGTTGAAAATGATTTTTCTTAGAGAGCTTGGAATAAAAGGTCGAGGAGTGTTTCCAGAAATTTCACACCAAATTTTAATATTAAGAACCGGAATACAAATTTCTTTTAAATTTGAATTTGCTGTAGTTATTAGAGTTTTAAGAAAACTATCACATTTTTGTTCAGAGTGTAAAGTCTCAAAATTTATGTCTCGTGCTGTCAATGAATTTATCTCAGGAATTCTAGATAATGTATCTGCAACAATGTTTTCTTTTCCAGAGATATATTGAATATCATTAGTAAACTGTCCGATATATTCTAAGTGTCGCATTTGTCTTGGTGACCGCTCTGTTTTTGAATTTAATACGTAGGTAAGGGGTTTGTGGTCAGTATAAATAGTAAAGTTTCGTCCTTCCAAAAAATGTCTAAAGTGTTTAATGGCTCGATATATTCCAAGTAATTCTCTATCGAATGTTGAATATTTGCTTTCTGTTGGAGTAAGTTTTGTAGAAAAATAAGCTAAGGGTTCTTTATTATTATTAACAGTTTGTTGTAGAACAGCGCCAATAGCAACATTTGATGCATCAACCGCAAGTGATAAATGTGCATGCTTGTTAAAATGTGTTAACAAAGTTTCTTGACCAAAAAGATCTTTAACTTTTTGGAATGCCACTGAAGCTTCGTCAGTCCATGTCAAGAACTTATCTTTATTTTTGTTTGTTGATGTAATAAGATTATGTAAAGGGCTAAGTTCTTTTGCTAACATTGGAATGTATCGATGATAATAATTAATCATTCCAAGAAATTTCTGTAGTTTAGTAATTGAAACAGGTTTTTCAAAATTTGTGATAGTTTCTATCCTTTCTTTAGATGGTTGAATTCCTTTGGAGGAAATTTGGTAGCTCAAAAAATCTAAAGTAGGTACTCCAAAAATACATTTTGTTGGTTTTATATTAAGTCCATATTCACTTAATCGAATAAAAACTATTTCAAGATGTCGAAGATGTTCATCTTCATTTCGACTTGCGATCAAAATATCATCTACATAGGTGAATACAAAGTCCAAACCAAAAAATACTTCATTAATAAAACGTTGAAAAGTTTGTGCACTATTCCTCAAACCAAATGGCATCCTTACAAACTCAAACATACCAAATGGTGTGGTGATTGCCGTTTTGTGAATATCTTCTTCAGCCATTGGAATTTGGTGATATGCACGCACTAAATCAATTTTAGAGAAGATATTTTTGTCTTTAAGTTCTATACTTAAGTCATGAATATGAGGAAGAGGGTATCTGTCGGGTACAGTAATATAGTTAAGTCTTCTATAATCGCCGCAGGGTCTCCAATCGTTGGGATCTTTTTTGGCAACTAAATGTAAAGGAGATGCGATAGAAGAAGAAGAAGGTCGACATATACCAACTTTTATCAAGTATTCAAATTCGGTTTTTGCTATTTTAAACTTGATTGGATCCAACCGGCGTGGTTTTGAAAAAGGTAATATTCCTTTTGTTTCTATCCTATGAACTGTCTTGTGTTTCACGCTCTTAGTGTAATCTGGTTCAATAGTGATATTTGGAAATTTGTTAAGAAGTTTCGTATATTTGCTTTCGTTCATTGGATATTTAAGTGAAAAAATTTCGCAAAAACCTGAAAAACCAATGATTTTTAATTTTGTTGCATTATCAATTATCTGTCTGTTCTTAATGTCTACTGTTATTCCAAACTTCTCTAAAAAATTCGCTCCTATAATAGGTGTAGTAACATCAGCCAAAATAAATGTGAAATCAAAATCGCGGCGTAAGCCTAAGTCAACGTTTAAATGTTTCGAGCCGAAAGTTCGAATGGTGGAACCATTTGCAGCTGAAAGATTGACATCAGACTTTCTTTTATAAGATTGAAATTTAGACGCAGGTACAACTGAGACTGCTGCACCAGTATCTATTAAAAATTTAAGTTTATTTAACTTGTCAAAAATAAAGAGACGGGTGACTGGTTCGCAATTGAATCCATCATTGGTCACCGTCATGATGGATTTTGTTAGTTTAAATTATTATGTGAATTAATTGAGTTAGAAACAAAACTACAAGGTTTTATGCATTTGTACGCATTGTTTCCAAATCTGGAATGAAAATAGCAAAGTTCAGTACTTGAATTTGATCGTTGATTATACTTGGGTTTTGTTGTGTTATGCAATTCGTTATTTGATCGATTTCTTGATCGATTTCTTGATGTGCTCTGAGGTTTTAGATCAGCCAACTCTATTTTAAGGTCATGGAAACCTTGACACAGAGTTGTAGTTATTTCCGTCAAATTTTGTAAACATTGTTCTATGACAGTTGGAACTGCATTGGTGGCAACTGCTGAAATTTGATGTTTATTATTTACTTCAGAAATTTTGTCTGCGAGAGCTATTTTCTCTTCGATGCTCTGTAAATTTGAAGAAGTTAAATGCAATTGTACTTGTTGAGGCATTTTCCGAATCCACAATTTATAAAGCAGTTCCTGATTTATAAATGGGTTCAACCCTGCAAGAGATTGCATTTCACGAAATAGGTCTGATGGTTTGCTGTCACCTAATGTCGTATTAGAGAACAATTGATCAAAACGAGTTTCCTCACTGATTGAAAACCTTTTACAAATAACATTTTTAATATAATTATACTTGTTGCTTTCCGGAGGGGATTGAATAACGTCAATAATTTTGGTTATAATCTCTTGCGGAAGAGCAACCAACACATTGTGAAATTTAGAGTTATCATCGTTTATATTTTGTAATAGAAAGTGGGTTTCAGCCTGAATAAACCAAACTTCAGGACTGTCTCTCCAAAATTCGGGTAATTTTGTAAAAGTTTTGTTCTGTTGAGTATTTTGGATATTTGTGTTAGAGTTTTGTGGTAATGAATTTTCCATATTTATAGCGTTATCAGATGAAGCGATTTCAATTAATCGTGATCGTAATTGAAGTGGTGAACGTGATAACATTGATCAAATTGACAAATTACAAAAATGTTATGAAAATTAAAAATACCACTGGAGGGAAATTCACAAAAACTTAAACTGAATAAGTATGATAGTAATATAAATAATTGTAAATTCAATTAACTCAAACTCAATTTACTTAATTTGCTCAAAACGAAATTCTTTTAATACTTGCGGAATTAAAGAAAATATTTTTTGTTAATTTTTCTGCTTCCAAATCCAAGTTGCAAGTGTTTAATTTTATATCCAATATTGTGGGCAATGTTTGTTTTGCTTTGATATGTTTCTTGACTTTGTCTTATAAGTTGCAAGATAATATGGAAACAGTTTCACAGATAGTTGATTGAAGATAGTTTCCGATTTGTTGCAAACCAATCTGGAAAATGTCTTAATTATTGTTTATAGAGATGGTTTTTTTTTTTTTTTTTTTTTTTGTTTCTTTGACTCGTTCTTAAGTCAAATTTTTGGTGTGATTTGCTTCGCTTCTTTATTAGAATTTTTGCTTTTATAACAGTTGCAAATTATTCTGAAGATGGTTTTTTTGTGAATACAGGTTCATTTACAATAATTCAGGATCGCCAATATTTAGTTGATGAAATTCAACTAAATAAATTTATTTGAATATTTAGTGTTCTTTTTGGAAATTCAATTTTTATTCTCTCAAATATTTTTTAATTTTTTTGAAAATTAAAAACTAACAATATTGTTTTACAATATTTGAATCCAAAGTGTTTAACGAGTAACCATATTTTTAAAGATAACTTAAAGTAGAGCCCTACAATGTTGCTGCACATTGGTGGTCGTGAACACTCAATAAGTTAAAAAAGAAAAAAATTCAACCAATAGGAAAAAAAAAATACCTGTTTTTTATAAAAATTTTTTTTTAAGAATTTTTAAGTGTGTTACTTAATGACATTTTATATATAGAAAATTGATTTTTTAATTGAACTTTTTAGTCATATATTTGCAAAGATCGATTTACATATAAATCTATCAATGCATTTTTCTAACACATAATTATGACAAATCAAGGAACGGATTAAAAACACGGCTATAGTGACATATGTTTCGTCTTTCGCCACAAAGACTCATCAGACTATTTTTGTTGTAATTATAATTATATTTATTTTACTAAATTAATTATAATTGAAAAATTGCAAGTTTGAAAACTTTTTTTGTTTTTTGGTCTGGGCGGGAGTCGAACCAAGGATCTCCAGGTTGGTAGCAGAAGTCGTTACCACTGCACCAGCCTTGCCCGGCTGCGAAGCCGACTTTTGCCAGTTTTGTTTGTGTGTTAATATGTATTGATATATCATAATTGTTGTTTGTGTTATTTATTGATATTTGGTATAGTTGTTCCTTTGGAACAAATTCAATACCGATTGCAGGTGTTTCCACCTTATCCTCAAACTTGAATTTCTCAAAAACAAGAGCTAAACCATAAAAATGACTATGACCATTGAAATCAGCATACCCGAGTTATGTTTTCTGCATGGGTCCCATCATTGTTAGAAAAAAAATTGCTCCGATTCGAGCACAGTGTTATTAATAAATAAACCTGAGTTGAACATTAACTTCTGTATTAATTGAACTATTAATCACACGCTCTTGTCTGTCTTAGTCTAGTTTTTGCTCAGAGCTTGAATTTACTATTCTTATAGTGTCTGAGTAAAATTTTGTTGGATTATCTTAAAAAACGCATTTTGAAACTTTTGCCTTTCTGGGTGGTAACACGCACTTTCGTCCAAAATAACATAGTTTTTGTCCAGAGCTTGCACATATTATCCCTAGTATTTATATTCATATACATTTTGCTAAAAAAATAAGCTTTTAGTATTCTATTTGTATGGGCGGTGGGCGTGTCCATCCACCGATTTCGGTCTTTTTTAATCCCATTTGCAGTTTTTAAGCTCGCATACCAAGATATTTTTAAATTTGACATTACAACACGTAAATTAAAAAAAAAAAATAGCAAATTTCCGTGATAACAGAGAAATTGTACCCACTGTCGTACCATTAAAATAGGTCTGCGGGTCATTTTCGGCAAAAAAAAATTTGGTCGGCCGGATTTTTTCTAAATGGTTATGAAATTTAGCATCGATTAATATAAGATTGATCAAAATTCGCTATGACGGTAAAACATTCCGAAAATTTAATAATTCAAAAATCATTAAAAAATATTTTCGGCAAACTACAACCACGCCGACCAAGCTTTTCTTATTCGTCTAAGTGCAAACTACCATTTTTCATTAAAAATTTCAGAATCCGCGATGACGGCACTTTTAGTATTGCCGGCTCTCGGACTATAAGAAAAAAGTTGGATAATTTTGGACCAAAATTCGTTTTTGACTAGCTTTTCGGGTTAAATCTCCCTATGTGCATCTGTCAAGTAAGACAACTCGTTTGATTAACAGGGTGGCTTTATAATTCAAACTTCAATATCATAAGTAACAATGTTATTAAAAATAACATGTTTCATTAATTTTTTTATTATAAATTAAAAAATATCTAATCTTTACTTTTAGGGTCAAAGTCTTGATGATGTTCCTTTAACGGTAATCGAAGATGCTGCGCAATTGGTTAAAGCCAACAGTATTCATGGAAACAAACTTAATAACATTGATGTAGTATATACAATGTGGTCTAACCTAAAAAAAACTGCGGATATGGAAGTGGGGCAGGTCTCTTATATAAATAATAAAAACATTAAAAAAATTCATCTTGATAAACGGATCAACGAAATTGTAAACAGGTTAAACAAGACTAAAACTGAAAATCATTTTGACCTTAGAAATAAAAGAGAAGAGAGAGATGATTTGGAAAAAAGAAACAAAATAGAGTTACAACGAAAACTTAAACAAGCTGAGAAGGAAGATAAAAAAAAACAGGAGTTGGAAGCAGAAACGAAAAGCTATTCTATTTTAATGAAACCGGAAAAAATGAAAACAAATTATGACGATGGAAATGAATCAGATGATTTTATGTAACGGATAATATACTCTTCTTAACCATACAATACATAAAAATTGTACATTAATCTTAGTTAACGGTTATTACTTATGTTACATTATTAATCTTTGAATTTGGTTTTACCTTAAATTTCAGTTTGCTTTAAATCGAAATTACATAAATTGAATAATTAAAGCCTCTTTCCACCAGAGATTCATTTAGTGATCAACGGCTGTTTTCAGATTTATTGGACGTTTACTATTGTACATGATGAATGATGTGAGTTACAGCTAAATCACTTCTTAAATCTCCGGTGCAAACAGGCTATTAGGTTTCAAATCATATGTACAGTAGAGCGGTTTAAAAATTTAAATTTTTTGTATCTATCAAAGTTCCGAAAATTAATTTATTAGTTTGATCCTCTTGGGTTAAAAATACTTGGAAATTTCACAGGAACCATATCATTGATAGCGATTTATGACACCGTTCGACAAATTTCCTTTTTTTGGAAGTACAACTGAAAAAAACCAATATATTCTGAAAATAATTTAAATGTCTTCCGGATTTTCTGCATCAGATCGAAATTTTTTTTTTTATTGGGTCTTTGAAGTGTTGTTAAACGCTATGAACGTAGTCGGTCTATGTGAGATTTTTGCTCTACGCAATCACCGCCACCCTAACCTTGAAGTGTTAAGCCGACACTAAGGCTGGGCACGGGCTGAGCTTTTTTTGTGGCCCGCAAGCATTTGCTCTTCGATGTCGGGCTCGGGCCTTAAAATCGATTTTGGTGCCGGCTTCGTGTGGGCCCGGGCCTAACAACGAAAGTCCGAATTCACGGGAATGTTGAGAAGCATATACTGTGAAAAAAATATATTCTTACATAAAAATATGTAAAATAATAGGTGCGTTTTCGTGGCAAGTGGGCTTAAATGTGCTAACTGTGGTCGAAAAAAACGCTGTATTGTGAATAGCACTTTCGAAAATTACCTTCTTCTTTATTAACAGCTGACATTTGTTTATGTTTCGGTTTTTTTTTTTTTTTTGGTTAATTTTTTACAAAATTTTCTAGAAAAAAATTAAATAGTTTTCTAAAAATACAGAAAAATTAATGGTTTGAACAAAGTCACATTACGTTTTTTCAATATCGCCGCCATTACCAAGGAAAATTCGCTGAAAAATGTTTTCGGTAAACGCAACTTACAGCATTTGGCACATGTCGAAAAATCCAGATTATTCGGGTAATGGACATGCTACGGTTTTAAATGTTCAAAAGGCAAGCTTAGGGTGTAGCTGTGGTTTTGGTATTAAACGTCACATTCACACCAAGGGTGAACGCGAATTGGTTGAGTTTTTACCCAAAATTTCGATGCGCATCCCCAAGATGCAATAGCGATGCGCGTCCTTCTCGCATCTATAGAGCTGATCTGTATGCGCATATTTTTTGCGCTATAGGTAGCGAGAGCGAGGCGCATCGAAAGATCGTTTCCGGTCACGTATTTACGCACAAAACAAAATAAGTCAATAAGTCGGCTTCGTAAGAGCGCAAGGATGAAGCAGTGGTCTAGCGACTGACACTGCAATTGAAAGTTGTAAGCAACCGTGAGGTCCTCGGTTCAACTCCGGCCCAGACCTAACACAAAAGTTTTTCAACCTGCAATTTTTCAATTGTAATTAATTTAGTAAAATAAAAATAATTATAATTACATCAAAAAAAATAATAAATAGTCTGATGAGTCTTTGTGGCGAAAGACGTAAAATTTCAATTAAAAATTAATTTTTTAAATATTTTTATTGTCATCCAAAAAGCATCCAAAGAGCATTTCTGAATGCGAGAGCGATGCGCTTCGAAAGAGCATTTCTGCATGCGAGAGCGATGCGCATCCAAACAGCATTGTTGGATGCGAGAGCGATGGGCATCCAAAGAGCATTTCTGGTAGCGAGAACGAAGCGCTTCCTTCCAATCTTCCAATGACATGCCAATGTTAATTTCAGCGCTTTTGGATACGAGAGAGATGCGCTTCACTGCTGCTTTAGAGCGCTTCAGAAGCGCTATTGATGCGCTCCATTCCCCATTGGCTAGAAATTGTCGCAGAGCGTAAGGCACAAAAAGCCAAAGCTGTGCCAATTGATTTGGATGGATTCACTTGTCGTCAGTTTCAACATCAATCATACAGTTGACACTGAGGAGAACCCGAAATTGATCCAAATGCTGATAAACTCGATATGGATGAAATGCGTAGCAAGTCACAATTTCCTACAAGGAACACCACAGGAGGGCGAATATAATGACCAAAAAGTTGATGAAATGTGTATTTTGGAAGGCGAGTGGAATGATAAGGTATACGCTGTTGCTGGTGATGTGCTCGATGCTTATCTATATGATTTACTTATGAATTTATTTGAAGAGAAGAGTATCAGTAATGAATTTGTTGAAAAATTGTCTGACCACTTTGCAGCAATGTACCACCGGGTCTTGATTAATATGAAGAAGGTCGCTGCTTTGGTTTTGGTAATAGTTTACCATCAGCACATTTCGAAAAAGTACGCCATGGTCAGCAACGTTTTGAAGAAATTGTAGATGATTTTAATGGACAAACATCCAGTTCAGTGACATGTGACAAGTTGGCGCAACAATGCCAGAAACTACTGAAGTGCAGAGACAAATTTTGGCCTGATGAGGGGCTACAACGACGAGCACCAAATTGAGGAGAACACTTAAGTGAATTAAATGTGCATATACCAGAAGCCGGTTATGGCAGTCGTACGCATTCGATAACTTGACTAGATGACAAGAACAAATTGAATTTTCATAAGGAGACAATGGCTGGAGTGGATCCAGATGATAAGTGGACAACTACACATATTCAGGCCTGTTCCGTAATCCGCGTGGTTTCAATTACTTTTTAGTTAGGATGCTTTTTGATGAAAATGGTGAGTCACACGATAAAAAGTAAAGAATCTTTTTTGCGGAGAATTTCAGGTTCTATAAATAATATACATTTGTATTTATTAAAAAGTAACTGTTTCGGAAATACACCTAATTCTGTTTTTACACGGTAGATTGGTTCCAGAAAAAACCGTGTAGAAAAAAACCGTGTAAAAAAAGACATTGATCGTATACAAAAATAGGTGATTGGTTCCTTATCTTTAAAACCTATTAAAATTAGTGAAAAATTAAAAAACTAAATGAATACAAAATATTTTTTGTTGTACCTTTTATCTTAAGCATTAAAATTAAATTTAATATAATATTAGAAAAACAACTTTTCTATAAAAAATGTCTTTACCAAGCACGTTCACAAAATATTATCAGTTTTCAAATTTTGCTTGCATGCACAATAAGGGGATTCCCCTAAATTTGTGATATCTGCCGTAAAATTATAATAAGACGCAATTCGTTTTTCATAGTTTTGGGAAAATCGAAATTTTATTTTTATTCAGAAAAGGCAGCAAATTCTCTTTCTTAAAAAATTTATTTTATTTTTCATCTTTTTTGTATAGAGTTACTGCCTTTTAAGATTTTAATTATGAAAAATATGAAAACAGGGTGTAATGTTTACATTTCTTTATTTGCAATTTGCAAGAGAAGTGGAAAACGTAAAAAATTGGCGATTGGACTAAAATATAGATAAAAAATTGCTTAATCCGATGGGGAAATAAAGTTTGAAATGCCGTAACTTAGGTTGCGGCCTTATATTTCTTACGGCAGATATGTACACATTTCGCAAAAATTAAATCTGACAAATAAAATTTCAGCCCAAAAAATTTTGAATCGCGCTAAATGGAATAAAATCGTGTAAAAATATTTTAAAAAAAATATAATTTTCTTAGTACATATTAACCCATTATATCCTGTTTTTATTGTTTTTTACTCCTTTCCCAAAAACTGGGCTACAATGGGTTAAAATATACACAAAATATTCTACGGACACTTTTATAAGGGGTCACTGAAGTTAAGAAATGTTTAAAACTTAAGAATAATGCATAAAAAAAATTTATTTAATGAATATGAAATGTGTGAGGGGTTTATTGATATTGACGATTTTTTGGCTTTCGCGATGAAGTTTCGACTTTTTATTGTTCGGCATTTAGTAGTGAAATTTTATAGCAAATATTTCTGTGGTACATATTGTTCCAATATTCCCGTTTTAGGCTTCAGTTTTGTACTTTTTTAAGAAAAGGTTAAAAATTACCCATTTGTTGGGGATGTGGAGCGTTAAAGATTTTCACAAAAATATTCCTCTTAATATCTAACACAAGTTTTAAGAACACGTGATATAAGTACCTCAGTAGTGTGTCGACTAGAGCTGGCCACGGGCCTAACTTTGGGCCTCAAAAGTTAGGCCCGGCCCGGGACGAGCACGAAACAAGCACTTGAAAAAAAGCCTGGGCCCGCACGAATATTTTTTGCCAAGGCCCGCGCCCGGCCCGATACAACTATATTATTACATATCCATATCTTTTTTATGATTTAAATTTTAACATATTGATGAAGCTAAATCAATGATGTTCAAATGATGAAAAAACAAACGTTATACATGAAGTGCTTGTTTGAGTTTTTTTGGCGAATCTTAGCCCCACATTTATACATTAGGTGATTTTTTTGGGCATCTATCTGGACTTTCTTTAGCACTTTACGATAAATGTATGGGAAAGCAACAACAAAAAGCGGTAAGTACCGCGGCTAAATATTGTTGCCGTCGCTCGTCGGCTCGTTGCTATGGCGATAGATACCAAACGTTATTGTCGCATACAAATTGGTTATTTGCTGAAAAAACTTTGTAAACGTGTTACTGCTGCGGAGCTCATTAAATTTATACCCGGTGATGATGAAGGAACACATCGTCGCCTTAAGAAAATACGCAAACAAATATGACGTGATACACGCAAAAAATTAAACGAAGAAAAGGATAAGAGTGGCTTGGAATGGAAGAGTGTGACGTATGTATATAAAAACGGTTTTGTTTTGATTGAGTTTAATTGGTTTTAAAAAAATTTATTTTTTCATTAGTATTGATGATGTACTTGATGACTCTGATTCTGATGGCAGGCATGATGAAGCTGCAGCGGATAAATCTAAAACGAAGTCTAAAAAAGATCGTAGCAGTTATATACGGATCCATAGGATGTTGTAGATTTGGCAGATATAAAATCGATTAGCAATGTTTTAAGTGCGTTAGTATGAAAATACTCATTTGAAATTTAGTTAAAATAATAACTTTCTAAATATTTTATTACCAGCAAATCATCCTGATTTAACCGGCACAAATATTAAATACAAATAACGTAAATGCAAAGTTTAATTTCTCAACAATTTAAGATGAAGAAGTGAAACTCAACGCCTCAAATCGTAAACGTAAAGCTAACGATGCTGCTAGCATGCGCTCTGGTAAAACTTTTACCTCGCGTTATACTGCCGGTGGCAAGGGCATACATCGACCTGTTGGCGCTAGTGATGCAGTTTTAAGGAAACCTGGTTATACAGCTAAATCGGGCAAATCAGCGTATACAGGTAGTGAAAACTCAGAAAGAAAGGCAAAGTAGATCCATACGCTTACATACCATTGAGTAGAAATTCCTTAAATAAACGGTAAAATTAATTGAAACAATTCAAAATCATAATTTTAATAATGAAATCTTTCTTAACTTACTAAATAGGTCACGCGCCAAAAATTCGCATGAGCTTAAAAGCGCTGTTAAAACTTCACGCAAAGGAGCATTGAAAGGTGTGAAGAGCAAGATACAATAATCTTATAAAAAATGAAATGATTGTGGGTTTCTTTTTGAAATCTAAAGTCGATATTTTATTGTAAAAAGCTTGTAAAAAAAAAACAGTTTGAAAGCAAGGCGTATTAATTTAATTACTGTATAAAATGAAGTGTGCAAACTAAATGATGCATATTTTTTTAAAATATTAAACTTATTTGGAACATTAAATACACTAAAAGTATTAAAATTACTTCTGGCCGTAAGTGACCTGAGAAAATTGCTGAATACATTTATTTTTGCATACAAAAGTTGAACTCGTCTTAGTATACGATTAATTATACATTTACAGTTTATTTAAATCGTCAAAGTATTGCTTCTCAATCAGTCCTGTTCCGTAATCCGTATGGTTTCAATTACTTTTCATTTAGGAGGCTTTTTGATGAAAATGGTGAGTCACACGATAAAAGTATAAGAATCTTTTTTGTGGAAAATTACAGGTTCTACAAATAACATTGACTTGCATTAACGAAAAAGTAACCATTTAGGAAACATTCTTAAAAAAAAATGGGAAAAATCGAAAAATTCGACTTTATCGAATACACTTGATTCTGTTTTTACACGGCCTTTTTTTACACGGTTTTGATTTAACACGGTTTGAAAATATTTTTACACGATTTTATTCCATTTAGCACGATTCAAAATTTTTTGGGCTGAAATTTTATTTGTCAGATTTAATTTTTGCGAAATGTGTTCATATCTGCCGTAAAAAATATAAGGCCGCAACCTAAGTTACGGCATTTCCAACTTTATTTCCCCATCGGATTAAGCAATTTTTTATCTATATTTTAGTCCAATCGCCAATTTTTTACGTTTTCCACTTCTCTTGCAAATTGCAAATAAAGAAATGTAAACATTACACCCTGTTTTCATATTTTTCATAATTAAAATCTTAAAAGGCAGTAACTCTATACAAAAAAGATGAAAAATAAAATAAATAAAAAACGAGTTGCGTCTTATTATAATTTTACGGCAGATATCACAAATTTAGGGGAATTCTCTTATTGTTAGGTTAGGTTAGGTTAGCGAGGGAGATGGCAGTTGCCATCATAACTTAGGCCGCGATTAGGCCCATTGTTTACCCGATATATAACTTCGTTGTTAACCTATTTGAACCATTTGGAAATTTTTATAAACTCCAAAATGGATTTCGGACTCTTTTGAGCTATATCTTCAAGAGAGTCGAAGAAGTGAACATCCCTTATTGTGCATGCAAGCAAATTTGAAAAGAGATAATATTTTGTGAACGTGCTTGGAAAAGACATTTTTTATAGAAAAGTTGTTTTTCTAATATTATATTAAACTTAATTTTAATGCTTAAGATAAAAGGTACAACAAAAAATATTTTGTATTCATTTAGTTTTTTAATTTTTCACTAATTTTAATAGGTTTTAAAGATAAGGAACCAATCACCTATTTTTGTATACGATCAATGTCTTTTTTTTGACACGGTTTTTTTTCTACACGGTTTTTTTCTGGAACCAATCTACCGTGTAAAAACAGAATTAAGTGTATTTCCGAAACAGTTACTTTTTAATAAATACAAATGTATATTATTTATAGAACCTGAAATTCTCCGCAAAAAAGATTCTTTACTTTTTATCGCGTGACTCACCATTTTCATCAAAAAGCATCCTAACTAAAAAGTAATTGAAACCACGCGGATTACGGAACAGGCCTGAATATGTGTAGTTGTCCACTTATCATCTGGATCCACTCCAGCCATTGTCTCCTTATGAAAATTCAATTTGTTCTTGTCATCTAGTCAAGTTATCGAATGCGTACGACTGCCATAACCGGCTTCTGGTATATGCACATTTAATTCACTTAAGTGTTCTCCGTCGTTGTAGCCCCTCATCAGGCCAAAATTTGTCTCTGCACTTCAGTAGTTTCTGGCATTGTTGCGCCAACTTGTCACATGTCACTGAACTGGATGTTTGTCCATTAAAATCATCTACAATTTCTTCAAAACGTTGCTGACCATGGCGTACTTTTTCGAAATGTGCTGATGGTAAACTATTACCAAAACCAAAGCAGCGACCTTCTTCATATTAATCAAGACCCGGTGGTACATTGCTGCAAAGTGGTCAAACAATTTTTTCAACAAATTCATTACTGATACTCTTCTCTTCAAATAAATTCATAAGTAAATCATATAGATAAGCATCGAGCACATCACCAGCAACAGCGTATACCTTATCATTCCACTCGCCTTCCAAAATACACATTTCATCAACTTTTTGGTCATTATATTCGCCCTCCTGTGGTGTTCCTTGTAGGAAATTGTGACTTGCTACGCATTTCATCCATATCGAGTTTATCAGCATTTGGATCAATTTCGGGTTCTCCTCAGTGTCAACTGTATGATTGACGTTGAAACTGACGACAAGTGAATCCATCCAAATCAATTGGCACAGCTTTGGCTTTTTGTGCCTTACGCTCTGCGACAATTTCTAGCCAATGGGGAATGGAGCGCATCAATAGCGCTTCTGAAGCGCTCTAAAGCAGCAGTGAAGCGCATCTCTCTCGTATTAGCCGGAGAGCCAGCGCCTAAAAACAACTTTGCGTTTCTAAAAGCTGAATTTTTTACAGTTGGTTATAGTAATTGTGTACATCAATAATCTGTCGGTCAGTCAAGCGAACTGTAGAACAGGCGGCTGCTATATGGCCTCAAACATGTAAAATTTCGATTTTTCTGCAATCAATTTCTAAAAGCTGAAACTTCTTATACACGTTATATAATGCATACAAATAACATTTTTGTCGGTCAGTCAGTTGAACGTTAGAACGGGGCTAGTCAGCACGCCCCAATATATGTGCAATAAATGAATCAAGTCAAAATTATTTCTAAAAGCTGAAATTTTTTTTAGGGGTACTTTATTGTATATTAACCACAAATAAAGCAGTCAGTCAGCTATATTGTAGAACAATCTCCGTCAGCAAGCTCAACGAAGCAAAAAAAATCGTTACTAAAAGCTGAAAATTTTTTTAGGGCTAAAAATAAAAAATAGTTTCTAAAAGCTGAAATTTTTATTAGGGGTACTTTATTGTATATTAACCACAAATAAATCAGTCAGTCATGTAGAACAATCTTTGTCAGCAAGCTCAACAAAACAAAAAAAAAAAAATGGTTTTTAAGAGCTGAAATTTTTTTTAGGGGTACTTGATTGTATATTAACCACAAATAATTCAGTCAGTCAACTATATTGTAGAACAATCTCCGTCAGCAAGCTCAACAAAACAAACAAAAATGGTTTTTAAAAGCTGAAATTTATTTTAGGGGTACTTGATTGTATATTAACCACAAATAAATCAGTCAGTCAACTATATTGTAGAACAACCTTTGTCAGCAAGCTCAACAAAACAAAAAAAAATGGTTTTTAAAAGCTGAAATTTATTTTAGGGGTACTTGATTGTATATTAACCACAAATAAATCAGTCAGTCAATTATATTGTAGAACAACCTTTGTCAGCAAGCTCAACAAAACAAAAAAAAAAAAAATGGTTTTTTAAAGCTGAAATTTTTTTTAAGGGTACTTGATTGTATATTTACCACAAATAAATCAGTCAGTCAACTATATTGTAGAACAATCTTTGTCAGCAAGCTCAACGGAGATGTTCTACATAATAGTTGACTGACTGAATTATTTGTGGTTAATATACAATCAAGTACCCCTAAAAAAAATTTCAGCTTTTAAAAACCATTTTTGTTTGTTTTGTTGAGCTTGCTGACAAAGATTGTTCTACAATATAGTTGACTGACTGAATTATTTGTGGTAAATATACAATCAAGTACCCTTAAAAAAAATTTCAGCTTTTAAAAACCATTTTTTTTTGTTTTGTTGAGCTTGCTGACAAAGCTTGTTCTACAATATAGTTGACTGACTGATTTATTCGTGGTTAATATACAATCAAGTACCCCTAAAAAAAATTTCAGCTTTTAAAAACCATTGTTTTTTGTTTTGTTGAGCTTGCTGACAAAGATTGTTCTACATTATAGTTGACTGACTGATTTATTTGTGGTTAATATACAATAAAGTACCCCTAATAAAAATTTCAGCTTTTAGAAACGAATTTTTTTTTTTAGCCCTAAAAAAATTTTCAGCTTTTAGTAACGATTTTTTTTGCTTTGTTGAGCTTGCTGACGGAGATTGTTCTACAATATAGCTGACTGACTGCTTTATTTGTGGTTAATATACAATAAAGTACCCCTAAAAAAAATTTCAGCTTTTAGAAATAATTTTGACTTGATTCATTTATTGCACATATATTGGGGCGTGCTGACTAGCCCCGTTCTAACGTTCAACTGACTGACCGACAAAAATGTTATTTGTATGCATTATATAACGTGTATAAGAAGTTTCAGCTTTTAGAAATTGATTGCAAAAAAATCGAAATTTTACATGTTTGAGGCCATATAGCAGCCGCCTGTTCTACAGTTCGCTTGACTGACCGACAGATTATTGATGTACACAATTACTATAACCAACTGTAAAAAATTCAGCTTTTAGAAACGCAAAGTTGTTTTTAAGCGCTGGCTCTTGGACTATATCCAAAAGCGCTGAAATTAACATTGGCATGTCATTGGAAGGAAGCGCTTCGTTCTCGCTACCAGAAATGCTCTTTGGATGCGCATCGCTCTTTGAAATACCTTTCCAACAAGCTATAATTGTTTTAAATCGGGTAATAAATACGAATTCTATGAATTTTTCTTTTATCGACATTAGCAAAATTTCCGCAAAATGCTATTCTGCTACATATGGTATTTTGCGGCAATTTTGCTAATGCCGTAAAAAAAAATTCATAGAATTCGTATTTATTACCCGATTTTAAACAATTATAGCTTGTTGGAAAGGTATTTCAATTTGCTATAAGATCAAGTTATGCTTTGACTAATTTAATTAAGTTTAAAAAAAATTTTCATTATTTTTTGCCTGAAACCTCAATTTGATCTTGACCTCTCTTGCGGGCCGGGTTATCGTTATCCGATCGCCGTGAAACTTCATAGTATTTGTTTTTATGACCATTAGAAGGATTTCAGGGGGCGGCATGAACGAAAATCAGAAAATCGTAAAATAAGCGCATGCCTAATGTATATGCAATGTATGAAAACTGACCTGCTTCTATTTTTGCATGACTAAGTTTTGGAAAAATTGTCTTGAGTATTTTAAGTGCATCGCTATTTTTCTCTAAGGCTGCGACGAAACTTCGTATAAGTTTAAATTACTTTGCTGGAATCAACAAACGGCATGTGGTCAATGCTTAACTGACCCAATTGAAAATTGAGCCCATTGAAAATTTTGTGTAATAGTAGTCATTTTTGCGCCCCTCCCAAATACACAAAAAACACTGAAGGTTGCAGAATCCCTTTTTAACAGCAAGTTTTCCTCGTGCTCAGTGTAGTTTATAGCATAAGTATGAGTTTCATATTTTCGTATGTTTTGGGCATATTTGTAACTTAAGCCATTGTAATTGATGGACAAACATTCCCTACGTGAAGCAAAACCTCATTTTAATTTGATGTGGAAGAAGCGATATACAGGCGCCACTCTTTCTGATTATGGCAATGTACGAGCTTGTCAAAAAAAGCATCGATGTCACAGCAGTACGCAAAGTTTTTGTCATCCTTATTGAAGTACACAAAATGATCGTTAAATGGCGCACTATTTAAGCGTTTACCAACATATGTTATATTAAAGTCATCAGTAACCAAACGGCTCTCTTTTAAATGTGAATCAATGATTTCTGCTATCTTTTTTGAAATTTTCGTATCGAGTGTCAAATCATTATAATTCGCTTGGGAAATTAAGTGCGGAGCATTGTAGCCTAACTGCGATCGTGATGCTGAAAATTCAGATGGTGACGGTCTCCTTGATGATATCGGCTCCTGAAAAATACAATCTGCTATGTCCTTTGATGGAGCAGTAGATGTTGTAGACATAATATTTATTGCCTGATACTTTGTTAAAAATTAATAAAATTGGGTTCTGTTTTCACGAAAAGTTTACCCGATAGCGTGGAATTAATGACATTTAGTTAAAAAAATCATATTTATCCAATAACCGATTCTTATGCAAATAATGTATATGACATTACTTTTGCCTCGTGTTGGTTATATGCCATTTTCAAAAATCACTCCTCAATTGTGGATGTAGGGCATTAAAAAAATTTTCTTCAAAATATAGACGCTCCTCTTGCGATCGGGTCTACGTCCCGGAGAGACCCTGGGAGGCCAGGAATCGCAACCCCAACGACAACAAAAGGTTTGTACTTTGGAATTAAATTTATTCTTTTCATTTATGGGGCAAGTTCCCCCGGCCAGCTTGCTCCGTATCCTACTAGTTAAAGCAAACTAACATTTTCGAGATCCTTCGCTCGAAGACTATAATTCAGATACGCCATTCTTGTTTGACATCTGAAAGACACTCAATACGTCTTTGGAACGCTCTGCCATCAATCTTAAAATCCATTCCCAACTTCGTGCAAAACATAAGGGTCATTTCATCTCAAATCGTCCAGGCAGTTTTTTTTTTTTTTGCATATAATTTTTTTTATAGTTTCTACATTGAAATCGATGAGACACGTATTTTTTCCTTTTGCTTGATTTTGAGTTCTTTCGTTGTGGGGAATTTTTTAAAATTCGTCTACAAACTCGATTTTGCGGTATTGTCGCATGTCAATTTTCACGGAAAATGTGATAACTTTGCGGAAAAACGTTTGATCTTCGTATTTTTGGGATGTTTGTAGCTAAGAGGTTCCTCTAAAAGAAAAAAATATGATACAGGGTATATTTCAAAAAATAATTTTTATATCGTCATTTGAAAAAAAAATCAAAAAATTTTTGACTTGAAAAATTTCGAATTGCATCAGTTTTTTTTTTTCTTCATATTTTTTTTTTTAAATAGTCATATATATAAACAATATTATGCAGCAGCCTCTATTAGCCCAAATTCGTTGTTTGGGAATCATGATTTTTTGAAAAAAACAGTCCCAATTATTTAGTAATTTTGGGCTTCATTCATGATATATGTTATCATTTCGTCAAAAGTAGCTCAATCGTTATGATATTTTGTCTGTCAACAGTCAAAGGTCCGTTCTAGAAGAACATTTTTGGATATTTTTTTTATAACCGTCTTTAAAATAAAAAAAAATCAAATGACTCTTAGCCCAAAAATTTTAGCATTGCTACGATTTTTCCATTCTTTATTACTGTTTTTGTATATCAATTTGTAAGTAGACAATTTTCAGAAGCTTTATTCATACCTTAATTTCGTAAATTTCGCAAATCACTTTTGAGCACAATCAGATTCTCGAAGGTTATCTAACTTTTACCCAGGAAGCAGAATTTTTTCACATAAACACTTGCGCAAAACGTGCGTGAATGCCATATGCCAAATGTTACCACGTGTCGGTATGGCAGAACAATACTTCAATTAGCTAGTTGCCCAGTGAATTATTAAAGTTCATTCCAATTATTCAAATCGTAGCAATGCTAAAATTTTTGGGCTAGAAGTCATTTGATTTTTTTTTTTTTTTTAAAGACGGTTATAAAAAAAAATATCCAAAAATGTACTACACTTCATGATTCTTTCTTCTAGAACGGACCTTTGACTGTTGACAGACAAAATATCATAACGATTGAGCTACTTTCGACGAAATGATAACATATATCATGAATGAAGCCCAAAATTACTAAATAATTGGGACTGTTTTTTCAAAAAATCATGATTCCCAAACAACGATTTTGGGCTAATAGAGGCTGCTACATAATATTGTTTATGGGCAAATCCCAAAAACTTTTAACATCCCGCGTCCGTATACTGAATAGCGATACTGAGCTGAATTTATGCAATTTCAGATGACGGATATGAATGATTTTCATTGTACAGGTGTATGCTAACATGTTTATGAGACAAAAAATCTGATGTGAAGCTTGTACGAATAGATATAACCATTTGAATGATCAGTTTATTCAAATTTGCCGTGTCTGTTGTAATATTTTATGATTATATCTGTATGCTGTACTCACGCCGTGTACTTTAGAATGTTGGTTTTCAGTAAAAACTCTACTGAATCGATACCCCTTTTGAATAGGATAATGCAAATATATGTGCGTAGCTTCTATAAAAAACTACAGGGTGCTAAAGAAGCGTCCGTCGATTTCAAAATTTTTCATATGCGAGTCTTTAAAACAACTTTACAGCCACGTCGTCTAGAATTTCTGGATTTTCATGGTGGGGTTAGATTGCTTTTTCGAAACAGAAAAGATCTACGAAAACTAAATTAGCGTGCCATGCACCGTTTTTGTTATACAGGGCTAAATGTTCGATGCAAAAAAACGTAAATGTGACTGAAAAATCGTTTAAACCGACGGCACACGAGAAACATCATCTTGACATTCAAAAAATGTTTTGTGAACATTTCTTCCTATTGTGGTACAAATATAAAACCATGCGGCGTTGGCTAATTTTACACGAATTTTTCGCTTTTTGACAATCGAACTATTTTTGGATTTTTTTATTTTTGAAAATCCAAAAATCGCTCCAAAAATTCTGGAAAAATTCACACATGTTCTTCGATCAATTAGAAGCACTTTTTTTAAATAACATTTCTTCATCAAGTGCTTTAATTTGTAGTTAAAAAATATACTGTGCTTTTAATTTAATAATAGTTTAATTTTTTAACTCAAAAATGAAGCACTTTACGAAAAAAAGTTATAGAAAAAAAGTGCTTAGAATTGCTTAAAATTAATATATTTTTAACATATTAACATATTCTTGTCTGTGTACGGTCATAATAAAACGTTTATATATGATAAAAAAACTATAAAGTAATAATAAAATAATTTATTTCATTCAAAATGGTTTATTTTTTACGCCGCGTAACTTAAGTGGTTAACGTTAACGATTTTTTACTCCCAAAACACATCTCTTGACGGTAGAACACGAGAAAACCATGTGCCTTAAAAATTTTTACGACTTCTTTTTTTTCAAAATGTTAAAAGTTTTTGGGATTTGCCCTTATATATGACTATTTAAAAAAAAAAAATATGAAGATAAAAAAACTGATGCAATTCGAAATTTTTCAAGTCAAAAATTTTTTGATTTTTTTTTTCAAATGACGATATAAAAATTATTTTTTGAAATATACCCTGTATCATATTTTTTTCTTTTAGATGAACCTCTTAGCTACAAACATACCAAAAATTACGAAGATCGGACGTTTTTTCGCAAAGTTATCACATTTTCCGTGAAAATTGACATGCGACAATAGCGCAAAATCGAGTTTGTAGACGAATTTTAAAAAATTTCCCCACGACGAAAGAACTCAAAATCAAGCAAAAGGAAAAAATACGTGTCTCATCGATTTCAATGTAGAAACTATAAAAAAAATTGTATGCAAAAAAAAAAAACTGCCGGGACGATTAGAGATGAAATGAGCCATAAATAAACTGGTTATCCATCTATCACAGCTGCAATAATAGGTTTTAGTTTAAGCTATTTTTTTGCTATTTTACATACAATTTTTTTATTTTTATGTATTATTTCTTTTAGTATGTGAATTATATTAAAAACTTGTATTTACTTATCTCATGTATTAATTTGTCGTCATGTGACTAGCGCTATAATTATAAGATATATATCTTGTTGTGCTAGGAAGAAATTAAATAAATAAATAAAATAGAGATGGAGGCGGTCTAACGTTCATCCTCAAAAACTGTGTCTCATATAGACCAAACACCATCCCCGCACGCCCCACACCAGATGCTCATCTGGAGTGTATGGCAGTTGCCCTCAAGGTAGGGGATGAAGAAATTCATCTGAATAATGTCTATATCCCCCCTGTAAATAGTGTTGGGACAAGCTACCATCCCTGCATTGAACACTTGCTTCAATTTTATAATTATCAGGTCCATGGTGATTTCAATGCACACCATGGGCTTTGGTATTCGTCTCTTGGTAAGGACACCCGCGTTACCAATATTGTAGACCAAATCGAGTCCGCAGGCTTTATAACGCTCAATGATAATACCCCAACCAGAGTTACTGCGGTGTGTAGTAGCTCCCCTGATATCACGCTAGTTAGTGCAAATCTGGTCGACTCCACTCATTGGCAAGCGACATCAGCGCTCAGTTCGGATCATATCCAAATAACTGTAACGATTCACGAGTGATACGGCTTTGTAGAGGCTGAGAAACGAACATTTCTCAACTTCGACAAGGCCAATTGGGTCGGGTTCGCAGAGTATGTTGACGATAAAATTACACGTCTACCTTCACCACCTGATTCCGCAACTGGCGAGCTCCGCAACCGTAACTCCCACTTTTGTAGGCAGTTTGTGGAACACCCCTCAGGTAGAAGTAAAGAAAGCTGAGGAATACGTGTAGGGGAGATGTGTGTACCTTGGTCCGAGTGTACCTCGGTCCGAGTGCCGGTTGGTACTCAACAGTTGCACGTGTACGATAATGTTCTTCTATGGAATTTTCCACTCATACCACTGACTGATATTAGCAGACTTCAGACCATCAAGCTGTATGCGTGTATAAAAAGTGACAAAAAAAGTGTTTTTGGTGTGTAATAATTAGTTTTTGGAGTAAAATACGAAACGTTTTGTGAGAAACTTGTTTGAAATATTTCAGTTTTACAACATCAGTAAGGAAGTTTAGTTATTGTTTAAAGCTTTTAGTGTGTTTTAGATGTTTTTATTAATGTATGTCATGGGTGCTGACAGTTTTTAAAACATGCTGTCTGTGTGTACCTTGGACCTATGCTTATTTACCAGCGAGCCTTTTTCGACGGGCGACCAGAAAGCCATAATCGCCATTCAATATAATATTATTATTATTTACGTGATTAATGTAGATATTTATTTGAAACCATTTTTGTTTAGTTATGGTTTTTTTCTAAATGCACTTTTTATACCCTACACCCAGGGTATATTCACTTTGTCCTTCCGTTTGTAACGCAGAGAAGGAGGCGTGGCAGATATGGAAGAGTATATATATTCTTGATCAGCGTCACCTCCTGAGTCGATATAGCCATGTCCGTTTGTCTGGCTGGCTGGGTAACGGCTGTGTGTGGAAATACATTTTTTGGGAAAACTAAGCAAGATAATTCAATGAAATTTGGTACACAGCCTCCGTCGTCCCCGATAGCTTGGGGGATTGAAAATGAACGAAATCGGTCAATAGACACGCCTACCTCCCATACAAAAAATATCTTCAAAATGCAAATTTTGGAGTATATTTCACAACAATGCAACCAAAATACACATAAATACTACGAATTGTCAGCGCAAGCTCTGAGAAAAAGCTGGTCGAATTCGGACAAGAGGGCGTGGCACCTCTCATATAAGCAAAAGCTTCAAAACGCTGTACTGAAAGCGTTTTTTGAGATAATCAAACTAGATTTGACTCTAAAAACTATAAATGCAAGCTTTAAGCAAAAACTGGATAAAATCCGACAAGAGGGCGCGGCTCCTCCCATATAAGCAAAAGCTTCAAAACGCTATTCTGAAAATATTTTTTCAGATAATCCAATTTCACAATGTTCAGTTAAAATTTAACTTTCAGATAAATAAAAATGTTGTATGAAATGTTATGTCAAAGTGCCAGTTAAAGTTCTTGTTAAAGTTTAACTGAACATTGTGAAATTGGCCCTAAGAACTATAAATGCAAACCCTGAGAAAAAACTGGGTGAATTTGGAGGGCGTGGCACCTGTTTGGCCAGGCCAAAGTTAACACCCTTACTAGTTTGTGTTATAATTTTAGTTCATGATTAATTTTTTTTTTATTGAAAAAAAAAATGTTACTTTTGGTTAAATAATAAATGGTTCTTTCAAAATTTATTACCTATATACAATGTATTCTTTTTTATTTTAGATAGTCCAAGGTACACTTGCATGGTGTACCTTGGACCGTTTGAGATTGGAACGGAAAAATTAATATTTCTACTCAATGGTAAGACATAAAATTATTGTCACGTCATTTGATTCTGCAAGCATTGTAGAAATATAATTTAATCAAAAAACTAAAGACACTTTAGAAAATCCAGCACATTGAAAAAACTGAAAAGCGGACCAAGGTACACACATCTCCCCTACTCAGAAGATTTGAGTCTTCGTGAGTCGACAGATCCTGAGCCTTTCTTTCAGGATGCAGTGGTGGCAGCGGTTCGCAATGCTAAACCGTCCAGGGCCCTAGGTCCTGATGATATTGCCATGGTTATGCTGAAGAAGTTACTTCCGTCGGCAATGCGCTACTTAACAGCGATTTTCAACTTCGCCATCGCTCGTAGGAACATACCCACTATGTGGAAGGATGCCCGTGTAATCCCTATAATTAAACCGGGTAAACTTGCTGACTTGGGCACTTCATATCGGCCCATTTCACTTCTATGTCCCGCGGCGAAGGTGTTGGATGCGCTTCTCCTGCCGCAACTTCAGCAGCATATTAAACTCGCTGACCATCAACATGGTTTCAGGCAGAACCACAGCACCACCACTGCCCTGGCCGAGATCACATCTGTAATAACAGAGGGGCTTAACTGCAAAAGGCCGCATCTGCGTACGATTGCTGTGGCTCTAGATCTCTCAAAGGCCTTGGATACTGTCAACCTTTACATCCTCCCACGCGATCCTCCTGGTCAGTAGCAAAAGGTTTCTAGCAGCCTATTTACATGGCAGACGGGCTTTCGTGAAGTTTAGAAGTGCTAGGTCAAAATTCCGAAAACTAAAGATGGGCGTGCTTTTGCCTCTGTTCTTCAACTTATATCTTTCCACCATACCAACCCCTCCGTCCGAGGTCACTTTGGTCTCATACGCTGATGATCGAAGGCTGCAATTTGCAATTTGATTTCTCCGTCACACTATTTAATATGAAGAAATTGTTAGAAATTATTTATTAATATTATCACTAAGTAATTTATTGCGTAGGATTTGTTTGTTATTTTTGACGTAATTTTTGACATCATTTTTATGTTTATCTTTGTTTTTTATTTTTTTAATGTTATGCAAATTATTATTAGCATGTTATTATAGTCAATAAGGATTATCCCTGCAAACAGTGTACTAGGTACAAACGCCGTATGTATCGGGGACACAAACACGTATTTTTTTTTGTTTGTTTTTGAAAATCACATAGAAATTGCCGTACTCTTTCAATAACGTTTACATTGCTGTCGGGAAAAATACAGGCATTGGTTTTGCCGTACCAATACTGGTATTGTATCTGTTTCTCGTCCCTATATAAATACTAAGATACGCATACCGGTACTATATCTGTTGTACGTATCTGAAATAGAACAGGTACGTTTTTTAATATGCGTACAGGTACTATACCCGTTATACATATCTAAATAATCCGGGTACGTTCTTTAGTACGTCTGCTGGTACTATGCCTTTACGTATGATAATAAAAATTGCATATGAAGTTAGTAAATTATTAACTTTTATTTAAAATTAAGTTCACAATACATTGTTTTTGTTGTTATACTTTTCCAAGGTTTTCTCAAACATTAACTTCTCTCGTTGAATGTTTCCATCACCTTCTTTGGCACTATGTAGTTGAGAAATTCTTGCACATTTCAATCACGTTATAAACTTATATTTAACGATTCACCAGTTTTAATCAAGCGATCATTACACTATCGATGAGGCGTTCCAGATCCGATAAGATGCATTTAAGCAAAATACTAATAGAAAAACTTTGTGCTTTTGTACTGGAATGTGCAAAGGATTGTCAGCATATCTGAAAGAATAAAAATGTAGAATTATTTTTTTTTATAATTGCAAAGATTTGCATCACCAACTATCCCTCACCCTTCCTTGATATGGCCGCTCGCCGATATGCATGCGAATGTTTTTGTATATTATATTGCGAATTTTGCATAAAAAACGTATTCCAAACTTCATATCCATACATATGTATATCTATGAGTATTAACATTGCTGTGCATCACATCACTGACCAGATTTTTATTTTCGATTTTCTGGCTGCACACCTCACAGTTAAATTCTCCAGTTTATAATGTTGGATATTGACGATCCTTAAATTTATTTCCTTATAAACCATTTATTGGAAATGTATATAAATTTCACGACGTTTGACAAACATTAATTTTGTTTTAAAAATTTTAATAATCAAAAACTGACAGAAAACTATACGTTGAAAAAATTACGATACGAGTACCTAGAAAATACGGGAAATGTTCCAGATACTCGTACGTGAAATAAAAATAGGAATAAAAAAATAAAAAAAAACAAAGACAACCGGTACTCATTTTTTGCAGGGATTGTTTCCATTGACTTATTAAATAAATAAAAAATAAATAAAAAATCGGTTTACTGGACCAGTTTTTACTAGCATGTTGCGCATATGCAACATCAGTAAATAAAAAATTCCACAGAAATCAAAACGCTTTACATTTCCAAAAAAAATAAGTAAGTAAGTAAATTTATTGAGCCTTTAAATCAATACCAATAGTACATAATAAAAATAGTAACGGTGGAAGGATACATAGAATTGCCCGATCAAAAAAAGTATATCAAAAATATAGCAAAATGATATCAAAAATTTGTCCGTGACATACAAAATTTTGATAAATAAAGGATATCACAGTGATATACGGAATGTAACGCTTTTTGTATATCACCATGATATCAAAAAAAGATATCAAAATGATATCAAAAAAAGATATCAAAATGATATACAATTTTTGTACATTTCTGATACAAAAATGACAACCAATTTTGGGTCTGATAACTACAATAAAGTGACGCAGATTATGGCCAAATTTTGCAATATTGTGGTTAATCGTCGGCAACTGGTTTTTTTTTTGTACTCAATTATATTTTTTCTGCTTTTTCACTAATTTCATGACAAAATTCAATTCTTACTAAAATTGGCTGCTCGTCCGTTTTCCATACTTTTAGTTTTCCCAACCACAGGCCGCATGCAGCAACTGAATGGAGTGTCGGTTTTTTTGCACTCAATTATATTTTTGTGCTTTTCACTAATTTCATTAGAAAATTAACTTCTTCACTAAAATTAGCTGCGCGTTCGTCTTCTATAATTATCTTTAAATAAAATTCACAAACGAAAACGTAAAATTTGACATATCAGCAGCTGATAAATTTTTGATATCATTTTGATATACATTTCTGATACAAAATTGACATGTTTTTCAATGATATCAAAAATATATCAAAATGATATACAAAAAAAGGATATCAGCTGCTGATAAATTTTTGATATCATTTTGATATATATTTCTTATACAAAATTGACATGTTTTTCAATGATATCAAAAATATATTAAATGATATACAAAAAATGGATATCAGCGGCTGATACATTTTTGATATCATTTTGATATATATTTCTGATACAATGATAAGAACTTTACAAGTTTTTTTGATCGGGTGATATAATATATATTCTATTACAGTGGAGTCTTGCAAAATGCTAACAGCAATATTATTACTGATGGAAGAATCAAAAGCTTGCTCATGGCTTTTTGAAGTATCTTTGATGTTTTATCAAATAACCTTAAATCTAAATAACTAAAAACTACAAATTAAACTATAAATACTATTTACATATATACACTATTTACATATATACACTTAAAAATGACTTTACATTAAGTTTATATTAGCCTCTGTGTGTTCCAGGGCTTTTTTTCGTTAAAAATTCCGGTAAAAGTGATGCGGGATTGATACCAGATTCTAAATCAAGACTTTCGTTCATAAGGCCCACAGGCGATATGTAAGAAAAGCTAGACCAATTGAATTTATTTTGAGAGTTATATATCGAATTTATCAAATCGTTTTCTTTATAGGGAAGTTTGTTAACACATTTTTTAAATGCACAAGCAAATATTTACACAGAGGGACAATGCGAGAATGACTGTAGATATAGAAATTGGAGTATCTTTTCGTAAAAGATTCAAAGTTGCGATCTAAGCAGAATCTTAAAATTTTACGTTCAAATTTTTCAAGACTCTGTGCAACTGTTGGTGAGATAGTGAACCAAATCGGAAACCCATACATCATCACTGAACGGATGCTTACTTTGTAAATTAATAATTTAGTGTTTATTGGCATATAAGTATTTATTCCTTAATAACTGGGAAAACATTCCAGAAATTTGGCGTGCTTTCTTTAAAATGGCATTTGCATGCTTATTGAATTTTAACAGATTGCTGAAAGTTACACCTAAATATTTAATTTCATTTTTGAAAGGAATAGTTCCATTTAGTGATAATTTTAACGTTTTACTTTGAGGAACGGTTTTCCAGTGACATTTTCCTGAAGGGTTTCTGATGCAAATGGCTTGTGATTTGGCTGTATTAATTTTGATCCCCCAATCTTATAAAAACTGTTAATTTTTTCTAAGTGTACTTGTACCAAACTCAAAGCCTCTTCTGGGATGTTACCGTGAGCATAAGTCAGCGAATCATCTGCGTAACTGTTAAAAGTATGCGGAAAATCGTGAATGAAAGTACTATAGAGATGAGGAGCCATTATTGCACCCTGTGGGACTCCACTTCTTACAAAGCCATACTCTGAAGAAACATGATTCATATTTACAAAAAACTTTCTATCATTTAAAAAGCTAAGTATGTAAAATTTTTATGAACGACGGATCAATGCCAATTATCATAAGCTTATAGATAATACCATTATGATAAACCTTGTCAAAAGCTTTTTTTATATCCAAAGACACTGCAACCGTACATTTCCGCTGCCGAACGGTAAGGATTAAGTCATTTTCAAACTTTAAAAGAGCATGCACAGTAGAATGCTGCTTTTTAAACCCAAATTGAAAATCTGGAATATATTGAACATCAACACATTCATCCATTTTATCCAAAATTACTCGTTCAAAAAGTTTTCCAATATTTGATAGTAAGGAAATCGGTCTGAAGTTATAACAATTTGGTGTCTTCTGAATTGGAATTACTTTAACAATTTTCCAGGAATTAGGAAAATAACCATTGTTAATACAATTGTTGAAAATTATTGCTAAAATAATCAAAAACCACTTTGGACATAATATAATATAATATAATAATATAATTCGAAAGGTTATCCGGACCGGCAGATTTCTTGGCATTTAGCTGCTGGACATAACAACATATATCATCAGACTTAACGAAGTGGAGAGTATCTACATTAGTAGAAGAGTTGAACTCTGAAGAGAAATTGTAAATTGAGTTGTTTGAATGTTGGATTCCAAGTCACTGATATCGGACCTAATTGGGATGGTTTCTTCATAAACCCTTTCAAGATGACTTCTTAAAACTTCAACTTTCTCGACGTCATCGGTAATCACAAAGTCATCCTGAACAATTTTTGAGCAAAAATGTCCACTCTTCTTTTTTATTAAATTATATATTTGTTTATATGCTGTAGGACCAGGTTTTATAAGTTTAAGTCTTTCACTAAATTCTCGAGCTTTATGTATTTCTACTTGTTGCTTTATAATAATTTGCAAGAGCAAGATTTGTTTAGCAAGGAGTTTGTAATCTGATGTTGTTCTATTGTAATTTGAATGGAATATACTCTTCAACCTTCTTTGCCAACAATTTTTAGTTTTGAATAATTTAATGATTGATTCAGGGAGTACTGAAGAACGAACATTCTTGACTTCAATTGTTTGACTATGAGAATCCTTAGTAGAGTTGATAGCTGACGTTGAAAAGTCTATATGAAAATCAATTTCAGAATTTTGTAAATTTATATTGTTGGGAGGTAAATTGTTTTCAAAAATAGTCGTTAAATCGCATCTTAAGCTACCCAATCTGTATTTTTAAAAGAAGTATAAAACCTTGGTTGACTTAAAGAAAAATTAATGTCTTTTAATTCTATTTGAGCATAGAGTGGAAAATGATCTGAAAATGTTGAAAGAGTTCTAATTTCATAATTTGGATTAATGGATAAAAAGTGATCAAGAAAAGAAGCACCGTTTGGATAAGAAGGGTTAATGTCACACAGTCTGACTAAGTCTAATGAATGATTTTCTAACCAACTGTGGAATGTGTTACCATTCAAATTATTAATATTGTCATTCCATGAGCGATGCTTCGAATTGAAGTCTCCACCAATTATAAGTCCATCGAAATTGGATGCACAGTTTGCAATTTCTACCAGTCCATCTGAAAAGTTTTCAGGCGAAAAATTGCAAGGAATGTAAACAGATCCCGTCAACAAATGCTTATTTAAACCGTTTAATGAAATAGATACATCCACAAAAATGTGTGGAAAAGTAACATTTGTTATTGTAACAACTGAATATTTAAAACGGTTATTCAAAACAATAGCAACTCCTTGAGGACTGATGTCTCTTATAAAATTGTAGTTGTTAAGGTACACTCTTTTAGAATTTGACAAATGAGTTTCTTGGAGGAAACAAACATCAACATCAAAAGTATCTAACTTTTTTTTTAATTCGATCTACTTCCTTCCACTAAGGATCTCACATTAAACGTTAATAAATTTGTTTTATTACGGGCCATACTTTTCCCTTACCTCTTTTAAGAGAGCTGTGCACTTTTTCTTAACTTCCATCTTTGGCATTTTTTTGAAGTTGTTGAGAAAAGACTCAATCCTTAGCTCAAGTGATGGTTGTTCACTTTCTAAAATTTGTTTTGCAATTTTCAAAAATTCGTTAACTATTGAAGGCTTTCCCGAGTTAATCGGTTTATCAATGATGGGCAATTGATAAAAATTACTTGCATAGGTTTTACCATCAATTACCAATGATTGCTTGTTAACAGTATTCTGGACATTTGAAAAAGCAGTTAGCTTTTTCTCTTTTGCTTCAGTGATCAAAGTTTTTTTTCTTTTCAAGTAGTCCTTATAAGAAGGGCATCCCCTCCAGCTAGCTGGATGACCTGAATTACCACAATTTATGCAAAAAGGGCTAACGTTTGCATTTACTGTCAACTCACATTCACCCGGACCGTGATCTTTTTCACACTTAACGCAACGATACAATCTGTTGCAATTCTTCGCAATATTTCCCCATTGCTGACAACGCTTACACTGTACCTCTCTACTGCGAGACAGGAGCTTCCCAAGTAACTACCTGATACACTACATTTTTTATCTTGGCAATGTCATTAAATTTTTTACCTGGGAAAAGGGTGACAAGATAGAGGCCTGTATCAAAATTGTTTTTAATCGAGATTGGAGTTGTAAACTTTACAATTTTATCAACTGTACTTGTACCCATTTTATCTAGTTCTTGTTTTATCTCAACTAAGTCGGACAAAAAGTGAAGTCCACGTAAAATCAGACTGATCTGCTTTAATTCCTTTGGCGTGAAAGAAAACGATTCAATTTTTTTTCTCTTAGAAAAGCCATCATTTCCGAGTGAATAATCGGATCTTTAAAATAAATTTTACTTTTATTTCGCGATTTATTAATTATTTTAAACCCCACTTTCGGATTTTGTATATTCAATTGGTCTACTAAATGTTTTATGTTAACATTATAAATTATAATGGGAGGGCAAAATTTCAAATTTTTTTTCAATTCACTCACATCAGTTTTACAGGAACTTATCACCTTTTTCGCATTTTGTTGAGGCGTTGTCTCTATTGAAATCTCTGCTAGAGCAGCAAACCGGTTTGTAGTGGAAGGAAATGAAGACATATCGATCTTCTTAAACTTCCCAAAGTTATTCCTTTTTGCTCTTTTCGGATTCGGAATAGTGGTATAACCAATATCATCATCTTCTTCAGCATGTAAGCCACCAGACTCTGAAGTCAAAATTACGTTATTGCTTATAGTTGCAGGATGGTGACCAATATGGAAGGGATCAATTCCACTGAATTGCGGCGACTCCAATAGCATAGCCTCATTTGGTAAATCCTTATCAGGCGGTAAATTATGTTTAGGATTGCATTCCATGTCCTCTATCGTATGATTTATTTTAGTGTATGCATTTTTTATTTTTTTGGAGATCGACTGACTTCGATAATAATTTACGATCGAATCCTCCAAAAAAATTAATTATTGACATTATTGAGCAATATTGTTATCACAAAAAGTGCAAAAAACGCATAAATTTAATAAATAAACGCATTTGAAAAACTTCACCTCAGCAAAAAAATTACTTAAAAATTTTTACTTTTACGTTCACTTTTACATTTCCCTCTGCTGTCTTTTATAAAGACTTACAAACTCTTATTGAGGCAAGTAAATGAAAGGAAAATTAGACAAAGAATCAAAAAAAATAAATCGGTTGCGCACTATTTTGCATGAAAAGAACGCAGTAATGGAGCCTCAAAGTTAGAAAACATATATGCAACATTGGAGATGAAAGGGCTAAGTATCCGAAAATCCTCGGGGTGGCACTTGATAATCTATACAAATTCTCAAAGCACGCAAGTGAGGTCTGCTCCAAATTAAGCAAGAGAAACCGTGTGCTGAGTGCCACTGCCGGAACCTCATAGGGTAAGGACAAGGAGATCCTGATCGCAACACATAAGGTGATCGGGTGATCCATTTGGAACTACGCCGCCTCCATCTAGTCTCCGGCACTCAGCGACACGCAGTGGCGCAACCTATAGTCAAGACAAATTAGTGCCTATAGCTACCGGGTGTCGCCTAATTTCCGATCCAGTCCAACTTCATGATGAGACTGGGCTTCTAAAAGTCAAGCCACATAACATGCTGTTAACACAGCAGTTCCTGCTGATCTGCGGTAATCCTGATCAATAGGGTGCCTGACTCTTGTGACCCTGGGCCTATCCCCGATGCCCTCAATGGTCTGCATATGCACCTTGCCAGTACGGCTATAGAATCACTGGCACTCAATAAAGTGCTCAATAGCCGCCCTCCACAAATTCACCACAGAGCCCGGATTATTGAGGTGCCCATCATGCAGTGGTAGTCCGCATGACAGTTCCCATCTTTTCAACTGTCCTTCACGTCCCACTAACCTATATACGATTGACCTATGATCCCGCCCAGTACAGGTAGCCTCATTTCTGGCCTCCTGGACTTAGCTCGATCTGTCTTCAACTTCCTTATCCAGCAATCACTAGTAGGCGAAAGGAGTAATTTTTTTTTTTTTTTTAATTTACAGACTTGGAGTTGCTACAACAACAATAACACCCACAACAACAGATACAAAAAAAATTAAAAAAATTTCGATTTAAGACAACTGGTAAGCCTGTTCCAAAAATTGTTCAAACAAAAACCAAATAAAGTTATTGAACGATAAATTTATTGAATTTCTTAAATAAAAACATTAAACTGAAATTGGAAAAAAAAAATGGAACATGACTAACGCAACGGCCGCAAAGAAAACTGAGGCTGCAAAAGCGAAAAAGAATTCCAATTAAAATTCCCCAAGACGGCAATTAGTAAACGTGCCAGCCTTTGTAAAACATAGTGTTAATTATGAATTTAAGTTTTTTCCAAAATTAAAAAAATTTTATTTTCAAGTCATTCCAACAAGAATTTTATGAAGGTGACTCGTGAGGCTAAAGAAAAATCAACAAGTTAGCATCAATAGTCAATTAAGTAAGCTTCAGTTATATTTGGATGGTCAAGACGTTATGCGCGTCAAAAATCGAGCAATCTACGATGTTGGTATCGCAGGACATGATTTTAGTATTTTGCCAGCTACATCACAAGTAACAAAACTAATTAAAGAACATTATCATGAGCGATTTTATCACACAAATCACGCGGCAGCTTTAACTGAAATCCGACAAAATTACTTCGTTTATAGACTTCGATCTTTATTTAAAGCAGTACGTCGTCAGTGTTAGAGGTGCACAAATGATACAGCTTCACCAGGGCCGCCGCTCATGGCACCACAGCTAGACATGCAGCATTTCAAAGGCCATTTACTTATGTGGGCATCGACTACTTTGGCCTAATAATGATCAATGATGGCAGAAAGTGCTTAAAACGATGTGGAGTAATTATAACTTGCTTGGCTATAAGAGAGATTCATATAGAAGTTGCGCATACTTTGACCACCGACTCGTGCCTTTTATGCATACGAAATTTTATTGCGTGGCGCAGCCAACCGAAGGGAATTTAAGGCGATAATGGCACGAATTTTAGAGGTGCCTTTCTAAAAGCAGAGCTCAACAAATTAGACTCATAAAAAAATCAACGCGAGCTATCGCAAAGAAGTATTGAATGGCGTTTTTAATCCACCTGCAGCGCCGCACATGAGAGGCGCATAGTAGCGCTTAGTACGTTCAATCAAGGAGATATTGTACAAAGCCTTATGTCTGCTCTTATGGAAGTGTAGATGATTGTGAACTCACGCCCACTTACGTTTGTATCGCTGGACAACGAAGACCAAGAAGCAATCACGCCTAACCATTTTCTCCTAGGCTCTTCAAACAGGTCCAAGTCATTTTGTGATCCAATGCAAATTGATTACAATATGTACCTTCGCCAAAGCAAAAAAATTTGCGAATATGGTTTGGAAGCGATTTGCGCGGGAGATGTTACCAACGCTTACTCGGAGATCGAGTTGGTTTGTAAAGGTCATGCCGATTTCAGTTGGCGACATTGTGCTCATTGTTGATGAAGAACAAGAAAGAAATTCTTGGATTAAAGGTTGAGTCATAGAAACTACAGAACCGAAAGACGGGCAAGTCAGGAGAGCTAAGATAAAAACCAACAAAGGAGTTCTGTCTCGTCCTGCTGTAAAATTAGCTGTACTCGACATAGAAACTTCGTTTCGGCAATAATTTATTGGTGAGCTGTACAGGATCACTGACAGGAGGGGGGCCTGTTGCCGAAACTATCCCGTGCATTTTGATTGCCCTACATGTTGAAGCCCTGCATTTTGGCAGCTGCTGAAAAGGTATTTTTGCCGAATGACGAGACGAGGAAAACAACTAAAATTTTTAAAGTTTCTTTTATTCTTATTAAATATCAAAGATTGAATATTAATTAAAAATTGATTAAATGAAACATCACTTAAATTTTTGGTTTTAATTTAATAAGATTAGATTCGAAAAGAATAGTAACTTGCTCCCGGCAAAGGGCGCAACAGTAGTGTAGTAGATATCCCAAAATTAAAATTCATTCCACCATTATGGTTGACATATTCAATTGATCCTCTAGATCTGCATAGAATGGATAAAACCCTTCACTAAAAACTCCCAAAATCCAAAAGCGTATTTGCAGCATAAGGTGTGCTTGTTTACATTAAGTAACTGTGATGTCTATGGAATTGTATATGGTGATGAAATTGCACTTGTCTTCATATGCTTACGTCTATCCGTGCAATTATTAAGACTGGAATCATGTGACTTTTTGTCAAAGAAACGCGCTGTGGAGATCACGACAATTAACTAAACCTAATCTGCACCACGCTGTTCAGCCAGAAATGATTAACAAACATTTTTATTACATTAATATCATAGTGATGAATTGATTTTATATTGTAAATATTTACCTGTAACTTGTTTTTTGCGCAATCTTCGGTTGTAACTTGCAATTTGTTTGGATCGTGCACTAAAATAATATTTTTGTGACTTATGTCGCACAGTGGTCTAGAAAGCTATTCTAGCTGGTCATAACCATAGAGAACTAGAGGCGAAAGCGTTTTAATTGAACCTGGCAACACTTTCGGCCACACAAACACTATAAAAAAATCGTTTATTAGTATTGAATTCACGCATTAATTGTCCCTTTAATTTTTGGTGAAATTCATCACAGCCACCATAAAAACGTGGCCGGATGTTGTGGATTTTGTCAAACATCTCAAAAATTCTAAAGATTTTAAAAGTATTGTATGTATGTTGACTGTAGTTTAAGCACGTAAACTTAAACTACTGAAATGTGTGTGTATTTCTAGTTTGAGCACATAAACCCAAACTAGTGTTCTTTTGTGAAATTGGAAGTTGATATATTCAAGCACTTTAACCTGCATATACCGTGTAAGAAGTGAGGAACAATTGATTAAAACATGAGAGTTTTGAACTTCATTTGCTTCTGGCTTATTGATTAAAATATTTGACTTTATATACAATTAAAAATGCTTAACAAGATATTACAAAAAATTACAAAAAACATCAACAAAAAATATAAATTAGTACAACGGAAAATATTGCTGACTAAGCAACCAGGAATTAAATAATTTAAAGCGTGTGTCAGTAGTTACAGTAGTAACTGCAACTTAGCATAAACAATGAACAATTTGTTTATGCTGAGTTATTAAAAAACTGTTTTTAATTTAATTTTACAATATTGTGAAATTGATGACAAATTGAATTACACTGTGAATTTAAAACAAGTAAAAATGTGAAATGTTTTTAAATTTGAACATTCTCCCCTCCGTTGGGCGTATGTTCGACCAACCTCTATATGACCACAGTGAATTTGTTGTTTTGCTTGCGGGGTAGTCGTATGGGAGCATATGGTTGATCAGTTGCGTCGACTGCGACTTCACGATTGTGCTGACAAGATATTTGGCTGGGAACTTCATCATGGCTGGATTTAGGCTCAGACATCAAGGGTTTCCATTTGATTTTGTAGACACAAAATATAAGTAGAAACACAGAAATTGAAAGTGCCAGATAACTGACGGAATGATGATGTATACTGTTTGATCGCATCTGTGTTGGAAGGTAGCTGAATTGTTCGCTGTTTAATTGGTGTTGTAGTGCGGTAAGTTGTTCCAGTTGTGTATCTATCATCACATCAGTTGTGTTGACTATAGTTTTTCGTTCTCCAAACTACCAGTTTTTATACAAAAAACGTCTGATTTGGGCATCCAAGTGTTTTTATTGAAGTTTCTTCGAAATCCAAGTTGACTTCTTGATCTTCTACTGGTATCCCTTGCAGTAATTGAGGATGATTAGCACACCATTTACGCAATTTAAGCCCTGCACTCCTTAAGAGACTTGTTAGCTGTTGCAGTATTTCTATGGCTGTACTGAGGCTGTCTGCACCACTAAGGCCATCGTCAACATAAAAATCGTCATGCAAGACTTGGGCCCCTAGTGGGTATGTGGCAGTATTATTTTCTGCAAGTTGTTGTAAGCATTTTGTTGCTAGATATGGAGCAGCTGAAATCCCGTACGTCACAGTTTTTAGCTTGTAAATTTTTAGTGGCTCATCCTGTGATCTTCTCCAGAAGATCATTTGGAACCTTTGATCAGCTTCGTCAACCATAATTTGTCTATACATCTTTTCCACGTCTGTTGTGAATACATATTTTGGTAGCCGAAAACGAAGAAGTATAGTAAACAATTCACTTTAAACGTTGGATTCAGTGTGTAATATGTAATTTAATGATAGCCCAGACGTTGATTTTGCTGATGCGTCAAACACAACTCGTAGTTTTGTAGTACTACTGTCAGGCTTTAGTACATAATGATGAGGAATGAAATATTGTGGATGCTTTATTTCTTCTGGATGAACTTCAAACATGTGACCCAGATCCTCGTACTGTATCATGAACTTGATGTATTCTTTTCTTATTAGTGGTACTCTATCTAAACGTGTTTCTAATGAAAGAAACCTGCGAAGAGCTTGAGTTCCTGAGTCCCCTAGAACTGATGGACTCTCTTGGAAAGGCAACTGAACCACAAATCGTCCTTCATTATTCCTTTTTGTTGTGTTGATGAAGTAACTTTCACATTGTTTATCGTTAGGCGATAAATTTTGTCCAGGATTTTCGAGTTCATCTAGCTTCCAACAATTTTGAAGCATATTGTCAATTCTTTCTTCATCTAGAACTGCACAAATTAATTTGTCAACTTGCTGACGATTGATTTTGCCACCGACTACCCATCCAAGTGCTGTGTTTTGTAACGTGGGTAGCTCTGTAGACAAATGTATTTGACCACTTGTTAATAAGTCAAAATATAATTCTGCACCAAGTAAAACGTCTACTCGTCCTGGCTGGCCAAATGTTGGATCCGCCAATGAGATGTTATCAGGAATGGACCATTGCGAAGTGTCCACCTTACAAGATGGTTGTGCTGGAACTATTTGTGGTAAGACATATGCTTCCATTGTTGTTGCGTAAGAGCCTTTAGTTGATTCCAAGTTGAGGGTTATTCGTCGGGAACAATTTTGAGACCTTTTCCCTATTCCTTCAATGCATAGCGATGTGCGAGTTGGCGTTATCATTAGTTTTCTTACCAAGTGTTCTGTTATCAGGTTTACTTGAGAGCCTAATTCTAAAATTGCTCTTACTTCACAGCAAATCCCATTCATCGCTGTCACCTTTATTTTGGCTGTTGCAAGCATAACATATCCTTGTTGGCTTGTTGTTTGTTTAATTTTTGATGCTGTAAGTGTTACTGAAACTCCCACAGGATCGTGCTTGGTATTTGCCTTCTCTGCTTGCGTGGATTCAGCATAATTTTCTTTTGATGATGTTGCAAACTGTTTCGTCTCTAAATGCAGCAAAGCGTTATGTCTTTTTTGGCATTTCGAGCAGCTTCTTGAAGAGCATGTTTTTGCAGCATGGCCAAACTTAAGGCAGTTAACGCATCTTTTTGCTTGTTGTATCAAATTGAGTCGTTGGTTGGCTGTCATTTTCAGAAATGTTTTACAACCGAAAATTGGATGATTTTGGTTGCATTGTAATGATCTTATTTATTCGTTGGATTAGGCCTACCTAAGAGACAAAGTCTTTCTACAAAAAATTCCTTTAAATAAAAAGATTTATATTTAGAGGTTTATTAAATATTATTTTAATATTTCTTTCTAAAAATAAGATTATATCCTTAAACCTAACAAGGTTAATTATCGCTTTAAAATTATAAATATAACAAGAATTATAAGGCTAAAATTATCTCCTAATATTAAAATATCTAAGTTACTGAAAATAACAACAACAACAATAGCAGCAGCAACTTTAGCTAGTCATAAAGTTTATGACCTGTTTATGACCTAAACGCATGTGCATAGCATTGCACATACAAACGTACACCCACTGCACAAAGCAACGAACGCATGTGCGTCACATTATGTATATGAACGTACGTACAAAAGAACGTTAAGTTTTGATACTTTTAGTATGTTAGGACAGTGGCGTGACATTAAATAAACATGCACGCACAACACCTCCCTTTTTTTAAGAAAAGAAAAATTTTCGTTAGGTCAATTTTTTTTGATATTTACATTAATGTTTAATTGAATTTAATTAGTGTTTAACTACTGTTGTTGCTTTTATCTTTAAAAACAAAATTTTTTATTTTTCAGTACATATTTATGTATGTTATCAAGAAAAATTTAATATAGTTAACAAAGAATTTTTTTTATTTTTTTTTTTTTTTTGCTTAAATTTACAAATTTTAATATCATATATGTATATATTATTTTTATATTAATATACATTTTATATGTATTTGTGTTTCTATGTATATAAGTATTTAATTAAATTAAAAAAAAAATATTTATATATTTAAATATATACATGTATTTTTATTTCCTTAATTAAATAAAAAAATATTAACTACATATATTTTGTGGTCATGCGCATGAACCAAAAAAAATTATTTTATTTTGTATTAACTTTTTTTTTATTTTTTTGTGTTTAAGCTAACTTAAGTCTATTTTTATGAACTAGCATATGTTTATTTTTTACTTTAATTTTACAATTTCCTAGATCATCTAAATCAATTACTTGGTATGGGCCTTTATAAATGTTGTCAAGCTTATGGCCTGCATCATTTTCTAAAATTACCAAATCATTAATTTTTATATTTTTAATTTTAGCATTTTTATCATAATAAATTTTCGAATTAATTTTTGATTTTTCAATAAATTCAAAAGCTCTCTTTTGTGCAACTTGTAAGCGATATTTTAATTCCTTTTCATATGCTTCAATGTTGTATACAGGTTCTATTTCTTTCGAAGTTAGAAAATCGAATGTATTTGGAATTTTTCCATATACAAGCTCAAATGGCGAATAACCGTGAACAGTTGATGGGGTTGTGTTATAACAATACGTAAAGTACTTTAAACCTTCATCCCAATCGGATTTATCGGGGGATAAATAAGAGCGTAGATACTCATTAAGTGTTCTATGGCTTCTTTCAATTGTTTCAAGAGTTTGGTGATGATAAGCAGTAGAAGTTTTTTGTTTTATTTTTAACAATTTGCATAATTCTGCTAAAAGTTGGTTTTTATATTCTGTTCCCATGTCAGTAATGATTTGCTTAACTGGACCATGCATAAGGATACAATTTTCGACAATTGCCCTAGCAACGGTATTAGCTGACTTATCAGGAATTGTTGACGTAATTAAAAATTTAGTTAAGTCACAAATGATAGTGACGGCATATTCGTTACCATGAATAGATTTTGGTAAAGGACCGACAGTATCTATTTGTATTTTGTCGAATGCTTTTTCTGAAGTTTTTGTATGTATTAAAGGTTCTTTTGATTTGTTGACAGTTTTATTTTTTTACACTCTTTGCAGATTTTAACATATTGTTTGACATCTTTTGTCATATTTATCCATGTAAAATATCTGCGTATTTTTGAAATTAATCTTTTGATGCCTGCGTGGCCACCTAGTACAGGATCATCATGAAATTTCCGTAAAATTTCCTGGCGTTCTTTCAGATTAGAAATGGTTTTTGTTTTTGGAGTAATCGCTATAGTCACCTTCTTGAGGTAATCCTTGCCTTTTAATTTAAATTCATTAATATCAAAATATTTGAAGAGCTCGCTATTCAATGATAATTGTAACTTATTGTAACCTCTATTGCCGACTTCATTATCTAGCCTCGAAAAGAATTGCTCTAAAGCAATTTTCCCGTGAACAACAAGGTCACTTATATTAAGTTCTAGAACTTTTAATTTTTCTTTTAATAATATTATAGTGCACTTTTTACTATCGTATTGTAGACAAGGTAACTTTTTGACTTCATGTATGGTAGTAGTTTCATAAATTTGAGGGGATGTTGCTATATGATTAGCAACTGGGATGGCAGTTGTTTTTATTTTTGTTTTTGACCTTGTAGTGACCTGAAATATTTCAGCATTTTCGCGTTTTATCTGTTTGATTTGCCCAAAATCAATTCGCGATAAGGCATCAGCGCCACAATTGTCTATGCCTTTTATGTATTCAATTTCGAAATCGAATTCTTCTAGGTCTAGTCTAACTCTAGTTAATTTTGAGGATAGATTTTTCATTGAAAATAGACACGTTAAGGGTTTATGATCACTCTTAACTAAAAATTTGTTCCCAAAAACATACGGCTTAAAGAAGTTTATCGCCCAGTGAATAGCTGTTAGTTCCTGTTCAATGACAGATTTATTACTTTCGCCTTTCGTTAACGTTCTTGAGGCAAAAGCAATTGGAAATTGTATCCCGTCATATTCTTGACTAAGGACTGCACCCCAAGCTATTTTGCTTGCGTCCATAGTTATACAAAATTGTTTGTCAAAATCTGAGTATTTAAGGATTTTCGGTGATAAAAGAGCTTGTTTTAGATAATTAAAAGCATTTTCACAATCTTGTGACCATTCAAAAGGTACTTTTTTCTTAGTTAACCGCGTAATGTGAGTAGATAATCGCGAAAAATTTGGAATAAATCGTCTATAATAATTAACGAATGCAATGAATCGACGTGCCTCATCTCCATTTGTAGGAGTAGGATAGTTTAAAATTTTCTCAAATTTGGAATCATCTGGTAGTATGCCACTATCAGTACATTTGTGTCCAAGAAAACTGACTTCAGAATTGAAAAAATTGCATTTATCAGGGTGAAGCTTTAAATTTGTTTTTCTGCAAATTTCAAAAATTGATTCAAGATTTGAGAGCATGTGAGATTCGGAACATCCGATGACTATTAAGTTGTTGATATTTTGGCACATATTTTTAACCAAAGTATAAGTTCTGGAACATTTCCTGAACACCTAAAATGTGCTGTTGTTATACCTTTGTACAAAAAAGGAGATCCCAAAGAAATTAGCAACTATCGGCCAATCTCTCTTTTGTCAGCAATTTCTAAAGTTTTTGAAAAGGCAGTCAAGCAGCGTGTTCTGAATTTTCTGAGCAGAAATACATTTTTTAGTCCCATGCAATTTGGATTTAGAAAAGGTTTGTCTACAGAAGACGCTCTACTTAATTTTTGCTCTATAATCAATAAAGGACTTGATGACAAACAAATCTGTGCTGGTTTGTTTGTTGACATTACGAAAGCGTTTGATATGGTAAATCATAGAATTCTTTTAGAAAAGATTTTTAATGCAGGGTTTAGGGGATTTATTTATGATTGGCTCAAAAGTTATCTAAAAAATCGTTTTCAAAAGGTTAAAGTAGCAAACCAGCTAAGTAATGCGGCATTCATTAATATAGGTGTACCTCAAGGATCTGTTCTTGGGCCTATTCTATTTTTAATTTATGTTAACTCAATCTTTAAGCAAAACATGAAGGGTAAAATAACTGCATTTGCTGACGATCTAGGCATAGCTTATACGGCTTCTAGCCCATTAAACCTAGTTGCAGAGATAAATAATGATCTAAGTGTAGTACGGTATTGGTTTGCTGCACATCATATGGTTGTTAGTAATAAAACAAAGATAATTTTTCCAAGTCTTGCTGTAAGATCGCCACCTGATATTGATTTTATGTTTCACTCACCAACTTGTAAAAAATTTAAATACACTGATTCATGCTCAATTCACTCAAATCTAAACTCTTACGACTCTAATGTTACCTGTGATGGCAATTGCTTTGTTATTGAAAAAGTACGGCAGTTTTAATACTTAGGCATAATAATTGATGAAAATATGAGTTGGACTGAGCATATACAACATTTAAAAACATATTTTCGATCGACTTTGCGATATTTTTTTTCCCTCAAGAAATTGTGTTCCACTCAAACTCTAAAAATGTTTTACTACGGAATCTTCCATTCGAAGTTACAATAGGTGCGTTTTTTTCGGCATTCTATCTGGACTTTCTTTAGCACTTTACGATAAATGTATGGGAAAGCAACAACAAATAGCGCTAAGCTAATGCACGTTAAATTAAAGTGGTAAGCTCCGCGGCTAAATATTGTTGCCATTTGACACCGTTTTTTATTGATTATTAATCGGGTTTTTTTAATCGGTAATTGTGACTTCGCACTTGTTATCGATTGTAAGTTGACATTTGTGTGATGTTGACATTTCTGTGTAGTTTTAATTTATTTATTTTTTGCTATTGTTCGCTCGTCGGCTTTAGAAGTTATTGTGTTTCTTTAAAAAGTGTTTGTTTTATTTATATTTTAATTTAATTGAACGCATTCGCTTCTTCGTATGCCAATGAAATCCCTGTCAGCTATGGCGATAGATACCAAACGTTGTTGTCGCATACAAATTGGTTATTTGCTGAAAAAACTTTGTAAACGTTTTACTGCTGAGGAGCTCATTGAATTTATACCCGGTGATGATGAAGGAACACATCGTCGCCTTAAGAAAATACGCGAACAAATGTGACGTGATACACGCAAAAAATTAAACGAAGAAAAGGATAAGAGTTCCTTGGAATGGAAGTGTGTGACGTATGTACATATATAAACACGGTTTTGTTTTGATTGAGTTTGATTGGTTTTAAAAAAATTTATTTTTTCATTAGTATTGATGATGTTCTTGATGACTCTGATTCTGATTTACCGAATGGCATGATAACGCTGCAGCGGATAAATCTAAAATGAAATCTAAAAAAGATCGCGAGGATCCAGAGGATGTTGTAGATTTGGCAGATATAAAATCGATTGTCAATGTTTTAAGTGCGTTAGTATGAAAATACTCATTTGAAATTTAGTTAAAATAATAACTTTCCAAATGTTTTATTACCAGCAAATCGTCCTGATTTATCCGGCACAAATGCAACTGCGAAATCGAAAAATAAGGATACAAATCGGCGATGATGGAGATAGCAGTAGCGATGATAATGATGGTGACGATGCTATGGAAACAAACGTGGCATGGAAAAGGATTCTAGTAATGATTAGAATATTAAATACAAATAACGCAAATGCAAGCATGCACTCAGGTAAAACTTCTACCTCGCGTTATACTGCCGGTGGCAAGGGCATACATCGACCTGTTATACAGCTAAATCGGGCAAATCAGCATATACTGGTAGTGAATACTCATCGAAAAAGGTAAAGGATGATATGAAAAAGGAAGCCAAAGTAGATCCATACGCTTACATACCATTGAGTAGAAATTCCGTAAATAAACGGTAAAATTAATTGAAACAATTCAAAATTATAATTTTAATAATAAAATCTTCTTTAATTTACTATAAGGTCACGCGATTTCGCATGAGTTTAAAGCGCTGTTAAAACTTCACGCAAAGCAGCATTGAAAGGTGTGAAGAGCAAGATACAAAAATCTTTTAAAAAATGAAATGATTGCGGGTTTCTTTTTAAAATATAAAGTCAATATTTTATTGTAAGCTTGTAAAAAAAAAACAGTTTGCAAGCAAGGCGTGTTAAATTAATTACTGTATAAAATGAAGTACGCAAACTAAATGATGCATATTTTTTTAAAATATTAGACTTATTTGGATCATTAAATACATTAAAAGTATTAAAATTACTTCTGGCCGTAAGTGACCTGAGAAAATTTCTGAATACATTTATTTTTGCATACAAAAGTTGAACTCGTCTTTGTACACGATTAATTATACATTTACAGTTTATTTAAATCGTCAAAGTATTGCTTCTCAATCAGGCCTGTTCCGTAATCCGTATGGTTTCAATTACTTTTCATTTAGGAGCCTTTTTGATGAAAATGGTGAGTCACACGATAAAAAGTATAAGAATCTTTTTTGTGGAAAATTACAGGTTCTACAAATAACATTGACTTGCATTAACGAAAAAGTAACCGTTTAAGAAACATTTTTAAAAACATGGGAAAAATCGAAAAGTTAGGCTTTATCGAATATTTCCGAAACAGATACTTTTTAATAAATACAAATGAATATTATTTATAGAACCTGAAATTCTCCGCAAAAAAGATCCTTTACTTTTTATCGTGTGACTCACCATTTTCATCAAAAAGCCGCCTAACTAAAAAGTAATTGAAACCACGCAGATTACGGAACAGGCCTGAATATGTGTAGTTGTCCACTTATCATCTGGATCCACTCCAGCCATTGTCTCCTCATGAAAATTCAATTTATTGTTGTCATCTAATCAAGTTATCGTATGCGTACGACTGCCATAACCGGCTTCTGGTATATGCACATTTAATGCACTTAAGTGTTCTCCCCAATATGGTGCTCGTCGTTGTAGTCCCTTGGCGTACTTTTTCGAACTGTGCTGATGGTAAACTATCCAAAACCAAAGCAGCGACCTTCTTCATATTAATCAAGACCCGGTGGTACATTGCTGCAAAGTGGTCAGACAATTTTTCAACAAATTCATTGCTGATACCCTTCTCTTCAAATAAATTCATAAGTAAATCATATAGATAACCATCGAGCACATCACCAGCAACAGCGTATACTTTATCATTCCACTCGCCTTCAAAAATACACATTTCATAAATTTTTTGGTCATTGGTCGTCCTCCTGTCGTTTTCTTTGTAGGAAATTGTGGCTTGCTACGCATTTCACCCATATCGGGTTCATCAGCATTTGGATCAATTTCGGGTTCTTCCTCAGTGTCAACTATATGATTGACGTTGAAACTGACGACAAGTGAATCCATCCAAAGCAGTTGGCACAACTTTTGCTTTTTGTGCTTTACGCTCTGCGACAATTAGTTAAACTCAACCAATTCGCGTTCACCCTTGGTGTGAATGTGATGTTTAATACCACAACCGCAGCTACATCCTAAGCTTGGCTTTTGAACATTTAAAACCATAGCATGTCCATTACCCGAATAATCTGGATTTTTCGACATGTTCCAAATGCTGTAAGTTGCTTTTACCGAAAACATTTTTCAGCGAATTTTCCTTGGCACTGGCGCCGATATTGAAAAAACATAATGTGACTTTGTTCGAACCATTAATTTTTCTGTAGAAAACTATTAAATTTTTCTAGAAAATTTTGTAAAAAATTAACCAAAAAAAAAAAAAAACCGAAACATAAACAAATGTCAGCTGTTAATAAAGAAGAACATCATTTTCGAAAGTGCTATTCACAATGCAGCGTTTTGTTCGACCCACCGTTAGCACATTTAAGCCCACTTCAAGCCCACTTGCCACGAAAACGCACCTAATATGGTATTTGCTGTTTTGGTGATGCATACCGCAATAAAATACAGCAAATACTGACTCTCCAAAAGTGTGTGATTTGGAAAATTTGTGGAAGGAACCGTTTACACCGCTCGATGGAATTATTTAAGCACCTCAATATACTGCCTCTGAGACATCTGTTTTATTTCAAGGTCCTAAAAATCTTTTTTATCAGAAGTCGCTACCTTAACAGCAGAAATTCTGATAACTACAATCTGAGGACAAATCACAGCTTAGCTGTTTGTGTTCCGCCATTTCGTACAACAAAATATCGCAATAGTTACCCAATTTTATCCTGCAGGTTGTTTAATAAGCTCCCAGAACTCATCAAATCGTTGAGATCACTTCAGATTTTCTTAAGCAATTTAAGGCGTTGGCTTTTGGAGCATAACCATGACGAAATTGAGTTACTCCTACAATCTATGTTTTAAATTCATCACCGATCTGATTTTTTCGCATGCACAGACATTTCTAGTTTAATTTTTAATCCATTATAATAAATAGCTGAAAATTAGGTACTTTGTTCCTCTGTCTCTCATTGTCTCTTTTTAGGTTTAATTGTTTTTTGAACATAAAAAATAAATATCCCTGGGCTTTTAAATTAAATTTTAAATTTTTAATAGTCATTTTTGATTTTAACTTTTATATAAATTTTTAATGATTTTCACCCCACACTGTATACTTATTATTTAATAATAAAATTAAAAAATACTGAAGTGGCATTTAGCACTATTTAGCTTTAGTCTAAGTAAAAAATGCCTCTACTATTCACTTAAGTTAGTAATATTTAATTAAAACTGTTTTCCTACTTGAAATTGATTACTTTTAGAAAAACTTTATTTGTGAATATGATATAATAAATAAAATAATAAAATAAAAAAATAAGTCATCCATATAAATAAATGCTTTATTTGGACCTAATCCAGCGAAAGCTAGTGTCATCATTCTCTGAAAAGAGTTAGGGGATATCTTCAGACCAAAAGGTAATCTTTTAAATCTGAAAGAACCCTTATTACTGGAAAATGACGTAATATCCCTAGAATCCTCATCAAGTTCTATTTGATGGAAACCGGATATGAGATCCAAACAAGAAAAATATTTTGCTCTGCCCAACTGATCTAGAATATCGTCAATTCTAGGTAATGGATATTTATCGGAAACCAACTTTTTGTTCACTTGCCTATAATCTATGACAAGTCTCCAGCGTTTCTTTTCGTCACCCGGTATGGATTTCTTCGGTACAAGTAAAATCGGACTATTGTACTTTGAAGCTGAAGGCTCGATTATTTCATCGTCTATCATTTTAGTTATCTGTATATCTATTTCAGGTTTATGGGTATGCGGAACTCTGTAGTTTTTAATGTAATCTGGATTTTTATCCTTAATTCTCAGTTTTTGCTTGTAAAAATTATTAAAGGTAACTTTATCACCTTCAATAGCAAAAATATCAATAAAAGAATTGCAAAGTACAAGTAATTTTTCTTTTGACTGCAAAGGGCAATTTTTGGCTATTTTTCCTAAAATCTTTTGATTTCTTTCGTTAGAGTCATTATTTTCATCTATATTCACAACATAATATTGATCAAGATTTTCAGTTTTAATAGAATAATTATCAAGTAGAAGGTTTTTGTCCGTTGTGTTAATAATTTTTATGAAAGCATTGTCTCTTTTGACGATAGTATTTCCAATGAAAACACCATTAGAAATTTCTTGATTAGGGACCAATAATTCTTCTTCCTCTGAACCAATTGTAATTTTTCGAACTACTTCGGCTCTTGCCGGTAACAGCAAAGTGTTTGGCCTAACTTCATCAAGGATTTCTAAACATAAATTCATACTTGAGTTATGCGGCCTAATAATTAGCATACTAGGACCTTCATTCTTGTAATCTAAGAGACAATATAATGTTTAATGAAATCCAAACCAATTATACCATCACAAGGGATTGGAAATAAATCATCTACAATTTGGAAACTTTGTTGGATTTCACAGCTATCTATAAAAATTTTGGCATTAACGCTTCCTAGAGTTGAAATACTACCTTCACCAATTCCAGTTAATTTAAATATGTTTTCTTTGTTAATCAAATGACTCGATAAAAAATTTGTAACTTTAAAAATTGAAATATCGGACCCTGTGTCCAATAAAAACATACTCAATGAGTTATTTAAAGATGACTCAACAATAACAAAATTGTTGAATTTAAAATTGATATTTAAAATTTCTTTTCTGTAATTAATTTGTTGGATTTGCCCCCAGGTGGGCAGCCTGAGGAGCCAAATCGTTTTCCGAATTCGCTTCTATTGGTCTTACATTCCTATTTGCAGGTGTTTGACTTGTTCCATTATTGGGTTGGTTTTGATTGCTATAACTCTGGTTTTGATTATAATTACGAATACGGTTTTGATTCCTATGCTGATTATAATTCTGGTTCCGGTTACGATTTTGGTTTCTGTTGTAATTTTGATTACGGTTGTAATTTGGATTGAAATTTTGATTGTAATTATTGTAGTTTCTATAGTTTCTATCAAAATTATTATTTCCTCTACTATTATAATTCCCTGAGTAATTGTTTGTTCGCATAAAATTTACTTTTATCGTATCTTCAGATTCACTACTTACTTCGGTAAATTTTGTAATTGCTTCACCGATAGAACTAAACTGACTTGCCTGCATTACTATTTGTGCTTTTTCAGTTCTGGCATTTTTCGTTAAGGTTTTTACTGCAGTGTCTAAAGAAATTTTCTGTGCTACAGTTGAAGGAACTCCATCTGAAATATACGCATTTTGTAAGAGGTTCGCAAGTTCTTCAATTTCTTTAACATTGTGAAAATAGTTTCGGCTTCTGCTTTACAATCCGCTGTTAAAAATGATAAAGAAGTCTTAAGAAGTGTTACTATAGAATTGTAGTGAAAAAAGTAAATCGTTTAAATGTTTATTTTTTGTTTCTTCCGCTGGAAGATTTGTTTTATTCAAGCATTTATACAAACGAAAAAATTCATATTGTAATGCTTTTAGATTTGCATGTAAAATACTCTATTCAACTGGATTTGACATTAATAAAAAAAATTGTGGGTACGTAAAAAAATAATGTTTTTTTTTCGATTTTTTTTTCAGAAGAATAAAAAAAAAATTTTTTAACAAATTAATGGCTTTGCTACTACTTCATCTGTTAGCAATATGTAAAAAAAATCAAATTCAGCTAACAGTTTGCACATATTTAATCTGGATTTTGCAAGACGTTTTGCCGTTAACATAACCAATTTGTAAATTTTTATTTTACCGTCGTAAAACTAAGAAAAATAATTTGGTATTTTTGAGCGCATGTTTTGTTTTTTTTATGTTTTCGCATTTAGTAGTTTTTCATTTGCTTAAACAATTTTTTAATATATTTTTAAAATAATTTTTGTATTTTTAGCATTTATTAAAGGAAAAAATATTAATATGTTTAATTTTACAATTTTTATTTTTAAATTTTGGACGAAAAAAAAAATGTAAATTATTATCAATTTCATTATATCTTAAACAATTTAAAATTTTTTTTTTTAAATGTAAATGGAAATACTTTTAAAAATTTACAATCTCATTCTTTGTTTACTTATATATTTTTAAAATTTTTACTCTTTGATTTTATCCTCAATTTTAACAATTTTCCATAACATTTTTATGCTCTTTGTGTTTAATTTTTTGATATTTTACAATAGTTTTTGTTTTTTTTTTCACATTTCATTTTTACTGTCTTATATTTTGCATTGTATTTAAAACAAAAAAATAAAGTTAATTTCAGCTTTCACTTTTTTTAATATTTTTTTTTGTTTATATTTTTTTAAAGTTTTTATTTTTTTTGATATTTATTGTTTTAAAGTTCCATTTTCATTTATTTTTGTTATTTTTTTTTAGATTTTTCAATGATTAACTCAAAATAATTTCAATTTTTGTAATTGTTCAGCAACTTAATTTTCAATAAAGTTTTTTTTTATTTTTTTTAATGATTCAAAATAGATTTTGAAATTATTCACTAGTTTAATTTTTCAAATGGATCACCCAGTTAATTTTTTGATTATTATTTTAGTTTTAATTAATGTTTTTGATGTTTTAATTTTGGGAATTAAACCAAATATTAATTTTTTTGTTTTTTTTTTTTTTTTTTTTTGTTTTTCACTTGATGATTTTAATTCTTTTTTTAGTGTTCTTTTTTCAATTTAATTTCGTATTTTTTAACAATTCATTTTAAATTTGTTGTGATGTTAGTTCATGTTTGTCACTTTATTTATTTTTATTTTTTTTTTTGATTTGCCGTCGGCAATTTGTTTTTTTTATGATTTGCCGTCGGCAATTTGTTGTTTGATTTGCCCTCGGCAATTTGATTTTTGATTTGCCGTCGGCAATTTGATTTTTTTTAAACTTATTTTTCTGGTTTGTTTTCCGTTGGTTTTGATTTTTTATTTTTTAATCCCACCAATTTCGTTGATCTCTGCAAAAATTTGCTGGTTTCGGTGCCATTCTAGCGGTGGATTTGCTTCTTGAAAAAGTGCTTTGCGGCTTCGTTGCAAGAAATTTTTGACTCCTCCACGCTTAGTCTTTCTTTTGGTAGATGAAATCTGCGCTGGTGCATGTGATGAAACTTTCTTCAGCTTTTTCAGGAACGGCTCTATCTGTCGTGGGCGAGGACCAGCTTTTGGATCCTTAGTCAAGGTTTTTATCAGATCTGGATGCATAAGGTTCGCGCCGAGAAAAATAAAACTTTATTTTTTTTTTTTGCAAAAAACGATTTGAAAATTCGCGTTGAAAAAATCAAACTTTTTTTTTAATTTTTAAATTTCAATTTTTAAAAAAACTCGACGACGGCAGGATCGCCATGTAATGATCTTATTTATTCGTTGGATTAGGCCTACCTACTTCTGCACAGTCATGCAATGAAATACTGCAATGAGCTGGCTTTGTCGCTTGCAATAGAACAAAGCGAAGAGACAAAGTCTTTCTACAAAAAATTCCTTTAAATGAAAAGATTTATATTTAGAGGTTTATTAAATATTATTTTAATATTTCTTTCTAAAAATAAGATTATATCCTTAAACCTAACAAGGTTAATTATCGCTTTAAAATTATAAATATAACAAGAATTATAAGGCTAAAATTATCTCCTAATATTAAAATATCTAAGTTACTGAAAATAACAACAACAACAATAGTAGCAGCAAGTTTAGCTAGTCATAAAGTTTATGACCTGTTTATGACCTAAACGCATGTGCATAGCATTGCACATACAAACGTACACCCACTGCACAAAGCAACGAACGCATGTGCGTCACATTATGTATATGAACGTACGTACAAAAGAACGTTAAGTTTTGATACTTTTAGTATGTTAGGACAGTGGCGTGACATTAAATAAACATGCACGCACAACAGCATACAGGGCAATATGTTGATTGGCTATTTCTTCCTAATAGCCCAGGCAAATTAGCATAGAAATTGATGTAAAATGACAATAATTAAGACAAAGCTGAAAATCGGTACAGACCTTAGACACACCATTAAAAGTAAACTGTCAAAAGTCCCCATTGATCCCATGCGAGCTAAAAAAGTTATTCAAGGTCAAAGGTCACAAAAAATAGCTTTTTGGAAATATCTCACCAGCGGTAGCCTCTAGAGAAAAATATTCGTCCGCAATTTTATAGCTAATAAAATTTACTATAAAAATGGTTTGCTAATCGATTTCATGCGATTTATAGCTTAGAAGATATTCTTATTTAAATTGCGGCAAAAACTATTAAAATGAGTGTGCCGAATATGAGAGCGCATAGTGATGTGTTGAGCTTTATATTTGATTAACTCATGAACGGTGAGTCACACGTAAAAAGTGAAAATACTGTTTAAAGAAAATTGCTTGCTTTATAAAATGCATGTTTTTTTCCTTCATGTGACTTATAGCTTAGGAGATATTTTTTGACAATCCCAAAATTTAGAAAAAAACAGTTTTTGCAAAATATCTCAGAAATGATGTGCCCTAGGAAAAATTTGTTTCATCCATTTTGTAGTACATGCAATTCCCTGTGGCGGTCCCTACGAACACTTTTTTCGTCCGACTTACCGTTCAAAAGATATCGCGATTTGAAAATCGTTCACAAATCAACTTTAAAATTATTTTACAATGCACACTCATATGCCGCAAGGCCTTTGCTTTGCCGTAGCTACGTCGACTGCGCACATTATCGTTTTCAGGGCTGTCGTATGGTATTTTTTTAAGTAATGCTTAAAGCATACATATAGCAAAATAAAAAACATAAATTTTTATTTTAAAAAGTTTATATAAACTTTAAAAGTCCAACATTCACTTTTAGGGTTGCCACCTGTTTTTTTTTCGCATATTTGGCTTAATCCATATACTTTAAAAACAAAAATAAGTTTTAGTTTTAAAACGCTTAGATAAAGTTTATAAAAATCTATTATAAGTTTTTAGGGTTACCACCTAGTCATTCTACAAAATATTCATTAAATCTCGCTTCTTTTTGACTTAATTCTATTTTTCGGCCTTCAAATACGGTTAAATAATCTCTTCAAAAAATAAGCAAAACTTTCGTGGTTTCATCTGACCCTATTTGAAGGCCAAAAAATAGAATTAAGTCAAAAAGAAGCGAGATTTAATGAATATTTTGTAGAATGACTAGGTGGTAACCCTAAAAACTTATAATAGATTTTTATAAACTTTATCTAAGCGTTTTAAAACTAAAACTTATTTTTGTTTTTAAAGTATATGGATTAAGCCAAATATACGAAAAAAAAACCAGGTTGCAACCCTAAAAGTGAATGCTGGACTTTCAAAGTTTGTATAAACTTTTTAAAATAAAAATGTAGGCTAAAGTCAATCGTTGCTCCCAGAACCCAATTTGGTTTAAACCAAACTTTTCTTGTTAAAGTTATAATTCTTACAAAAAATGTTTAATCAAAAAGTGTCGCTCGGACCTAGTTTCGGAGATATGGTCATCGGAAGATCGGGATATAGCTTTTATAAAAACCGATATAAGTTCTGAATCCCTTAATGGATTTCAAAAATGTTGATGTTATATGAAAGATATTTTAACTGGCTACAAAATTATTTCGAAAAAGTTTGAAATCCAAGCTATGGTTTTCAAGAAATGGTGATTTTATAAAAATTTTGACCAGTTTTTTTTTTTAAAAAAACTATTATAAATTAAAAAAATACCTTAATAACCTATAGCTGTAGAAACAAAATATGGAAGCCTTATCTATTTTCCTTCATAAGGTATTCCATTTAAAGCTGAATTTGCATTATTATGGCATATTTTATAGAAAAACACAAATTAAGCTGAAGAAATTTTCATGAAATTTAGCAAATATTACAACAACAACACCACCACTAACAAAAGCAGCGCTAGCAAAAACAACAACTGCACCACCACTAACAACAACAGCAATGTCTCAGAGAGACCATCCTATTGGGGGGCCAGGAATAGCAACCTTGACGACAATATCTGGCCTGGTGTTCGAGTCGTTATAATAACAACAACGATACCACCACTACCAAATACAATGACACCACTATCCACAACAATAACAACACCAACAATACAACTAACAACAACACTCACAAAACAAAAAACACAACACTAACAACAACAACATCAACAACACCAATAACAACAACAGCAGCAACAACAAGAACAACACAACAACACTAACAAAACAACAACACTATTAACAACATCAACAACACTAGCAAAACAACAAAACTACTACTAACAACAACAACAACAACAACATTACTATCAACAACACCACTATCAACCACAACAAAATGAAAATTTTTATTCAAAAACGTGAGGCGCTTTCTTTTTTGGAAATTTTTGCAAATTATTCAGTCAGGTTATATAACTTATTACAAAAAGAAGGTCTTAACCCCCTAACGGTGAACCACTCAATTTCTTTTAAAGATCCAGTAACTGATGACCACACAAATACGATTAAGGGTCTGTGGCGATATGTCAAAAACGCTTTGCATGTATTTAACAGAAGAAAACGATTTTACGAAGGATATATTGCAAAATTCATGTTCCTTAAAAAGTGAAAAGCAGAGGGGGTTGAGCCAATGGAGGATTTTTTAAAATATGAGGGAGAGTTGCATAAAGTCGTTTCCTATGAAGCAGAGAACGATGATGATGATATTGTTGTAGATGAAGACATCTTATAAAATAAAATACAAATTTTAATTCTTCTATTTTTTTTTTTTTTTGGAAAAACCTTACAAATATAGGAAATCAGATACAAATGACATAGTTAACAAAAGAAAATAGATTGGCCTTTCATATTTTGTTACAAAAATTATGGATTGATGAGACGTTTTTTGGAAAAAATAGTGTTTTTTTTTTAAAAAAACCTGGTCAAAATTATCTTAAAATCGCCATATATCGAAACCTAAAACTCGGATTTAAAACTTTTGTACACAAATTTGGTAGTTAGTTATAATACCTTTCATATCCATCAAGGGACTCAGAACTTATACTTGTTTTTATAAAAGCTATATCCCGATCTTCCGATTTCTATATCTCCGAAACCAGATCTGAGCGACACTTTTTGTTTTTGCTGTTGTTGTTGTAATTACTTTCCAAAGCCATATTTTGGCAAAAAAAATAAATTTGGCTTTGGGAGCAACGCTTGACTTGTTCCAAAATTTATGTTTTTTATTTTGCTTTATGTATGCTTTAAGCATTACTTAAAAAAATACCATATGACAGCCCTGAAAACGATAATGTGCGCAGTCGACGTGGCTACGGCAAAGCAAAGGTCTTGCGGCATACGAGTGTGCATTGTAAATTAATTTTAAAGTTGATTTTTGATTTTAACTTTTATATAAATTTTTAATGATTTTCACCCCACACTGTATACTTATTATTTAATAATAAAATTAAAAAATACTGAAGTGGCATTTAGCACTATTTAGCTTTAGTCTAAGTAAAAAATGCCTCTACTATTCACTTAAGTTAGTAATATTTAATTAAAACTGTTTTCCTACTTGAAATTGATTACTTTTAGAAAAACTTTATTTGTGAATATGATATAATAAATAAAATAATAAAATAAAAAAATAAGTCATCCATATAAATAAATGCTTTATTTGGACCTAATCCAGCGAAAGCTAGTGTCATCATTCTCTGAAAAGAGTTAGGGGATATCTTCAGACCAAAAGGTAATCTTTTAAATCTGAAAGAACCCTTATTACTGGAAAATGACGTAATATCCCTAGAATCCTCATCAAGTTCTATTTGATGGAAACCGGATATGAGATCCAAACAAGAAAAATATTTTGCTCTGCCCAACTGATCTAGAATATCGTCAATTCTAGGTAATGGATATTTATCGGAAACCAACTTTTTGTTCACTTGCCTATAATCTATGACAAGTCTCCAGCGTTTCTTTTCGTCACCCGGTATGGATTTCTTCGGTACAAGTAAAATCGGACTATTGTACTTTGAAGCTGAAGGCTCGATTATTTCATCGTCTATCATTTTAGTTATCTGTATATCTATTTCAGGTTTATGGGTATGCGGAACTCTGTAGTTTTTAATGTAATCTGGATTTTTATCCTTAATTCTCAGTTTTTGCTTGTAAAAATTATTAAAGGTAACTTTATCACCTTCAATAGCAAAAATATCAATAAAAGAATTGCAAAGTACAAGTAATTTTTCTTTTGACTGCAAAGGGCAATTTTTGGCTATTTTTCCTAAAATCTTTTGATTTCTTTCGTTAGAGTCATTATTTTCATCTATATTCACAACATAATATTGATCAAGATTTTCAGTTTTAATAGAATAATTATCAAGTAGAAGGTTTTTGTCCGTTGTGTTAATAATTTTTATGAAAGCATTGTCTCTTTTGACGATAGTATTTCCAATGAAAACACCATTAGAAATTTCTTGATTAGGGACCAATAATTCTTCTTCCTCTGAACCAATTGTAATTTTTCGAACTACTTCGGCTCTTGCCGGTAACAGCAAAGTGTTTGGCCTAACTTTATCAAGGATTTTTAAACATAAATTCATACTTGAGTTATGCGGCCTAATAATTAGCATACTAGGACCTTCATTCTTGTAATCTAAGAGACAATATAATGTTTAATGAAATCCAAACCAATTATACCATCACAAGGGATTGGAAATAAATCATCTACAATTTGGAAACTTTGTTGGATTTCACAGCTATCTATAAAAATTTTGGCATTAACGCTTCCTAGAGTTGAAATACTACCTTCACCAATTCCAGTTAATTTAAATATGTTTTCTTTGTTAATCAAATGACTCGATAAAAAATTTGTAACTTTAAAAATTGAAATATCGGACCCTGTGTCCAATAAAAACATACTCAATGAGTTATTTAAAGATGACTCAACAATAACAAAATTGTTGAATTTAAAATTGATATTTAAAATTTCTTTTCTGTAATTAATTTGTTGGATTTGCCCCCAGGTGGGCAGCCTGAGGAGCCAAATCGTTTTCCGAATTCGCTTCTATTGGTCTTACATTCCTATTTGCAGGTGTTTGACTTGTTCCATTATTGGGTTGGTTTTGATTGCTATAACTCTGGTTTTGATTATAATTACGAATACGGTTTAGATTCCTATGCTGATTATAATTCTGGTTCCGGTTACGATTTTGGTTTCTGTTGTAATTTTGATTACGGTTGTAATTTGGATTGAAATTTTGATTGTAATTATTGTAGTTTCTATAGTTTCTATCAAAATTATTATTTCCTCTACTATTATAATTCCCTGAGTAATTGTTTGTTCGCATAAAATTTACTTTTATCGTATCTTCAGATTCACTACTTACTTCGGTAAATTTTGTAATTGCTTCACCGATAGAACTAAACTGACTTGCCTGCATTACTATTTGTGCTTTTTCAGTTCTGGCATTTTTCGTTAAGGTTTTTACTGCAGTGTCTAAAGAAATTTTCTGTGCTACAGTTGAAGGAACTCCATCTGAAATATACGCATTTTGTAAGAGGTTCGCAAGTTCTTCAATTTCTTTAACATTGTGAAAATAGTTTCGGCTTCTGCTTTACAATCCGCTGTTAAAAATGATAAAGAAGTCTTAAGAAGTGTTACTATAGAATTGTAGTGAAAAAAGTAAATCGTTTAAATGTTTATTTTTTGTTTCTTCCGCTGGAAGATTTGTTTTATTCAAGCATTTATACAAACGAAAAAATTCATATTGTAATGCTTTTAGATTTGCATGTAAAATACTCTATTCAACTGGATTTGACATTAATAAAAAAAATTGTGGGTACGTAAAAAAATAATGTTTTTTTTTCGATTTTTTTTTCAGAAGAATAAAAAAAAAATTTTTTAACAAATTAATGGCTTTGCTACTACTTCATCTGTTAGCAATATGTAAAAAAAATCAAATTCAGCTAACAGTTTGCACATATTTAATCTGGATTTTGCAAGACGTTTTGCCGTTAACATAACCAATTTGTAAATTTTTATTTTACCGTCGTAAAACTAAGAAAAATAATTTGGTATTTTTGAGCGCATGTTTTGTTTTTTTTATGTTTTCGTATTTAGTAGTTTTTCATTTGCTTAAACAATTTTTTAATATATTTTTAAAATAATTTTTGTATTTTTAGCATTTATTAAATGAAAAAATATTAATATGTTTAATTTTACAATTTTTATTTTTAAATTTTGGACGAAAAAAAAAATGTAAATTATTATCAATTTCATTATATCTTAAACAATTTAAAATTTTTTTTTTTAAATGTAAATGGAAATACTTTTAAAAATTTACAATCTCATTCTTTGTTTACTTATATATTTTTAAAATTTTTACTCTTTGATTTTATCCTCAATTTTAACAATTTTCCATAACATTTTTATGCTCTTTGTGTTTAATTTTTTGATATTTTACAATAGTTTTTGTTTTTTTTTTCACATTTCATTTTTACTGTCTTATATTTTGCATTGTATTTAAAAAAAAAAAATAAAGTTAATTTCAGCTTTCACTTTTTTTAATATTTTTTTTTTGTTTATATTTTTTTAAAGTTTTTATTTTTTTTGATATTTATTGTTTTAAAGTTCCATTTTCATTTATTTTTGTTATTTTTTTTTAGATTTTTCAATGATTAACTCAAAATAATTTCAATTTTTGTAATTGTTCAGCAACTTAATTTTCAATAAAGTTTTTTTTTATTTTTTTTAATGATTCAAAATAGATTTTGAAATTATTCACTAGTTTAATTTTTCAAATGGATCACCCAGTTAATTTTTTGATTATTATTTTAGTTTTAATTAATGTTTTTGCTGTTTTAATTTTGGGAATTAAACCAAATATTAATTTTTTTGTTTTTTTTTTTTTTTTTTGTTTTTCACTTGATGATTTTAATTCTTTTTTTTAGTGTTCTTTTTTCAATTTAATTTCGTATTTTTTAACAATTCATTTTAAATTTGTTGTGATGTTAGTTCATGTTTGACACTTTATTTATTTTTTTTTTTTTTTTTGATTTGCCGTCGGCAATTTGTTTTTTTTATGATTTGCCGTCGGCAATTTGTTGTTTGATTTGCCCTCGGCAATTTGATTTTTGATTTGCCGTCGGCAATTTGATTTTTTTTAAACTTATTTTTCTGGTTTGTTTTCCGTTGGTTTTGATTTTTTATTTTTTAATCCCACCAATTTCGTTGATCTCTGCAAAAATTTGCTGGTTTCGGTGCCATTCTAGCGGTGGATTTGCTTCTTGAAAAAGTGCTTTGCGGCTTCGTTGCAAGAAATTTTTGACTCCTCCACGCTTAGTCTTTCTTTTGGTAGATGAAATCTGCGCTGGTGCATGTGATGAAACTTTCTTCAGCTTTTTCAGGAACGGCTCTATCTGTCGTGGGCGAGGACCAGCTTTTGGATCCTTAGTCAAGGTTTTTATCAGATCTGGATGCATAAGGTTCGCGCCGAGAAAAATAAAACTTTATTTTTTTTTTTTGCAAAAAACGATTTGAAAATTCGCGTTGAAAAAATCAAACTTTTTTTTTAATTTTTAAATTTCAATTTTTAAAAAAACTCGACGACGGCAGGATCGCCATGTAATGATCTTATTTATTCGTTGGATTAGGCCTACCTACTTCTGCACAGTCATGCAATGAAATACTGCAATGAGCTGGCTTTGTCGCTTGCAATAGAACAAAGCGAAGAGACAAAGTCTTTCTACAAAAAATTCCTTTAAATGAAAAGATTTATATTTAGAGGTTTATTAAATATTATTTTAATATTTCTTTCTAAAAATAAGATTATATCCTTAAACCTAACAAGGTTAATTATCGCTTTAAAATTATAAATATAACAAGAATTATAAGGCTAAAATTATCTCCTAATATTAAAATATCTAAGTTACTGAAAATAACAACAACAACAATAGTAGCAGCAAGTTTAGCTAGTCATAAAGTTTATGACCTGTTTATGACCTAAACGCATGTGCATAGCATTGCACATACAAACGTACACCCACTGCACAAAGCAACGAACGCATGTGCGTCACATTATGTATATGAACGTACGTACAAAAGAACGTTAAGTTTTGATACTTTTAGTATGTTAGGACAGTGGCGTGACATTAAATAAACATGCACGCACAACAGCATACAGGGCAATATGTTGATTGGCTATTTCTTCCTAATAGCCCAGGCAAATTAGCATAGAAATTGATGTAAAATGACAATAATTAAGACAAAGCTGAAAATCGGTACAGACCTTAGACACACCATTAAAAGTAAACTGTCAAAAGTCCCCATTGATCCCATGCGAGCTAAAAAAGTTATTCAAGGTCAAAGGTCACAAAAAATAGCTTTTTGGAAATATCTCACCAGCGGTAGCCTCTAGAGAAAAATATTCGTCCGCAATTTTATAGCTAATAAAATTTACTATAAAAATGGTTTGCTAATCGATTTCATGCGATTTATAGCTTAGAAGATATTCTTATTTAAATTGCGGCAAAAACTATTAAAATGAGTGTGCCGAATATGAGAGCGCATAGTGATGTGTTGAGCTTTATATTTGATTAACTCATGAACGGTGAGTCACACGTAAAAAGTGAAAATACTGTTTAAAGAAAATTGCTTGCTTTATAAAATGCATGTTTTTTTCCTTCATGTGACTTATAGCTTAGGAGATATTTTTTGACAATCCCAAAATTTAGAAAAAAACAGTTTTTGCAAAATATCTCAGAAATGATGTGCCCTAGGAAAAATTTGTTTCATCCATTTTGTAGTACATGCAATTCCCTGTGGCGGTCCCTACGAACACTTTTTTCGTCCGACTTACCGTTCAAAAGATATCGCGATTTGAAAATCGTTCACAAATCAACTTTAAAATTATTTTACAATGCACACTCATATGCCGCAAGGCCTTTGCTTTGCCGTAGCTACGTCGACTGCGCACATTATCGTTTTCAGGGCTGTCGTATGGTATTTTTTTAAGTAATGCTTAAAGCATACATATAGCAAAATAAAAAACATAAATTTTTATTTTAAAAAGTTTATATAAACTTTAAAAGTCCAACATTCACTTTTAGGGTTGCCACCTGTTTTTTTTTCGCATATTTGGCTTAATCCATATACTTTAAAAACAAAAATAAGTTTTAGTTTTAAAACGCTTAGATAAAGTTTATAAAAATCTATTATAAGTTTTTAGGGTTACCACCTAGTCATTCTACAAAATATTCATTAAATCTCGCTTCTTTTTGACTTAATTCTATTTTTCGGCCTTCAAATACGGTTAAATAATCTCTTCAAAAAATAAGCAAAACTTTCGTGGTTTCATCTGACCCTATTTGAAGGCCAAAAAATAGAATTAAGTCAAAAAGAAGCGAGATTTAATGAATATTTTGTAGAATGACTAGGTGGTAACCCTAAAAACTTATAATAGATTTTTATAAACTTTATCTAAGCGTTTTAAAACTAAAACTTATTTTTGTTTTTAAAGTATATGGATTAAGCCAAATATACGAAAAAAAAACCAGGTTGCAACCCTAAAAGTGAATGCTGGACTTTCAAAGTTTGTATAAACTTTTTAAAATAAAAATGTAGGCTAAAGTCAATCGTTGCTCCCAGAACCCAATTTGGTTTAAACCAAACTTTTCTTGTTAAAGTTATAATTCTTACAAAAAATGTTTAATCAAAAAGTGTCGCTCGGACCTAGTTTCGGAGATATGGTCATCGGAAGATCGGGATATAGCTTTTATAAAAACCGATATAAGTTCTGAATCCCTTAATGGATTTCAAAAATGTTGATGTTATATGAAAGATATTTTAACTGGCTACAAAATTATTTCGAAAAAGTTTGAAATCCAAGCTATGGTTTTCAAGAAATGGTGATTTTATAAAAATTTTGACCAGTTTTTTTTTTTAAAAAAACTATTATAAATTAAAAAAATACCTTAATAACCTATAGCTGTAGAAACAAAATATGGAAGCCTTATCTATTTTCCTTCATAAGGTATTCCATTTAAAGCTGAATTTGCATTATTAGGGCATATTTTATAGAAAAACACAAATTAAGCTGAAGAAATTTTCATGAAATTTAGCAAATATTACAACAACAACACCACCACTAACAAAAGCAGCGCTAGCAAAAACAACAACTGCACCACCACTAACAACAACAGCAATGTCTCAGAGAGACCATCCTATTGGGGGGCCAGGAATAGCAACCTTGACGACAATATCTGGCCTGGTGTTCGAGTCGTTATAATAACAACAACGATACCACCACTACCAAATACAATGACACCACTATCCACAACAATAACAACACCAACAATACAACTAACAACAACACTCACAAAACAAAAAACACAACACTAACAACAACAACATCAACAACACCAATAACAACAACAGCAGCAACAACAAGAACAACACAACAACACTAACAAAACAACAACACTATTAACAACATCAACAACACTAGCAAAACAACAAAACTACTACTAACAACAACAACAACAACAACATTACTATCAACAACACCACTATCAACCACAACAAAATGAAAATTTTTATTCAAAAACGTGAGGCGCTTTCTTTTTTGGAAATTTTTGCAAATTATTCAGTCAGGTTATATAACTTATTACAAAAAGAAGGTCTTAACCCCCTAACGGTGAACCACTCAATTTCTTTTAAAGATCCAGTAACTGATGACCACACAAATACGATTAAGGGTCTGTGGCGATATGTCAAAAACGCTTTGCATGTATTTAACAGAAGAAAACGATTTTACGAAGGATATATTGCAAAATTCATGTTCCTTAAAAAGTGAAAAGCAGAGGGGGTTGAGCCAATGGAGGATTTTTTAAAATATGAGGGAGAGTTGCATAAAGTCGTTTCCTATGAAGCAGAGAACGATGATGATGATATTGTTGTAGATGAAGACATCTTATAAAATAAAATACAAATTTTAATTCTTCTATTTTTTTTTTTTTTTGGAAAAACCTTACAAATATAGGAAATCAGATACAAATGACATAGTTAACAAAAGAAAATAGATTGGCCTTTCATATTTTGTTACAAAAATTATGGATTGATGAGACGTTTTTTGGAAAAAATAGTGTTTTTTTTTTAAAAAAACCTGGTCAAAATTATCTTAAAATCGCCATATATCGAAACCTAAAACTCGGATTTAAAACTTTTGTACACAAATTTGGTAGTTAGTTATAATACCTTTCATATCCATCAAGGGACTCAGAACTTATACTTGTTTTTATAAAAGCTATATCCCGATCTTCCGATTTCTATATCTCCGAAACCAGATCTGAGCGACACTTTTTGTTTTTGCTGTTGTTGTTGTAATTACTTTCCAAAGCCATATTTTGGCAAAAAAAATAAATTTGGCTTTGGGAGCAACGCTTGACTTGTTCCAAAATTTATGTTTTTTATTTTGCTTTATGTATGCTTTAAGCATTACTTAAAAAAATACCATATGACAGCCCTGAAAACGATAATGTGCGCAGTCGACGTGGCTACGGCAAAGCAAAGGTCTTGCGGCATACGAGTGTGCATTGTAAATTAATTTTAAAGTTGATTTTTGATTTTAACTTTTATATAAATTTTTAATGATTTTCACCCCACACTGTATACTTATTATTTAATAATAAAATTAAAAAATACTGAAGTGGCATTTAGCACTATTTAGCTTTAGTCTAAGTAAAAAATGCCTCTACTATTCACTTAAGTTAGTAATATTTAATTAAAACTGTTTTCCTACTTGAAATTGATTACTTTTAGAAAAACTTTATTTGTGAATATGATATAATAAATAAAATAATAAAATAAAAAAATAAGTCATCCATATAAATAAATGCTTTATTTGGACCTAATCCAGCGAAAGCTAGTGTCATCATTCTCTGAAAAGAGTTAGGGGATATCTTCAGACCAAAAGGTAATCTTTTAAATCTGAAAGAACCCTTATTACTGGAAAATGACGTAATATCCCTAGAATCCTCATCAAGTTCTATTTGATGGAAACCGGATATGAGATCCAAACAAGAAAAATATTTTGCTCTGCCCAACTGATCTAGAATATCGTCAATTCTAGGTAATGGATATTTATCGGAAACCAACTTTTTGTTCACTTGCCTATAATCTATGACAAGTCTCCAGCGTTTCTTTTCGTCACCCGGTATGGATTTCTTCGGTACAAGTAAAATCGGACTATTGTACTTTGAAGCTGAAGGCTCGATTATTTCATCGTCTATCATTTTAGTTATCTGTATATCTATTTCAGGTTTATGGGTATGCGGAACTCTGTAGTTTTTAATGTAATCTGGATTTTTATCCTTAATTCTCAGTTTTTGCTTGTAAAAATTATTAAAGGTAACTTTATCACCTTCAATAGCAAAAATATCAATAAAAGAATTGCAAAGTACAAGTAATTTTTCTTTTGACTGCAAAGGGCAATTTTTGGCTATTTTTCCTAAAATCTTTTGATTTCTTTCGTTAGAGTCATTATTTTCATCTATATTCACAACATAATATTGATCAAGATTTTCAGTTTTAATAGAATAATTATCAAGTAGAAGGTTTTTGTCCGTTGTGTTAATAATTTTTATGAAAGCATTGTCTCTTTTGACGATAGTATTTCCAATGAAAACACCATTAGAAATTTCTTGATTAGGGACCAATAATTCTTCTTCCTCTGAACCAATTGTAATTTTTCGAACTACTTCGGCTCTTGCCGGTAACAGCAAAGTGTTTGGCCTAACTTTATCAAGGATTTTTAAACATAAATTCATACTTGAGTTATGCGGCCTAATAATTAGCATACTAGGACCTTCATTCTTGTAATCTAAGAGACAATATAATGTTTAATGAAATCCAAACCAATTATACCATCACAAGGGATTGGAAATAAATCATCTACAATTTGGAAACTTTGTTGGATTTCACAGCTATCTATAAAAATTTTGGCATTAACGCTTCCTAGAGTTGAAATACTACCTTCACCAATTCCAGTTAATTTAAATATGTTTTCTTTGTTAATCAAATGACTCGATAAAAAATTTGTAACTTTAAAAATTGAAATATCGGACCCTGTGTCCAATAAAAACATACTCAATGAGTTATTTAAAGATGACTCAACAATAACAAAATTGTTGAATTTAAAATTGATATTTAAAATTTCTTTTCTGTAATTAATTTGTTGGATTTGCCCCCAGGTGGGCAGCCTGAGGAGCCAAATCGTTTTCCGAATTCGCTTCTATTGGTCTTACATTCCTATTTGCAGGTGTTTGACTTGTTCCATTATTGGGTTGGTTTTTATTGCTATAACTCTGGTTTTGATTATAATTACGAATACGGTTTAGATTCCTATGCTGATTATAATTCTGGTTCCGGTTACGATTTTGGTTTCTGTTGTAATTTTGATTACGGTTGTAATTTGGATTGAAATTTTGATTGTAATTATTGTAGTTTCTATAGTTTCTATCAAAATTATTATTTCCTCTACTATTATAATTCCCTGAGTAATTGTTTGTTCGCATAAAATTTACTTTTATCGTATCTTCAGATTCACTACTTACTTCGGTAAATTTTGTAATTGCTTCACCGATAGAACTAAACTGACTTGCCTGCATTACTATTTGTGCTTTTTCAGTTCTGGCATTTTTCGTTAAGGTTTTTACTGCAGTGTCTAAAGAAATTTTCTGTGCTACAGTTGAAGGAACTCCATCTGAAATATACGCATTTTGTAAGAGGTTCGCAAGTTCTTCAATTTCTTTAACATTGTGAAAATAGTTTCGGCTTCTGCTTTACAATCCGCTGTTAAAAATGATAAAGAAGTCTTAAGAAGTGTTACTATAGAATTGTAGTGAAAAAAGTAAATCGTTTAAATGTTTATTTTTTGTTTCTTCCGCTGGAAGATTTGTTTTATTCAAGCATTTATACAAACGAAAAAATTCATATTGTAATGCTTTTAGATTTGCATGTAAAATACTCTATTCAACTGGATTTGACATTAATAAAAAAAATTGTGGGTACGTAAAAAAATAATGTTTTTTTTTCGATTTTTTTTTCAGAAGAATAAAAAAAAAATTTTTTAACAAATTAATGGCTTTGCTACTACTTCATCTGTTAGCAATATGTAAAAAAAATCAAATTCAGCTAACAGTTTGCACATATTTAATCTGGATTTTGCAAGACGTTTTGCCGTTAACATAACCAATTTGTAAATTTTTATTTTACCGTCGTAAAACTAAGAAAAATAATTTGGTATTTTTGAGCGCATGTTTTGTTTTTTTTATGTTTTCGTATTTAGTAGTTTTTCATTTGCTTAAACAATTTTTTAATATATTTTTAAAATAATTTTTGTATTTTTAGCATTTATTAAATGAAAAAATATTAATATGTTTAATTTTACAATTTTTATTTTTAAATTTTGGACGAAAAAAAAAATGTAAATTATTATCAATTTCATTATATCTTAAACAATTTAAAATTTTTTTTTTTAAATGTAAATGGAAATACTTTTAAAAATTTACAATCTCATTCTTTGTTTACTTATATATTTTTAAAATTTTTACTCTTTGATTTTATCCTCAATTTTAACAATTTTCCATAACATTTTTATGCTCTTTGTGTTTAATTTTTTGATATTTTACAATAGTTTTTGTTTTTTTTTTCACATTTCATTTTTACTGTCTTATATTTTGCATTGTATTTAAAAAAAAAAAATAAAGTTAATTTCAGCTTTCACTTTTTTTAATATTTTTTTTTTGTTTATATTTTTTTAAAGTTTTTATTTTTTTTGATATTTATTGTTTTAAAGTTCCATTTTCATTTATTTTTGTTATTTTTTTTTAGATTTTTCAATGATTAACTCAAAATAATTTCAATTTTTGTAATTGTTCAGCAACTTAATTTTCAATAAAGTTTCTTTTTATTTTTTTTAATGATTCAAAATAGATTTTGAAATTATTCACTAGTTTAATTTTTCAAATGGATCACCCAGTTAATTTTTTGATTATTATTTTAGTTTTAATTAATGTTTTTGCTGTTTTAATTTTGGGAATTAAACCAAATATTAATTTTTTTGTTTTTTTTTTTTTTTTTTTGTTTTTCACTTGATGATTTTAATTCTTTTTTTTAGTGTTCTTTTTTCAATTTAATTTCGTATTTTTTAACAATTCATTTTAAATTTGTTGTGATGTTAGTTCATGTTTGACACTTTATTTATTTTTTTTTTTTTTTTTGATTTGCCGTCGGCAATTTGTTTTTTTTATGATTTGCCGTCGGCAATTTGTTGTTTGATTTGCCCTCGGCAATTTGATTTTTGATTTGCCGTCGGCAATTTGATTTTTTTAAACTTATTTTTCTGGTTTGTTTTCCGTTGGTTTTGATTTTTTATTTTTTAATCCCACCAATTTCGTTGATCTCTGCAAAAATTTGCTGGTTTCGGTGCCATTCTAGCGGTGGATTTGCTTCTTGAAAAAGTGCTTTGCGGCTTCGTTGCAAGAAATTTTTGACTCCTCCACGCTTAGTCTTTCTTTTGGTAGATGAAATCTGCGCTGGTGCATGTGATGAAACTTTCTTCAGCTTTTTCAGGAACGGCTCTATCTGTCGTGGGCGAGGACCAGCTTTTGGATCCTTAGTCAAGGTTTTTATCAGATCTGGATGCATAAGGTTCGCGCCGAGAAAAATAAAACTTTATTTTTTTTTTTTGCAAAAAACGATTTGAAAATTCGCGTTGAAAAAATCAAACTTTTTTTTTAATTTTTAAATTTCAATTTTTAAAAAAACTCGACGACGGCAGGATCGCCATGTAATGATCTTATTTATTCGTTGGATTAGGCCTACCTACTTCTGCACAGTCATGCAATGAAATACTGCAATGAGCTGGCTTTGTCGCTTGCAATAGAACAAAGCGAAGAGACAAAGTCTTTCTACAAAAAATTCCTTTAAATGAAAAGATTTATATTTAGAGGTTTATTAAATATTATTTTAATATTTCTTTCTAAAAATAAGATTATATCCTTAAACCTAACAAGGTTAATTATCGCTTTAAAATTATAAATATAACAAGAATTATAAGGCTAAAATTATCTCCTAATATTAAAATATCTAAGTTACTGAAAATAACAACAACAACAATAGTAGCAGCAAGTTTAGCTAGTCATAAAGTTTATGACCTGTTTATGACCTAAACGCATGTGCATAGCATTGCACATACAAACGTACACCCACTGCACAAAGCAACGAACGCATGTGCGTCACATTATGTATATGAACGTACGTACAAAAGAACGTTAAGTTTTGATACTTTTAGTATGTTAGGACAGTGGCGTGACATTAAATAAACATGCACGCACAACAGCATACAGGGCAATATGTTGATTGGCTATTTCTTCCTAATAGCCCAGGCAAATTAGCATAGAAATTGATGTAAAATGACAATAATTAAGACAAAGCTGAAAATCGGTACAGACCTTAGACACACCATTAAAAGTAAACTGTCAAAAGTCCCCATTGATCCCATGCGAGCTAAAAAAGTTATTCAAGGTCAAAGGTCACAAAAAATAGCTTTTTGGAAATATCTCACCAGCGGTAGCCTCTAGAGAAAAATATTCGTCCGCAATTTTATAGCTAATAAAATTTACTATAAAAATGGTTTGCTAATCGATTTCATGCGATTTATAGCTTAGAAGATATTCTTATTTAAATTGCGGCAAAAACTATTAAAATGAGTGTGCCGAATATGAGAGCGCATAGTGATGTGTTGAGCTTTATATTTGATTAACTCATGAACGGTGAGTCACACGTAAAAAGTGAAAATACTGTTTAAAGAAAATTGCTTGCTTTATAAAATGCATGTTTTTTTCCTTCATGTGACTTATAGCTTAGGAGATATTTTTTGACAATCCCAAAATTTAGAAAAAAACAGTTTTTGCAAAATATCTCAGAAATGAATCTCTTCAAAAAATAAGCAAAACTTTCGTGGTTTCATCTGACCCTATTTGAAGGCCAAAAAATAGAATTAAGTCAAAAAGAAGCGAGATTTAATGAATATTTTGTAGAATGACTAGGTGGTAACCCTAAAAACTTATAATAGATTTTTATAAACTTTATCTAAGCGTTTTAAAACTAAAACTTATTTTTGTTTTTAAAGTATATGGATTAAGCCAAATATACGAAAAAAAAACCAGGTTGCAACCCTAAAAGTAAATGCTGGACTTTCAAAGTTTGTATAAACTTTTTAAAATAAAAATGTAGGCTAAAGTCAATCGTTGCTCCCAGAACCCAATTTGGTTTAAACCAAACTTTTCTTGTTAAAGTTATAATTCTTACAAAAAATGTTTAATCAAAAAGTGTCGCTCGGACCTAGTTTCGGAGATATGGTCATCGGAAGATCGGGATATAGCTTTTATAAAAACCGATATAAGTTCTGAATCCCTTAATGGATTTCAAAAATGTTGATGTTATATGAAAGATATTTTAACTGGCTACAAAATTATTTCGAAAAAGTTTGAAATCCAAGCTATGGTTTTCAAGAAATGGTGATTTCATAAAAATTTTGACCAGTTTTTTTTTTAAAAAAAACTATTATAAATTAAAAAAATACCTTAATAACCTATAGCTGTAGAAACAAAATATGGAAGCCTTATCTATTTTCCTTCATAAGGTATTCCATTTAAAGCTGAATTTGCATTATTAGGGCATATTTTATAGAAAAACGCAAATTAAGCTGAAGAAATTTTCATGAAATTTAGCAAATATTACAACAACAACACCACCACTAACAAAAGCAGCGCTAACAAAAACAACAACTGCACCACCACTAACAACAACAGCAATGTCTCAGAGAGACCATCCTATTGGGGGGCCAGGAATAGCAACCTTGACGACAATATCTGGCCTGGTGTTCGAGTCGTTATAATAACAACAACGATACCACCACTACCAAATACAATGACACCACTATCCACAACAATAACAACACCAACAATACAACTAACAACAACACTCACAAAACAAAAAACACAACACTAACAACAACAACATCAACAACACCAATAACAACAACAGCAGCAACAACAAGAACAACACAACAACACTAACAAAACAACAACACTATTAACAACATCAACAACACTAGCAAAACAACAAAACTACTACTAACAACAACAACAACAACATTACTATCAACAACACCACTATCAACCACAACAAAATGAAAATTTTTATTCAAAAACGTGAGGCGCTTTCTTTTATGGAAATTTTTGCAAATTATTCAGTCAGGTTATATAACTTATTACAAAAAAGAAGGTCTTAACCCCCTAACGGTGAACCACTCAATTTCTTTTAAAGATCCAGTAACTGATGACCACACAAATACGATTAAGGGTCTGTGGCGATATGTCAAAAACGCTTTGCATGTATTTAACAGAAGAAAACGATTTTACGAAGGATATTTTGCAAAATTCATGTTCCTTAAAAAGTGAAAAGCAGAGGGGGTTGAGCCAATGGAGGATTTTTTAAAATATGAGGGAGAGTTGCATAAAGTCGTTTCCTATGAAGCAGAGAACGATGATGATGATATTGTTGTAGATGAAGACATCTTATAAAATAAAATACAAATTTTAATTCTTCTATTTTTTTTTTTTTTTTGGAAAAACCTTACAAATATAGGAAATCAGATACAAATGGCATAGTTAATAAAAGAAAATAGATTGGCCTTTCATATTTTGTTACAAAAATTATGGATTGATGAGACGTTTTTTGGAAAAAATAGTGTTTTTTTTAAAAAAACCTGGTCAAAATTATCTTAAAATCGCCATATATCGAAACCTAAAACTCGGATTTAAAACTTTTGTACACAAATTTGGTAGTTAGTTATAATACCTTTCATATCCATCAAGGGACTCAGAACTTATACTTGTTTTTATAAAAGCTATATCCCGATCTTCCGATTGCTATATCTCCGAAACCAGATCTGAGCGACACTTTTTGTTTTTGCTGTTGTTGTTGTAATTACTTTCCAAAGCCATATTTTGGCAAAAAAAATAAATTTGGCTTTGGGAGCAACGCTTGACTTGTTCCAAAATTTATGTTTTTTATTTTGCTTTATGTATGCTTTAAGCATTACTTAAAAAAAATACCATATGACAGCCCTGAAAACGATAATGTGCGCAGTCGACGTGGCTACGGCAAAGCAAAGGTCTTGCGGCATACGAGTGTGCATTGTAAATTAATTTTAAAGTTGATTTTGGAATGATTTTCAGATCGCGATATCTTTTGAACGGTAAGTCGGACGAAAAAAGTGTTCGTGGGGACCGCCACAGGGAATTGCATGTACTACAAAATGGATGAAACAAATTTTTCCTAGGGCACATCGTTTCCGAGATATTTTGCAAAAACTGTTTTTTTCTAAATTTTGGGATTGTCAAAAAATATCTCCTAAACTATAAGTCACATGAAGGAAAAAAAACATGCATTTTATAAAGCAAGCAATTCCCTTTAAACACTATTTTCACTTTTTACGTGTGACTCACCGTTCATGAGTTAATCAAATTTAAAGCTCAACACATCAATATGCGCTCTCATATTCGGCACGCTCATTTTACTAGTTTTTGCCGCAATTTAAATAAGAATATCTTCTAAACTATAAATCGCATGAAATCGATTCGCAGGCTATTTTTATAGTAAATTTTATTAGCTATAAAATTGCGGACGAATATTTTTCTCTAGAGGCTACCGCTGGTGAGATATTTCCAAAAAGCTATTTTTTGTGACCTTTGACCTTGAATAACTTTTTTAGCTTACATGGGATCAATGGGGACTTTTGACAGTTTACTTTTAATGGTGTGTCTTAGGTCTGTACCGATTTTCAGCTTTGTCTTAATTATTGTTATTTCAAATGCTAATTTTCCTGGACTATAAACATTGTCAATGATTTGGCTGTTGGTGGGTTTGGCTTCACATGATTTGTGGATTGATTGCCTCCCAGAGTTTCTAAAGTTTGAAACCGATTTTCTAGAAAATGCAGAAACATTTTGATTGTCTGCATCTCCTTTGGATTTTCTAGGGCCTGCTCATACAATATATGAGTGTGACGATCCTGCTTCTTTACCAATATGTGAAGTAAGAGTGGATCCCAGGAATCTGTCCTGATGCCTAGATTACTGATAGCCAATAAATTTTCATGGATACAATCGTGGAAATTTTTGATGGCTCTGCACTGCAGAGTTTTTTCAATTTAACTGCGTATCACATATTAATCCTTGTTTGCAGAAATAACATCTCCTAAATTTTCGTTAAAATTGTTGGAGTCGTTTTCGAGTAATATTGAATCAAAATTTTCAAGGGCTGAAAAGTGGGCGTGGCACTTCTTCGATCCTCTCCACTTTTTGTCCGTTACAAGGTATTATTAATCCGTACCCGCTCACCTTGTATGGCTTGCGAATTCTGACCAACCCAAATTTAAAATTTAAGGCTGTACCACGCCCTCTGGTGAGCATTTACAAAGTTCAAAGCTAGCTCATTCTTCAGTGCTAATATCTAACACTATTCCAAGTTTCATTAAAATCGCTGTAGCCGTTTTCGAGAAAAAATTTTGGCACAGAAATAAGTACAAACAAAAAAAAAAAGCAAACAAACAATTTTAGCTCGTATAAGAAGAGAAGATATACAAATAAATATGATTAATATTTTAAATAAACAATGTAAATCGATATTTTTTACGAGATCAAAACGGCTTTTCTGAAAAAATACAATTTCTATGATTCCCCAATCAATAGCTGTGTTTTTAACGAATGTTTATTTGTGCTTGTCCTTAGTACATTTATCCGTGTTAAGTTAAGCTTATTTGTTGTTGGATTCCTATAGGTTTCTCAGAATGTGCTTACACAAGCTCAGCTAAACTGACGAAAAAAACTCAGCTTATTATAATAATAAAATTTTCTGTCAACTGTAGAAAAGCTTTTTAAGGTCGCTGTGCAATTCATAACTCCCTGACTCGACGAGCAATAAATCATGCAATACTTCAGGTCATAACAGCAAAATATCTAGTGGAGACACCAAAACGTTATGAAATGAAAATTTCATAACATCAAATCACATCAATTTTGACATAAAAAAAAAATTATGATTTAAATTATAACATAAATAATTGCACGTCGAGTCGTGGTGTAACCTTTTAAATAATAGCTATGTTTTTGTGGTCACTATATCTGGGCTTGTGTAAGCACATTCTGAGTAAAGTATGAGAAAGCAACAACAAATGTGCTTAACTTTTCCCAGATAAATGAATGTGCTTAGGACAAGCCCAGTTAAAGAGTCCACAAAAACACAGCTAATTATTAATCTGGTTGCGAGTTATGAAAAAGTACAATTATAACATTTTACAGTTTAAGGATAAATTTCACAATGACTAAGTAAATAATTTTCAACATTGGGAGTTAACAAATTTTTTGATTTTATAGTCGATAAAAAAAATTTTTTTGTTCAGTCTTATTGTAGTATTTTCTTTTATTTATAATTGTGTTAAAAAAAAAAAAAAAACCAAAAGAATAATTTAACTAAATTGAAATATTTATTACCGAAATTAACATAAAAAACAAGTTTGATCTTCTTCGATTTTAATATTGTAGTTTTAATTGAAATGAATAATTTTTTTTCTTCAAAAACAATATTGAGTAGAGCACTGCTGCACGAAATAGTGCGACATTACTATACCTACAATATAAAAAGTGAAAGGTTTTTAAAAGATACTGTAGTCATTAACGGCCCTTGATAATAAAAACGAAGACTCAATTTTATCAAAAAAGTTAAAAATTATGCAACTTTTAAAAGTTAGTTTTTTTCCTATACATATTTTACTATTTCATTCAAGGGTTCTTAACTTTTAAAAGCAGATAATATGTGAAATAATACTTTTCACACAAATTCATCACATCAGTATAATTTTTCTAATTTTTTTACTCTTACAAAATTCCCACTTTTCATTTGGTTAGGTCTGGTATCACCAAAAATTACGATTTTCGTGTGATGAGTGAAAATATTGTGAAATTCATAGAAACGTATCCAAACCCAAAAAATCTGACCACCATTCGCCTCCAGTCTACTCTATGGTCATAACTCTTTCCTGGTTATTTTTTATAAAAAAAAAATATCAGCTTTTATGTTTTGAAGGTCGCTGACTCTAAATCTGAAAACAATTTTTTTTAAATCCAAAATGGCGGACAATTTTCGAAAAAAATGATTGTATCACGAAAAAATTGTGGTTGAGGTAGTCTTTGTGGTCGTTGATTTCGAATTCGGTATCATCTTTTTTGTAAACAAAATGGCGGACAACTTTCTTAAAAATTGACTTTATCGCGATAAAATTATGGCTAAGGAGTTTTTTGAGGTCGCTGATTTCGAGTTTGGTATTATATAAAATTCTTTAGGTAAGTGTTTCGTATGCCTTACCTCCGGCTTCTTTTGAAAGAAATAAAGAACACGAAAAACTTTTTGTGATGGGAAAAGCCTTTGGCATAGAAACCTATATTTATTGATTCTTTTTATGGTATTAAGCACAATTTTAATAATTCAGAAAGCTAGCATAATAGTTTTGCAATCACAGAAAAAGAGAAAAATGACACAGTTGTTCTTTCATCTTAAATTTTGGTCCATTTTCACCAATTGACTTAATGTTATCTGAAATATTCACAAAGTTATGGCGATTTAAAATTTTTGGTTATAAAGGAGGTGGGCGTGTCCTTGACCCAACCACGCCCATTTTCAAGAAATAAATAGACGCTACCAATACTATTTCAGATGTCAAATTTTATTGCTTCATCTCAAACAGATTGGCTGTTATTAGTTTTACGAAACTGAAGCGTTGCAAGAATACAGGAAAGTCATTGAAGAGAAACTCATCGCAGTCCAGGAAGGGGTGTGAAGGGGGAGCCAGATTAATGCGCAGAACCTTCAGAGAACCTCATATTACACATTTAAATGATCTAGCCGTAGCAACTCCATAAAATATTTTAGTTATAGTCCACAGAGAGCAAGATTCGTAAATTTGGGCAATGAAATTAGAGATTTTTTGTGATGATCCGGATATCCTTTTCATATTTAAAAAAAAACTAACATCTAAGTACGCAAGTCTTCAGAAAATAAATCAAATTATGAAGTAAGTTTATTGACTGTTTTTTTTTTTTTTTTTTGCTTGTATAGCACTAATGAAATTACCAATGCGCTTTTATTTAATTGAAGTATGATAAATTTATTTTTAGTCCAAGTTTCAAGAGGTAAGATCATTTAGTTTTAAAGATGCACTCATTTAAACTTTCACATATTTTAAAAGATTATACTAATTTTACGAACTTTTAGTCATTATTTGCAAGAATCTGAAATTCTATGCATTTTTCAACTTAGAAAATCATGACAATTAGGATTAGAGAAAAAAAAAACTACTAAGCATGGCTATGGTGACATATGTTTCGGTTACCGCCACGTTACCATCATCAGACAAATTTATGTTTTATTTAATTTATTTTAAATTAAATTAAATATCAATTGAAAAATTTTTGAACTTTTTGTCTGAGGCCGGGATTGAACTATGAACCTCGGAGTTAATCTCTCTACATATCAATGGACTGCGTCGGTTGTTGTTCATTGCAAATTTGACTGTACAAGTTCAGCAGTGTTGACTCATTTGGTGCAGACGGACGTGCCGCGCGGTCCTCTGTTTTTTTAATTCGTTTTGTCGTAGTATATGTATAATTATATGTGAAATATGTTTTAGTGTTTTTTACATTGTGACAATTTTGACTTTTAACTAAATTAATTTGCCGCGCGGCTAAACAAAATATCAAAAAAAAAAATGAAATAATAAAGAAAATTAAAAAAAAAAAAAAAAAAAAAATTCAACACAAACTCAACAATATAAATCTAAAAAAAAAAAATAACTAAAATCAAAACAACAACATCTGCAACAACAAAAATAAAAAAATAAAAAAAAAACAAACACAACGACACGAACCAAGCGAAGGGCTTTTCTATAGCTACCACTTGCTTGTACTGCTGTTGTTTTTGTTTTTCTTATTCGTCCATTCCCTCTCCCATGCAGTTGTTGGTGTAGCTGAAACTGCACTTAGAGCGTAAAGTGTTTGTGCGGTAAGGCATAACACTGTCGTACAGCATTTTATGCGCTCTTTTTGCATTTTTTAGTTGCATCACTAATTGTAAAATTTTTCTTGACGTTACGGGTGACTCAGATGTCGGCAAATTTTCGCATAGACTTTTGCAATATCTGTGGCCTGAGGTCGAATTTTTTTTCTGTCTATGCCCATGTCTCTAGCTTTAAGCCCCAAATAATGGCTTTAGGTGAGACCCAGGTGAGTGCGGATGCAGATCCGCTTGATTTTCATATACCTGGGTATCACTTATTGCCATTGTTCTCCGCCCATTCGCATTCGCATTCGCAGCGATGTTGCGATTTAGCTCCATGTGGGTTAAGTTCAAAGTCCAGTCACACATCCTGCATTTTTGCTTCATTTATAGAAGCCCGAATTTAGGGAGGAATCCCACTTTTGATAAAGTGGACTTCCTCTCTGACTCGATTTCCCAAATTTTGGAGTCGTACCCGGACAGTGAAATCGTTGTTGCTGGAGATTTCAATGTCCATAACTCCAATTGGCTGCGCCATTCCAGTCGTACAACTCCTGAAGGCCGTTATATTGAGCTCTTTGCCGAGTTAAACCAACTTACTCAACTAGTGAATGACCCCACATATATTCCTCGTGTTGGGGGGCATAGCCTTAGTATTCTAGACCTTTTTCTGACGTCGCATCATGAGAAATATGATGTGTCTGTCTTTGCACCTCTTGGTAATTCGGACCATTGTACCATTTCCGCTGCTTTTTCATATTCTAGTTTACTCCCTGTTTCGCCCGAATCCCCGAAGCGGATGGTATGGCTTTATGATAAAGCAAATTGGGATGCGTTAAATAATTTTTATCGTAATTTCAATTGGAAATTGTGTTTCGCTGACAGAAACATAAATGCCGCGGCTTTAATGGTGCAGGAAATTATTTTATTGGGTATGAGGTCCTTCATACCCAATAAAAAAGTATGCCTTAAACCTAAGGACCATTCTTGGTTTAATGAGACTTGCAGGATTGCAGTCAGGTCCAAAGAGGAAGCATTCCAGAACTGGCGTTTTAACAGGAACGCCGATACTGAAATTCTTCGTAATGAGGCTAGAAATCGCTGTAATGCCACGATTCAGCGCGAAAAGCATCTTCACGAGCTTGACATCCGCAAAAGAATCCTTTTACTACCGAAAGGTAGTAAAAACTTTTGGTCGTTTGTTAAGAGAGTGAAGAATCAGTCTTCATCGTCCATTCCAACTCTCTTAATGAACGACCAAATCTTCACTGATTCCGTTGATAAAGCTAATCTCTTGGCAAGCATCTTTTCTAAGAATGCTACACTCCCAGATAGCAATCAACCACCGCCCAACATCGAGAGAAAGTCTTCGGATATGCCAAGGATCCACTTTCGAACTAGGGCAGTGAAAAGGGTCCTTGCTAATCTCAATATTAACAAAGCGTTAGGGCCGGATGGCATATCAGCCCATGTGTTGAAAAAGTGTGCATCAACACTGGCTCGTCCATTACGGAATCTATTTAGCATTTCCTACACTTGTGGTGAATTTCCATCATGTTGGAAGATTGCTAATGTTCAACCAGTTCCCAAAAAAGGCGAGGCTACGAACCCTAATAATTATCGGCCCATTGCAATATGCTCAGCGCTTTCCAAAGTTATGGAAAGTGTTATAAACTTTCACTTTATGAATTATCTAGAGCGCAACGAATTACTTAATGATCGCCAATATGGCTTCAGGAGAGCTCGCTCTACTGACTTAATGGCGTTTGTCACTGAAAGGTGGAAAGGTGAAAGTATGGTTGTTGCTCTGGATATTTCTAAAGCTTTTGATCGTGTGTGGCATAGCGCCCTCGTAACAAAACTTATTGCATATGGCGTCGGTGATTCCTTCGCTCGTTGGATAACGAGCTTTTGCAGTGGCCGTTCTATACGTGTTGTCGTAGACGGTTTCATATCTAATGAATACTCCATTAACGCTGGAGTTCCTCAGGGTTCGGTCCTATCCCCGTCTCTTTTTCTTGTTTTCATCGATGACCTTCTGTCATCGACCATTAATCCAATCCACTCCTTTGCAGATGACAGCAGTATTTGTCATTCATATTGCTTCAAAAAGCGTCCAAGCTCTGAGGAGATTGAGAGAAAAAGGCGGTATATGAATGACACTCTCACAAATGACCTCAAAACAATCTCCGAGTGGGGTCGAGCTAATCGGGTCGAATTCAACGCTAGCAAAACCCAATGCTGTCTGTTGTCTCACAGACGAGTGGATTGTCCCCCTCCATCCCTCAATATGGCCGGCGTAGATATTCTGAGATCAGCAACTCTTGACGTTCTGGGCATATCAATTCAAGCTGATCTGAGGTGGACAGATCATGTATTCGATGTGTCGAAAGAAGCGGCCAAGTGCTTAGGTTATCTTAAACGGTGTAAGAAATACTTCACTCCTGTTGATCTTCGGACTGTCTATTTCGCCTATATTAGACCTAAGCTAGAGTACAATTCGCACATCTGGGCCGGGGCTCCAAAAACTACTTTGGAGCTGCTAAACAGAGTTCAACGTCGTGCGATGAAGTTAATTGGGGATGCGGTTGTTGTATCTTCTATTGACTCTCTTGAACACCGTCGTAACGTTGGGTGTGTTACCCTTTTTTATAGATATTATCATGGGATGTGCTCAAGAGAAATTTATGGGCTGGTTCCGTCAGTTCGTATATTTTCTCGCAGCACTCGGGCGTCTCATCAGGCCCATTCCTATTGCGTTGCAACGGTGTTTAACAGAACATCGCACTATCGTGATAATTCGTTCTTTGGTCGCACGATCAAGTTGTGTAATAATCTCCCTGCGAGCGTTTTTCCCGGCAGCTGTGACATCGGTAGATTCAAGAAAAATGTTCATCAACACTACTCCTCTTTTCCCCCATCCCTCTAACCCATTTCCTTTTCTGCAAATCAACACGGTGCATTGCATTTATAGGGGCTATCCCCTGAGCGTTGGTTTAAGTATAAAAAAAAAAAAAAAAAAAAAATTAATGGAATAAACCATTTTAATTTTAAAAGATTTTTTGAAAAATTTTCATTTTCTGAATTTATCAAGTTTAAGACGCGAAAACTCAGAAATAGTATTATTTCTTGATATTCTGGTACTTGAAATATGTTATCTAGATATTTAACTTTAAATTTGTGGAAAAAAATATTATTACTTTTAATACAAAAATTTTCGGAATTATGACCGGCTAGCGCTCTCTTATAGACCGTGTCGTTTTCCATTGGAAAATCTTTAACATTTTGCCAAATTAATAAATCGAATTAGACTTCGAAGTGAAATAAATAATTTATAATAATTTTATTTTTTACTTTTAACTTTTAATAAAATTTTTTCAGCTGATGATGTGGGAGATTTGTAAAAAAATGAACTACTGAGGCTCACATCTCGATATATACCCAACTAATGTTGCATTTGTATGTTTTCAAAAATATACTTGGATTGATTAAAAAAAAAATTTATTTTTTCGAAAAAGTATGTTATCAATTTTTTTAATCATCGCATCATGAAAACTGAAACTCGGCCCTTTTATAAGCTTGTTAAAATACTCTTCATATGGCACCAATAATTATAAAAAAATCTAGATATGGGAAAATTGATCAAAAAATGTTGTTTTCCCAATGGAACCCGAATTGTAATATTGTAGATTTTGATCTAGATCAAGAAAGTATTGTTATTTTTCCCCCAATGAAAAACGTCATTAATGTCGAATTGTATAGTAAAGTTTACTGCTTCAGTGTACCCTCGCAGCTTCTGTGGTTTCGGCCAAAGAGTGTAATCCTTCATTCCGGCGTTTGTTGTCCACCGTTTTTTTTTTTATTTGTTTTTTTTAAACGTTTACATCATTTTGATATTTTTAAGTTTTATAAATTTTTTTGCAAACCATCACTTTTGTGAGACTTATGTCGTTTTCCATTGGGAAATCTAGATTTTGCTCTCAGATCAAAAATAATTCTTGCTTGAATGTAACACGAAAACAGTATTTTGTCGTTGCGGTGGCGGATGACGACTACAAATGTTTTGACATTTGTAGAATCAAACGAGGTTGTATTAGTGAACCGTCAAATTATTGTTTACATTTGGAAAATTTTAAAAACGAAGCTATATTAAAAAATTGGGATCTATTCAAAATGGGACAAAAACTCCAAAGACACTCCAAACTTTGAAAAGTTTTTTCACCAATGTGGCGCACTATGCATTTTTTCAAAACATTTATTTTGTGTATGTGAGTTTTATTGATGTAGTTTTGGATATGATAAAAGATTACAGTAGATAAAATATATATGTATTGTATTCTCCTTTAACTCCTAGGAGGAGCATAGGGCCAATATGAAACATCTCCATTTGTTGCGATCCCTTGCGAAGACTTTGATCTCTTGCCACGACTTTCCTGATTCTTGGATTTCGTTTTCCAACATTATTTAATAAAGACTTGAAAATGCTTGAAAGCCCTTAAAATGCAGATGTTTTGTCTTCTTTTTCAGCCATAATAGAAAAGGTCATTATTTTCTTTTGCCAAAATTTCCTTGCAAGCCAAAAAATGAGTTGTATTGACTCTACTTCGGTCAGCAATTTTCTTTTTATTTATGTTGTTAAAAGCACTGTTTTAAATGTCTAAGTTCTGTGTCCAACAAAATCCCGATCACTATTTGATGGCACAATTTGTACTTTTTTTAATAACAAAAATTAGCAGCTATCTATATTCACCCCTACGGGTAAGGGGTCAGAATATGCCTGAGGTAAGCATTCCTGTCGTAAAGGCGACTAAAAGCGGGTGACCAACTAGGGTGTGGAAGAGTGTAGCGTTGGACAGCGTTGCGCCTCGAAAGAAAAACTCACAAGGCTCGTAAGTGGCAATGACAAGGCGATTCGACGCCGCCTAAAATAAGCATCTTGTCGAAATCCTGAAGCGTCTGACGCAAAGTGGGCGGTTCCCAGGTCAGCGTCTGTTCCAGATTGGGTGGCTGAAATTGAAAGTGAATTTGGCCACTATAGTTGCACCGCTTGCCGGTTCCAGCTTTAAGCTTATAACTTACTGCGTGGGGCGTTGCAGAGAAGATTATACTAATGAAGCATGGATCGAAAAACGATGGAAAACAACTCTCCAAGTGGTACCCACCAGAGTGAGGTTAATCCACCTGCCTTGGCAGCATGCACATCGGATTTGGAGGTGCAAGAAACATGCATAGTTAGGAATGATTCTCCTATAACTGGAACCAATATGGGTCGCCAAAATTTTAACATCCTTTCGATGAAAACTCGAACACGCATCGGCTCTTGGAATGTCCGAACTCTTAATGAACCAGGCAAAATACACCAAGCTGTAACAGAACTATACAGATTCAACCTTGAGATATTGGGATTAAGCGAGTGTAGATAGAACGGTGCCGGCGAATATGTACTTCCTGACGGCGAAAAACTCTATACTCCAGTAGAGCGCAAAATGACATCCACAGGGATAGAGTTGGATTTTTTTAAAGTAAAACTGCAGTAAAGGCAGTTATGGAATGGAAACCTGTAAACGAAAGGCTCATTTGGTGCAAATTTCGAACCCTCGCAAGAAATATTACCATCTTCCAAGCATACGCGCCCACCGAATTGGCAGAGAGAGAAACCAAGGATGAATTCTACAGCCAGCTCGCTGCAGCAATAAGCAGTGCTCACAAGAACGACGTCATAATGTTTATGGGCGATTTGAATGCCAAAGTAGGCTCAGGAAACCTTAAGCGTGAGCACGTGAATGGGAAACATGGTTTGGGTGCGAGAAACGAGAATGTAGAGCTTCTCATTGACGCCTGGAATGCAGCCGTACTTGTCATTGGAGGCACGCTATTCCCACACAAAAAATGACATAAAGCTACTTGGGTGTCTCCGAACAACATCACTGAAAACCGGATCGACCACTTCTGCATTAGCAGAAAATGGAGAGGGAGTCTTCTGGACGTACGAGTAAAGAGTGCCGCTGACATAGGCTCCGACCACCATCCTCTCATCGCGGTCATTCAACTAAAACTTGCCGCTAATAAACGTTCCAACGAACAATCTGTAGCAAAACAATTAGACGTGCTTAAGCTTAAGAACGACGAGATACGCAGATCTTTCGTAGAAGAACTTAAAGCAGTTCCGTTCGATTGTGGTGGAAGTATTGAAAAATCGTGGAGGGCAGCTAAGAAGGCCTTCTTAAACTCCAGTGAAAAAATACTTGGGTTTCGACCCTCGAACAAGAAGCACTGGAGAGCGAGGAAACGTGGGGTATTGTTGAAAAAAGAAGAAGCGTTAAAAAACTGAGAGACGACGCTAAAACTAGAGCGCAAAAGAACGTCGCCGAAAAGGTCTTTAACTCTCTCAGTAAAGGAGTCAGGCGATCGTGCAGACAAGACAAAAGAAGAATGCATAACGACCTCGCGAGCGAAGCTGAAAGCGTTGCAAATGCTCAAAATCTCAGGCAGCTTTACGATATCACCCGCAGATTATCTGGCAGAAAACACCAACAGAGCCGCAGTATCAAAGACAAAAATGGAAATCTTTTAACATCCACGGACGACCAACTAAAGAGACGGAAAGAGTATTTTTGTGATATACTAAATCCCATTTCTACCACATCCCCACAACCAGAATCACCAACTACAACTGCCGCAGTGACTCGCAGTAGTAGTCGAATACAAACACCACCGCCTACAATGATGAAATAGTGAAAGCTATCCAAAGCATGAAAAACAACAAGGCCGCCGGTATAGATCAAATAACAGCTGAACTGCTAAAGGAATGCCCCATAACATCAGCTAAAATTCTCCATCCTCTGCTAACCAAAATCTGGAGCGAAGAGCGTTTGCCAGAAGATTGGCTACATGGCATGTTAGTCAAAATACCGAAAAAAGGTGACCTAAGCGAGTGCCGAAAAAGTATTGCTTCTGAACAGGGTAAACGAAAAACTTGATTCGGCCATTCGAAAGTAGCAAGCAGGATTCCGGCGAAACCGATCATGCGTGGATCAAATCAACACCCTCAGAATAATTGTCGAACAATCATGCGATTAGCGTGCTGCACTCCAACTTGTTATCGTAGACTATAGCACTGCCTTTGACAGTGTCTCCCGAGAAAACATCTGGGTTTCACAGCAACGAAGAGGTATTGCCGCAAAGGCCATAAACTTAGTACGTGCACAATATGAAGGCTTTAAATGCAGTGCGTTACACAACGGGTTGTTGTCACCGACATTCACCACTAGTTCAGGCGTACGGCAGGGGTGTCTACTATCACCATCACTCTTCCTTATCGTTCTTGATGATATCTTAGATAAAGAACTTAATAAGGCCAAAAGGGGTATCCAATGGAACTTTACCGAACATCTGGAAGTTCTCGACTACGCTGACGACATCTGCCTCTTATTGTCCAAACATTCAGATATGCAAAGCAAAATTGAAGACCCTGTCATGGAATCACAAAAAACCGGCCTAAAAATCAACGTTTCCAAGACTAAAAGCATGAAAACAGGGATGACATCACGTTTAGAGCTGGTAGTGATGACATCGAAAACGTCGATAGCTTCACGTATTTAGGCAGCATTATCTCCATGGATGGTGGAGCAAAAGAGGATATCAACTCAAGAATAGCAAAAGCAAAAGGCGCGTTTGCTCAACTGAACAAAATATGGTCTTCATCCGTTATATCCACTAAAACGAGAGCGCGCATTTTTGATTCAAATGTGAAATCGGTTTTTCTATATGGGTGCGAAACATTGCTTGTTACTGAACAACTAACAAACAAGCTGCAAGTATTCGTCAACAAATGCTTAAGGCGAACACTAAAGGTTTGGTGGCCTCGCACTATAGCAATCAGAAGGTTATAGCAAATGAGGTCAAGATGCGCAAATGGAGATGGATTGGTCACACTCTCCGGAAACCACACAGCAAAGTTTATCGCCAGGCTCTTGAGTGGAATCCACAAGGCAGTAGAGGACGTGGTAGACCCAAAACCAACTGGAAAAGGTCGTTGGAAAAGGAAATCCAAGAATCGGGAAAGTCGTGGCAAGAGATCAAAGTCATCGCAAGGGATCGTGACAAACGGAGATGTTTCATATTGGCCCTATGCTCTTCCTAGGAGTTAAAGGGGAATTTATATATTCCCATTGTTGAATGATGCATTGAATAGCAAATGTTGACTTTTTAGAAGCATGATAAATTTTTTCTAATTGTGAAATGATGGTACCACTTTGACACCAGCCCTACATGTAATAGTGAGTGCGAGCAAATGAAATCGGAGCAAAAGTAAAGATTTGAAAAAATTTATCTGAGATCAAAAAATTTTGCTCTAGATTTCCCAATGGAATGCAAATTGCTCAATGGAAAAGATTTAAAATTTGGTTATCTATTTGGAAATGAAATGATCAGCTGGTTATTTGTGTTTTGCTGGGATGTTGATTATTAAATTACCATAACACTTGAACGATAAGTCGCACGAAATGAGGATATACAGCTTAATGTATTTTTGTACATTAGGGTGACAGTTGAAATATCCGTTTCTGTGACGCCCCCTCAAATCTTGCACTAACTGTTTTTAGTGTCTGAGTGAAATTTGATTGCAGTATCTCAAAAAATGTTTTCAGCATAGCATTTTGGATCTTTTACTTATATGGGAGGTGCCATGCCCTCTTGTCCGAATTCATCCATTTTATTGTCAGAGCTTGCATTAACTGTTCTTAGTGTTTTATTGAAATTTGGTTGGATTATCTCAAATAACGCTTTCAGTATAGCTTTTAAAACTTTTGCTTGTATGGGAGGTGCCTCGCCCTTTTGTCCACCTTCATCTAATTTTTTCTCAGAGCTTGATTTTATTGATCTGAGTGTTTAAGTGCAATTTGGTTGGGTTGTATCGAAAACCGCTTTCTGTAGAACATTTTGAGAGGTGTCACGCCCTCTGGTCCGAATTCGCCTAGATTTTGCTCAGAGCTTGTACTTACTATCCCAAGTATTTATGTGTATTTGGTTTCTGTTATTGCAAATGATATTCTTACTATTGCATTTTGAATATATTTTTTGTAAGGGCGGTAATCGTGTCCGTTGACCGAATTTACTCATTTTCAATTCCTCGACCTAACTTTTACGGCGAAGCCAATGTACCAAATTGAATTAACTTGCTTAGTTTTCCCATAAAAAAAAATATTTCCACAGACAGACAGACTGCCAGCCAGGCAGACAGACGGACATGGCTATATCGACTCAGGAGGTGACGCTGATCAAGAATATATATACTTTTTCATACCTACCACGCCTCTTTCTCTGCTTTGCAAACGGAAAGACAAAGTAAATTTGCCCTGGGGTAGGGTATAATAATTATGCATGTGAAAAGTAGATCATTTACATCGGACCAACTTCACAGTATGAGCTTAAGCGTAATTTATCTGTTGAGTGTAGTTTAACTTCAAATTTAATTTTCACAGTCATTTCAATTTAAAGGCCGCTTAAGTACTAGTCAATCGATACTCTAAATAGTTAGGGAGGTTTACGTCACTATTTACATTGTCAAAAAAATAAAACAAATAAAAAAATATTGCAACTAAAATATTTATCTTTATTATGTTGCCAAGACCGCTGTTTTTTTTTTTAGGCATAAATAACTTGAGCAAGAGTACAACAAATCCAAGGAAATTTATTTATGTTGTCTTTTTATGTACACTAATTCCAAGCACAATTATAAAAACATATGTGTATTTATTATCAAATTCTTTGCAGTTTCTTGCAACAGCTTTTTTTTCCACAACACTTGTGACGCAATATAAATTTTTTTAATAGATACATTGACGTTTTGGCGTTGGCTACAAAAAGAACCTCCAAGGCACGTTGTTTAGCTTCCATTAATTTTTTTTTTCTTTCCACAGCTAAAACAGCATCGCGTATTTCCTACTTTTCAGCTTCAAACTTGAGAAATTTTGATTTTAAAAAATTTTGATTTTTGATTTTTTTTTTTTTTTTCAAATTGTAAGCAATATTTAACGTCAAATTTGTTTAATTTCATCTATGTTTATCTGTATTTTTAGTTTGTATCTGGGCTAATGACAAAAGTGAGATAGTCAACTGTGAAATTGGAAAGTAGTTAAGGTGCGTAAGCGACCCTAACGGTTTAGCTAAGCCTTAGTAATTAATGATAAATTCAAAATTTTTAGTGACATGATAGGGAGGAAAAAAAGTTGATTGAATTTTTTTATGAAAATTTCAAAGTAATTCATATGGGAAAAAAGAAGGCTCTTGAACGCGTCTTAGAGTTGAGATAGAATGCTGAAATTTTCAAGGTGTTTTTTTTTTTTTAATAATTTCGAGTTCTTTGAGGGTACGGCGCACAGTGGGGCAAGGAGCTCTCATATGTGGCATCAAATAAACGGAGCTACGCACTGCAACCAAATTACATATATATACTAAGGATGGAGCACTTAAGCTTTCAACAAAATTTGGTTGAATTTGAACAAGAGGGCGTGGCACCTCCCATACAAGCAAAATCTTAAAAACTCTATACTGAGGGTACTACCTGAGATAATCAAACCAAATTTCGTACACTTGCTACCAATAGTATAGGTAAACTCTGGTAAGAAAATTAGCGAATTCGGACAAGAGGGCGTGGTACCTCCCATACAAGCAAAATCTTAAAAACTCTACATTGAGAGTGCTTTCTGAGATAATGGAATCAAATTTCGTACAATTGCTACGAATAGTAAAGGTCAGCTCTGATAGGAAAATTAGAGACACGCTTTTAAATATTTTGACCAATATTGCAACTTGAAATGAGATAATTTTTTACTTAAGTGTTCGTGATGACCACCTGTCCTCTTTTCCAGCAATTTTAATGAAAAACCGAATTGCTGTTCAAAATTATCCTGTCCAGAACTATACGTAATGTTTATAAGATCTTGCCTCATGACAAATAATAAGTTAGAGGCCATTTGTAAAACAAAATTAGAAATTTTTAATAATTTTGGCAATGCAAGAATAAATATTTTATTTTAGGTTACGTTCTAAAAATCGGTGTAAATTTTAAAGTAGCAACAATTTCTTGTCGCTTCTAGAAGTCAATACTGGTGGAGCACTGAAGCTTTTTCCATGCTCATTAGAATTAAAAGCGTACTGCATTCTATTTTTTTGGTTGAATTATCTCAAAAAATGTTTTCAGTATAGCGTTTTGAAGCTTTTGCTTATATGGGAGGTGCCACGCCCTCTTGTCCGAATTCACCCAGTTTTTTCTCAGAGTTTGCATTTATAGTTCTTAGTGTCTGAGTCAAATTTAGTTCGATTATCTCAAAAAACGCTTTCAATACAATACAACCTAAGCTGCAGCGATCATGTGATCTATATGATATGTAGAATGTACAATGTTCTAAGGAAACTATGGCATTCAGCGTCATTTGTGTCAGAAGATATTAAGCTGAAGTTAATAAGAGCTTTGCTTGTTCCACTTTTAAATTTCGGTGAACTAGTTTACGGAAATTTGGATAGTGGATCCAAGCAAAAAATTCAGCTAGTTCTTAATAATGCTGCTCTAAGCGAAAGTATGATCATATATCGGGTTATGCAATATAGATTCTAAATTGCGAATTGGTCCCATACTTAAATTTTAGAAACTTAATTTTTCTACATAGGCTCATATATGAACGTTGTCCTAAATATTTGTTCGAAAAATTAGTGTTTGCGCAATCAGTTCGTACTAATAATTTAATTTTACCCATGTCCAAATTTTTAACGTTCTCAAAGAATGTTTTTTGTCAGTGTTGTTAAACTGTGGAATTCTCTTCCAAGTGATATAAAATCCGAAAGAAGAAAAGCATATTTCAAATTGGCAGTACTTAGATTTTTATGTTAATAGTCTGTTAGTAAAAAAAAAAAAAAAAAAATAAAAAAATATATATATATTAAAATATTAATTAATTAATTTAGTTAGTTACATTTTAAATTTTTATTTGATAATGTGTGTACTGATTCGTTTATAATCACTGATGTACTATTAAGAGACTCTATGTCTTATCATGTACAGTTGAAATCTTTTGTTTTTAAGAATAAATTGAAAATTTAAATTATCTTTATCTATTATTGTGCGCTGTTTGCGGTTACATAAATAGCTATCAAACCATTTAAGCTCTTTTCCTTGAACTCCTATTTGATTCAGTTTTTGTAAGAGAATTTCGCGGTCGATAGTTTCAAAAGCTCTTTTAAGGTCTATAAAAACTGCTATTACTGATTTTTTTGCATTAAGATCTTCTTTCCATTGAGCAATCACTAAATTGAGAGCTGTTTCACAAGAATGCATTTTTCTAAATCCTGACTGCTCCTTAATTATAATCTTGTTACTATCTAAATATTGCACGAGTTGATTTTTTATTACGGTTTCTAGAATTTTTTCCATAACAGGCAGCGTATTTATTGGTCGAATTTCTTCGGCATTCAAAGTTTTTGGCACTTTTTTCACAGGTACTATTCAAATGAAGGCCGTGAAGTTTAATACGTTGTAATGTTGTTTCCAAGACTCTTAAAAGTTGATCAAAATCTTCAGCAAACAATAAGATATCGTCGAAAAAATTGAGGACGCCAGACATGCGTTGTAGTACTGCCTCCATTTTCCTCTGCCATTTTGCTGGTATATTCGCTGCACCATACACTGCACGTGTTGGGCGTATTAATCCATGTGTGGGAGTATTCAGCGCTAGGATATGTGCGAAATTTTTATCAATTGTCAAATGAGTATACGCATCAGTCACGTCCAGATGCCAAAATAATGTTGCATTTTTCATTTTGTTGAATAAATCCTCCGCTTTTGGAATCAGATGCTCGTCAATGATCATTTGTGGGTTTACCGTTGGTTTGTAGTTACCTGGGGGTCGATTCTGGTTCAGTGAAAAGTCGAAGTGAAAAGATTTTTTATCACTTCACCGTAAAAGCGATTCTTGTTGTTCAAAATTTTAAAAAATGTGAAAAGTTTTTTTACACCTCAAGCAAAAGTTTTCACTGACAAATTCGACAGTGATAAAAATATTTTCACTTCGACTTTTCACTGAACCAGAATCGACCCCCTGTAATGCGGATACTTCCATTTTTCTTTAACACAACATGTGTAGTTGAAGCCCACTCCGAATGATCCACTTTTTTATAAAATCCGGACTGAATTTTTAAATCGATTTCCTTTGCATACGCATCCCTTAAAGCCATTGGAATTTCACGTGCCTTTGCGAATTTGGGTGTAGCTCCAACCTTAAGATGCACTTTCGCAGGCGGTTCAGTTAACTTCCCCGCTAATGTACTAAAATCTGCTTCAAAACGAGAGATGACTTGTTGGAGGCGCAACTGTTGATCTGTAGAAAGACTGGGAGAAGCTGAATTTATTGAATTAATCTGATTAGATGAAGAAAACATTTGAATAAAATTGGTTTCATGAGCAAACTGAGAAATCCATTCTCTACCACAAAGTGTATCGCAATGTCCTTTCACTACATACAAATTCAATTTGCGTGGCGTTTTGCTCATAGAAGCATTCACAACAATGCGGCCGATACAATTTACCTTGTGACCTGTGTAGCTTGTGAACTGCCTATCAGTTTTCAGCAATTTAAAATTAGCTTTGACAGTACGTAGCATTTTGCAGTTAATTATAGCACATGGGGCACCCGTGTCAAGTTCCATTTGAATTTCTTTTCCATCAATAGCATGTGAATCATTTTCCTATCAGCTGTCCGTAATGTATGTATATTGTGTAATTGCTGAATCCCTTCACCATCATCAGCAGGTTCCGTTTCTGAAATTTGAGCCAGTTCTCTTTTACACACCTTAGCAATGTGGCCCATTTTTCCACAACCATAGCATTTAACGTGTTTGAATTTACAATCTTTTCTGAAATGCTGCCCTCCACATCCGTAACAAGCCGATGCTTTTGTTTTTGTAGTACTAGTGTGTTCTTCAACATACGTATTATTCGGTTTCGCATTGTATTTAATTTGCGTTGGTGCATATCCCAATTTATGTGTTGATTCGCTTAATTGCTCGAACTCTGCGCAATTCACATCCCTCACCGCACTATGAGTTGATTCCATCGTGTATGCAATCTTGTAGGCCTCATCGAAATTATTTGGCTTTTTTGCAACTATTTCGTCGCAAATATTACGGCTCTCAATGCCATGCATCAGCTGTTCAATCAGCATCCTGTCCAAAATTGTATCATACTCACAAGATGCGGCAGCTTGTTTCAGACGAAGCGTAAACTTTGCCAGGGGCTCTCCTTTTTCCTGCTTTATTTGTCTGAATTTTATACTCTCTGCGTATTTATTTTTTCTTCCATCGAAATGCCGAATCAAAATTTGCTTCATCTCATTGTAGAGTATCGTTTCCGGCTGTTTGGGACAAATAAGAATCTTAAGAGCAGCATTTAATTCTGTTCCCATGTTAACTCGTACGAAATTATGCTTTTCCTCTTCCGGAACTTTGCTTAGTTGCAGTGCCCTATCCGCACGATGGAAATAGTCTTGTAATAGAAATCCGTCTGTTGATCTATATTCCGGAATGTTAAATGCTGGTGGTTTGGCGCACGCTGACTGTGAATTTTTTCAGAAATCAACAATTATGCTGAAAAATTTGAGATTTTTTTCAGCATTATTTCTGATTTGTGAAAAAACTCGAACCAACTCCGCTATTCTGACACCATATTCGGACTCAGCGACCCCGAAAACATTAAATTCAGGTGGTCTGATCGTTCGCGCAGGGAATTTTTTTTTGTTGTCTTGTGCAACGGCCAAAAAAAAAAAAAAATTACCCTGCGAGAAAGATCAAACCACCGGAACTTTATTTTTTCGGGGTCGCTGAACCTGAATATAGTGTCAGATTAGCGAAGTTGGTTCGCGTTTTTTCAGAAACCAGCAAAAATCTCTAATTTTCAGCATTATTGTTGATTTTTAAAAAATCCCGAACTAACTTCGCTATTCTGACACCATATTCGGATTCAGCGACCCCGAAAACATAAAGTTCAGGTGGTCTAATCTTTCGCGCATGGTACTTTTTTTTTGTGGGCCAGTGTAATCATTTTTTTATCTTTCTTTTCTGTGTAATCAATTATTTTTTTTCTTTATATTTAGATAATTGACTTTTTTTCTTTCTTTTTAGCAAAACATAATTGACTTTATCTTTTATTTTAGAACATTACTTAACTAATTTTTTTTATTTTTTTAGGACACCTTAATTTAACATTTTTTTTTTAAGCAAATCTTAACTTTTCATTTTATTTCTTTTCAGGTTTTAATTATATATTTTTTCTTTTCTTTTTAGCGTAACTTAACCTTTTTTTTCTTTCTTTCTTTTCAGGTTTTAATTTTACATTTTTTCTTTTCTTTTCAGAGCACCTTAATTTAGCAGATCTTAATAATTTTATTTTTTTTTTATATTTCTTTTCAGCAACTTTGAACAACTAATTTTTCTTCTTTCATTTTCAGCAAATTAAAAAAAAATTTTCTTTCTTTTCTTTTCAGCGATTCTACACAATTTTCTTTCTTTTATTTTCAGGAATTTAACAAAAATTTATTCTTTTTTTTCACCATGTACTTTTTTCTTCCTTTCTTTTTATCAAATTAGCTTAATTTTCCTTTTTAAATCTTTTGTTGTTGAATAAATCGATTTTTTTACAAAAAATCTCACCAATGCTTTTTAAATGTGTCCCTCGCTGTTGTAGGTATCGATGAATGCATGTTGAGCAGGCCAGAATCGGTGCGCAAAAAGAGGTGCTCCACTGCCCCTGCAGCACTAAAGTTTATGTTGGCCGTAAGTTCAATGGCGCTGTACAAATTAATTTAATCCAATTATTCTGCAATCTGGTGTACGTTGTTGCCGGTTTCGTTTTATTTCTCCTTTATCTTTTGTTAATAACTTTACTTTCTTTAAAATTGAATGGTTTAAAAATTTGTTTGCACAACCTCTTTGTGTCGCTGTCAGAATTGGAAAGAAAGATCGCTCACCGGAATTGCATTCAATCATGATCCTTCATTATTTGGTTGGAACTACTGAACACATCCACAAAAAAAAGTTGTACCCGACCTTAATAAAAGTTGGATGTTACGCGTGGCCGCTACAAATGTGCTAACATTTTTAAGGAAAAAATTATGTTTATATACTGTTACATACCAGAAGATGAAGGCTTAATGGTCAAATAACATTAAAAGTTAACAAACTTAAGCAAAAAACTGCTTTGATTAATATGGAAATAACTTATAAAAATTATTTCAGTCTACAAAGTTAAAGTTTATCGTGCTGTAGTGATGAAATGGGTTTGTTTCAAGTCATTTGAAAAATGGCAAATAGTACGTTGGTTAGTATTGTACTTAACCCATATAAAAAGGTATCCAGAAATAACATTGAATTTTTTGAATTATCGCCAGGTATTGAGAGTATCTGCCCCACTGTGCGGTGCGTCAAAAATTCCAGAAAGTTTATTTTTAACTATCACCCTAGTGTACATAGATGGTGTAGCGGTCATACTACCTGCTTTCGTTATTGCCTTCAAATAATGAATTAGTAAACAAAAATTGTGTGTACATAACAAAAAACGCTGCCTTATTAATATATCTTATCGTTATTTTTTACTTTCAGAAGCAATAATTATCATTTCGATATGCGAGAATAATTTATTTTTTCACAGCAAACGAAGAGTTTTAAATTTCAATAAATTTCCTCAGAATGCAATTTTCGTAAGAACATTTCTCCGTATACGTCTGCACTTATGAAATACCACTATAGTTCTGAACAAATTTATCTATACCCTTCACAAGCATTTGCTCAAACACGACCGAAAATCAAATAATTTAATATGGGCCTGTGCCAAAGGGAAAAATTTCACTCACTTATACAAATTCTGACGTCCCAGAGGTTTATTATTTTGAGGATCATCCAAAAAGAGATCATCACATTAGTTTTGTATGGATTAAATTATTGTTTATATATGACGTGACCGGACAAAATCATACTTACTTAAAAGTAAGATTTTCAGTACAGGACAAAATATAAATTTAAGTCAAAATTTCATTATTTGGGTTATTTGAAGCAAACGCTATATATGTACATAATATAAGATCAATTTTAATCTACCGTAAAAATTATTTTTGGCGAACACTAAAGAATATTGACCCGAATATTTCCGAACTTAAAAAAAAAAAAAAAAATTATTTTTATGAACTTTGGGACTCAAAATGCTATAACTTTGTCAATTCTAAAGATTTTGATGTCATTCGCTTAGGAGTTTTGGCACTCATCACGTAAGGCAAAAAAAGTTTAGGCCTCTGACAGGTTAATTATGGTTTTGACTTCTTTTTTATTGACTTTTGGCTACCAAAAATGAAGTTCGAGACTTAGCAGTGGGAGCAGTAGGTGAAACTATTGAAAATTTTGCAACGGGGCGAACTCGTTAGACCGTACGACTAAAACTTAGGAAACCAATAATTATTTTAAGGATTCAAAAAAAGGTTATTAAACCTTATAGTTTAAGCTTAGAATAGCAAAAGACATGATTGTTGGTTTATTATTAATTCCAAAACAAAACAAATAAAAAAAACTTGACACGGATTCAAAAAACATTAATACAAAACTGATATGTAATATTTGTGCTTTCTAGAAACAACCAATAAAAATAAAACTAACAATTTTTAAAAAGATAAATAGCCAATATTTAAAAAGAAAACTTTAGCACATTTTTCACTTATCACTAAATTTTCACGATTATTAAAATAAAATTTTGCGGACCTAAGGAAAAAAGAAAGAAAGAAATAAAATAATAAATTCAATATGCCGAAAAGTCAAAAATTGAATCTGTCAAAAATTATCTTTCATTTGGCACAGCAAAAACCGAAATTTTAGTCATCAGAGTGAAATTTTTTTCACCCCTATTTGCTTAAGGTAAAAGTTTCGATTTGGCACAGGCCCATTATACAGCTACAATATTGTTCTAGAAAACGTCTAAATTAGGGCCACAATTTTCAAAACATTGAATTTTTTCCAAAATTTAAACCAAGGTTTTTTAAAAAAACCTTTGTATCTTCTATTGTTATAGCCCGTTTCCACTGAAGATTAAGAAAGTGATTTAGCAGTAACTCACCTCATTCAACATGTAGTAAAAGTCAAATAAATCTGAACACAGCCATAAATCACTTTTTAAATCTCCGGTGGAAACAGGAAATTTATGTTAGTCATAAGTCCAAAAAAGTCTAATTGAGTAGTACTAAGCCAACGGTCCACAGAATACGTTTAATAAGTTGCGTCAAATTTTTCAACTGACAGCCAAGTTAAAAAACAAGAGTTAAATCAAGTGCGACCAAATTAGTACGTCTTCGTTTGCTCAACTTTTGACGTACGTTGTTTGATTTGACAATACATTTATTTTGGGCCTTATCATATATTAAATTATCGTAAAAAAAAATTCTGGAAGGGGAAAATTCGCTGGAAAAATGAGTCAATCGGCAATAGTTCCCAAACTAGAGAGTTTTTTCACGTATATGCAAAAATTTAGTCCCTAACTAGGGAATAATAACGTATAAATGAATAATTATAAATAACGTTTGACAAATTAAAAACTTTAGTACAACAATTTTAAAGCTTATTGAAACAGCTTTCATATGACACTAAAATCTTTTATATTCATCCAAGCGTTTCCAACTTATACAGGTTCTACTAAAACAACTTTTCACTTCAAATTTTATTTTTTTTTTTAACTTTTGGGTGCCAAAAATTGATTTTTAAATCCACTTAAATGATTAAAAAGATATTTTTTTTAATTAAAAAGCAAAGTATTAACTTAAATTTCACAAATTTTTATCTGCGGCAATTGCTATTTCTTGTTTGTCTGTTTTTTTTTAAAGTCAGTTGTCAAAACCCAGTGGAAAATGGAAAAAATGTCAACGATTTATGAAAAATAGCGTTGCCACAAGTTTTTTTTTTTTTTAAAAATGTCTACGGAATTGGAAAAAGTCAGCGTTTAGACTGATTGTTTGCGCAAAATGTCAATGATATGGGAAAGACTCAGCGTTGCCAAATGTTGTTCTTGTGCAAAATGTCAACGGCCTTGGAAAAACACATCGTTGCAAACTGGTTATTTCTGAAAATGTCAACGATATTAAAATAAAAAAAGTATCCCTGCAGGAAGGATAGATTCCATTCATAAAATATTTGCTACTTCCAGTGCTTCCTCCCCGGGAGGGAGGATACGATAAGGCCCTTTATGTTTCATTTGTTGTTTTTTTTTTGTCGTTTCTCTTTTATTTTTTGAATAAAATTAGAATAAAAATATGGGAGCTGTGTAAATGCAAAATTAAATTCTTCAGTGATCATTACTGGAGACTTTAATAGCTGGACCCTAGATGGGGCTCGCCAAACAGTAATACAAAAGGTAAAATCATAGCAAAACTCTTAGATAACTCAAACCTCTCACTCTTAAATGACAAATCACCAACACATTTCAGCACACATAATACCTTTACACACATAGACCTGACGTTTTGTTCACCTGATTTTACTCCCCACATACACTGGAACACAATTAATGACCTAAGTGGAAGCGATCATTACCCTATAGTCATATCAATCTTCACAAAGACCCTAACCCAAAACATAAGTAAAACACGTTTCAAAATTAAACTAGCCAACTGGACACAATTTGAAAAATTAACTGAAGAAATAAATAATAAGACCACTATCAGTGATAACATTAATAAAGAAAATGCCAATGTCACCAAAATAATGCCCCAAAGCGCTCACTACACCATTCCACAAACATCTAACAAAAATATAAAATACAAAGTACCCTGGTGGAATAAAACTCTAGCAAGTTAAAGACGGTTGATAGTTTTTCGTCCTCAGGAAAAGTAAATTTTGAAGCTTGAACATAGCAAATAAAACATAAATTTTGTGCTAATTGTCAACTGCAAGGGTTGGCGCAAATAGTGAACAGAAAAACTTACGTGAATATAAAGCTCCAAGCAAATAATTAACAAAAATATTAACCGTATTCACGATCTTGTTGCATCGTAGCAAATGCAAAATTATTTTAAATTACAAAAACAAATTCTATTGAATTTTGAAAAGCAAGACCAAATTTGCAACACAAAAACCTATTGCACGATTGATTTCCAATAGTCTATTGTGACTGATTTTATTTTTTCATTTGTGATTGGCACAATTGCTTACTGACTTTTATGTTTTTGACAACCGTATTTGTCACAAATTGAAATTTAAATGTAAACAAATACAATTAAATTTCAATTATTTCGTTTTGGTTTGATTAAAAAAGATTTCTACGTAATGTTTGAATTAAGCACATTGTATGTAGTTAATAAAATTGTGATTTTTTTTCAAAATAACGCACAATTATTCAGTAAAATTTCTTTTAAATCAAAATAAAATATCAAATAAATTTTAAATTCAAAAAATATTTGACAGCAAAACAAAAAACAGCTGTTCTTAAACGTTTGCAATATCAATTTACAACAGTCTGTGCTCACAATTATTTACTCTTGCAAATTTGCATATGCTACGATGCAACAAGATCGTGAATACGGCTAATATTTAAAAATTGTTGAAAACTGGCGAGTGGAACGTTTTGTATAAGGAACAAAACAAATACAGGTGAAATTTAGTAAAATTAATTCGACATTTAAGAGAAGTGAACAAACTGGTTTTACAAAACAACGAAACTTAAAACAAAGCAACAGGCGCAATCTGTCAAAGTCATCTGTTTTCATTACTGTTACCAGCGCCATCTAGTTTTCATTAGTCGTACTGACTGATACAAGGGCTGTTTATTAAGTTTTAAGCCTAGTACACATAATGGCAGCAAACGGCATCATGTCATCATTATCAGCGGTTAAGCTAAGAGAAACCTTGGCTCGAATTAAGTATAGGGATACGTCGAGTCGTCGCCAGATATATGAAAAAGCAGGAAAAATTGAAAAGGTCGCAAAAGTAGCAGAAGATTCTATTCCAAACGCAAATCTTCAAGATGAGCCTCAAATTGAATGCTGTGAAAATGAAAATGTCGCAAAAGGAGCAGAAATGTATACTCAAAATGCAAATATGCGAGGTGAGCTTCCAATAGTAAGCTGTGACGATGCACAACATGGTGACCAAGACGCTTCATCATCTCTTTCCAATTTAATTGAGAAACAGAACGAAACGCTGGTAGCGCGCCTTCTCAAACATAGTGAAGTACTCATCTCTCAAGTGGCTGAAAAGCTCATGATAGGTATAAAAGAAAGTGAGGAAAGAATATTGAAAGAGTTGCGACAAAACGTGGCTGAAATGAAAAAAGAACTCCAGAACGTCACTGAACGAGTAGCTGTTTTGGAGAAAACCGAAACTGATATCGTTTCTCTCAAAGCTGAGATCGTTACGCTCAAATCTCAGATTGCCCGGCAAGAAAATTCTTCTGTTTCATGTGACATTAACATCACTGGGGTCCCTTTTTATGATGGAGAGGATCTTCAGAAGACTCTTAATGAAATCTGCAATACAGCATCCATTACTCCACCAAATATAAAAAGTATCTTTCGTATGAAGAAAAAAACAAATACCGTATCTTCGCAACCGACAGATGATGATGAACCAATAGTGGTGGAAATGGATGATGATGGACCAATAGTTGTAAAACTCGAGACGCCGTATCAGTGCAATCAGCTACTGCGATCACTTGCTCTATTTCGTCGCAGAGAAAAGATTGAATTGTGTCTTCGTCATGCTGGCTTTGATTCGGATGTTCCAATATATCTGAATGAAAGGTTAACACAAACAAACTATAGGGTTCTTCAGACTGCACTATATTACAAACGAAAGAGAAAACTTGTAGCTGCATTCACTTTTCGAGGCCTAGTCTACATTAAGTTCAATCGCGAGGATAAAGCAAAATGTGTGGAATGCGTTGATTACCTGCATAATCTTTTTCGTGAGTCATAATTTTAATATCCCCTGTTCACTTCACTATATAATAATTTATTTTAGTAAAGCCGTATTTTTAATATCGTATTTTAAAGTTAATTTAAATATTTTGTCCTTAAATTGTGTCACATTGCAACAACAATTTTTTAAGTATGCACGCGTTAATATATATTTTAAATATCACCATGAGTTCTATGGGCAGTGAAACTCCTAGTTCCAGAACTGTATTTTCAATTTAATACGTGTAATGGCTAAATACCGAAACGGGCTAAAAATTTGTCATATAAATGCGCAAAGCCTTATAAATAAGATTGATGAGCTTAGGTATATTTTTGAGGGCTCCAGTGTAGATATAATCTGTATTTCTGAGACTTGGTTCAATGCTGAAATGCCGAATGCATTATTTAGACTGAACGGTTACAGCGTCTTTCGTGTGGACAGACATGGGCATGCTGGTGGTGTTGCGATTTATGTGCGTAAACATTTAACTTGTAAAATTGAAACCAAATCTCCTGTGGACAGCAACATTGAATATTTATTTATTTCTATTAAAAATTGTCGCCACAAAATGCTTATCGGTTGCGTATATCGCCCTAATCGTACCACGGACACAACTATGCTGTTAAATGTTATAGAAAGTCTATCACTTTCTTTTTCGCATATTGCTATTGCAGGTGACTTCAATAGCAATTTGCTGCTAGAAAGCCATTTAGCAGAAAATATGTTATCGTTAGGCCTCTTTTCAGTTAATAGTTCTGAACCCACTCACTTTACTAAATTTTCCAACACTTTACTTTATCTCTTCTTTGTAAATGATAAGTCCAAAGTTCTTCTTTACGACCAGCTAGTTGTTCCAGAATTTTCTAAGCATGATCTAATATTTTTAACGTATGATTTCTTAGTTGAGGACACCTCAACTACATTTAGCTTTAGAAATTTCAAAGCGATTAACTTTTATGAGCTTAATCGTGAACTTTATAAAATTAATTGGCAATCGATTTATGGTATGAACACTTTAGAAGATCAAGTAAATTTCTTTCAGGATAATATAAATAAGCTTTTTGATAAATTAGTACCAATAACTACTAAAAATATCAAATTTAGTCAAAAACCCTGGTTTAATAGCTCTATAAAAAATCTTATAACTGAGCGCAACGCCGCGTATAATCGATGGAAGCGGTTTAAAACACCCGAAATTTAAGCAAATAAGGCAGGCAGTTGTTACTGAAATAAAGCAGTCAAAGATGCGGTACTATAGCGTAAAATTTTAAAATGCAGTTAGTAGTGAGAAGATGTGGAAGGAGGTTCGTAAAATAGGTATTGTCAAGAACACTGATGGTGATGGTAACTCTTTTCAAGTTAACGACCTCAATAAACTTAACCAACAATTTATAGATATTGAAATGCCTACGGTTCATGACAATGCATATGCAAACTCTTATGGCAGTCTCAATCTAAAATCTAATGCTATGGGTTTTGATAATATCCACCCTGTATTTTTAAAGGCCCTTCTACCTGTGCTATTGCCTTACGTAACTTATATTTTCAACACCATTTTAACAACATCAACTTTTCCAAGTGGGTGGAAAAAAGCCAAAATTATTCCAGTTCCAAAGTCATGTAATGATTACCGACCTATCGCTATACTGCTTTTTCTTTCGAAGGTATTGGAACAGCTGCTTAGCAAACAAATAAACAAATTCCTTTTTGAAAATAATTTGATGACTGACAGGCAATCTGGCTTTAGGGAACAGCGAAGTTGTGTTACCGCACTCATTGATGTTGTGGAAAATATTCGTGACAGTATAGATCATTCTAAGGCATTTGACACCGTAGATCATGCTATCCTTAAAACTAAACTACAAAATTTATTCAATTTCTCATTGTCAGCGGCAAATTTGGTGCAATCGTATTTATCGAACAGATCGCAAGCTGTTTGTGCGAATTCCATATCATCCAACTTTTTAGCTGTTAAACGTGGTGTTCCTCAGGGTTCGGTCTTAGGGCCGCTCCTGTTCTCCATATATATAAATGACCTACCTAAGATCCTTAAAAGTTGTAACATTCATTTATATGCAGATGCTGTGCAGTTGTATGTTAGCTGCTCCCGTGACCGCGTTTCGAGCTGTGTAACAAGCATTAATTCAGATTTAAATCGTGTTTATAGGTGGGCCAGTAAAAATGGTTTATGTCTTAATCCAAAAAAGTCAAAGTGCCTAGTTATAACCAAGAGATTAATAGAAATAGATAACTATCCAAGTATCATGTTAAATGGCAGCGCTATTGGTTTCGTTAATTCTGCAAAAAACCTTGGTGTAACCTTTGACAGAACGTTGTCCTGGAGCACACACGTTAGATGTACAATAGGCAGAGTGTACGGTATGCTACGTGTGTTGTGGATTACTCAACATTTCACGCCATTAAGAATCAGATTGCTACTTGCAAAGACATATCTCCTTCCGACTTTGCTCTATGGCTGTGAGTTATTCGCTAATTGTGACGCAGCTTGCAAAGGTAAGCTTAATGTGCTATTAATACCATAGCAAGATATATTTTTAGTCTTCAGCGTAGAGACCATGTTTCAACACACGCAAGAAAAGTATACAACATGAGTTTTGAAAGCGTCTTAAAACTAAGGACATTGCTGTTTCTCCACAAAATAATTTACACTGGTGAACCCTCGTACCTACGTGATAATCTTATTTTATCGCGGTCGACCAGAGCTAATGGCTTAACTCAGCTTCGCCACTCTTGTCTAATCTCTGAAAGGCAATTTTATGTCTATGCCATACGTCTCTGGAACTCCTTGCCAATTAATTTCAGATCTATTCACAACGCTATGCTTTTTAAAAAAAGATTATCTGACCATTTTTCGTTGTTGCAATGATTTTTTTGTTTTTATTTTATTTTGTATTAATTAATTGTAATATTTTATTTAAGAAATTAAATTTTATCTTATATATTTAATTTATCTAATTCATTTGTTTTTGCTCATCTGTTGTTAACTATATTTGTTGCTGGTACTGTAATTTTAAGATTTTTATTATAAATCTTGTTGTACTAGTCATTTACTTATTCATAATAATAAACAAACAAACAAACAACCCTAAGAGAAAACAAAAATAAAGCTTGGCGAACATTACAAAGAAATATCACTCAGAAAAATATACTACTTTACAAAAAATATTGGTCAAAAATTTCAGAAGATAACAATTTTAACCAGATTTTCATAAATAATAAATATAAAAACTCTTCAATTAATTACATACCTTGCCCAATCGCTCTTGAAATTGAAAAAGATATAACATTTATAGAATTTGCCTCAGCAATTCAAACACTGAAAGGATCAACACCAGGTCTTAATAGAATATCATACCCAATGATAAAAAATTCATCAACTACTTTTCAATACAGAATTATTAAGCTATACAATAAGATCTTTAACACTATTATTCCACAAACTTACAAAATAAATCTTACCATTCCTATTTTAAAACCTCAATCCGATAAACTTCAAATTAGCTCATATAGACCAATATCTCTCAATTGCTGCCTAGCAAAAACTCTTGATAAAATTACATATAGCCAAACGGCTATGGTGGTTAACCTCCAAAAGAAAACTCTTAAATGAAAATCAAAAAGGTTTTAAGAAAGGGAAATCAGTTACTGGCGCTCTAATTTATACCGACCATATAATTTCTAAAACAATAACCAAGAAAGGACATTTAACTATCATATCCCTAGACTTTTCAAAAGCTTTCGATAGAATAGGCAAACATACTATTATTGATCAATTACATGAATGGAATGTATGTATGTATGTATGTATTCTCCTTTAACTCCTAGGAGGAGCATAGGGCCAATGGAAGGTTGGTCCTAAAATAATAAACTACATAAATAATTTCATGACTAACCGCAAAATAATGGTACGAGTAGGATCTTACACATCTTCTTCGTACCCCTTAGCAAACGGAATCACTCAACGATCTCCACTATCAGTGATACTATTTCTTATTGCATACAATAAATTGGCAAAAACGATTTCTATTCAAAAAGACATTAAATTCTGCGTTTACGCCGATGACTTTCAATTAATAGTTAACTTCAAAAGAAATCATAAAAACACTACTTACAATTTAAGCGTTGAACAGAATGATGAAGCTGTAGTATGCCGCTGTAGTACAAAATGTAGTGTAGCAGACGATGAAGCGCTTCGAGAATTTCTATGAACAGAATGGAAAAGTTTGCTGCTTATGGAATAGAGTTACCAATCTTATTTCGTTATAAAAATTGCATAAATTTTAAAATTACCTAAACTTTTAAAACTTAAAATTATTTTCATAATTTTATTTGCTGCTCTTTTTTATAATGAATTTAGCGCTAAATTAACCTTTAAATCATTAAATAATTTTTACAAATTTATTTTCATCTATTCGGTAACATTGTTCTTCTGTCAAAAAGCATGCAGCAAGCGAAAAAGTTGAAAAGTTCGAACTTTGTACTACGCCGCAAGCTTCAGCTACAGCGTTAACTTTACATTGTGTTGACGCGTATTAAAATATGTGTAGTCTACTTTTGACAGTTCGTCGCTTACTTCGTACTTCAAGCTTCAGCTACACATTCTGTTTCAGCAGTTAGACTCCCTATTCACTAACATGGAAACTTGGTGTACTTATTCAGGAGCATCATTATCTTTAAACAAATGTAAACAACTCCACATATGCAAAAAACAAAATTGCAAATCTACTACATCATGCAATGAAATGCAAATTCCAACAGTTCAATCTTTGAAAATACTGGGAGTAATAATAAATAACAAATATAATTGGAAAACACATATTGAATATTTAAAACTCTCTCTCTCTAAAAGACTCGACATTATAAAATGCTTAGCAAGTGCTAAATTCAATTGTAATACTTATACACTAATTTCGATTACAAAAGCGATAATAATCTCTAAACTAGATTATGCAATTTTTTTATATGGATACGCACCACCTACAATTTTAAAGAAATTAAAAAGCCTATTTAATGCAGCACTACGCACTCCTTTTGGAGCATACCGCACAACCCCCATAAAAAATATACTTTTTGAAGCAAATATACCTGACATAGAAACAAAAAGAGATTACATCACAACAACTCTTTACAAAAATTTACTGAAGTCACGAAATACACCCACATTCAAAATTCTTCATAATTATAAACATACAAAGCGTAAAAAAATATCTTCCGCTCTAATCAAAACAATCGATTATTGCATTGCAAAAGAAATTCCTTTCATACCCCATAAACCATACAATACAGAACCACCTTGGCTTTTCCCAAAAAATCTTATCTTTACTGACCCATAAAAATATAACAAACAAAATACCTCTCCCGACATCTACAAACAACTTTTTGAAAATATCAAAGAACTATATAAAAATCATACATTCTTATACACTGATGGTTCAAAAATAAACAATTCAACTAGCTATGCCATAACCACAGAAAACAGCATTTTAAAAACCGGACTTCTCCCAATATATTCATCAGTAATGACCGCAGAAATAATAGCTATATTAAATGCAATTGAAATAATAATAAATAAAAAAGGCAACTTTATTATCTGTTCTGACTCACTATCGTCACTCCATGCTATCGAAAATCTTAACAACAATTTTTACCCCTCAAAAATTAGATCTATTCTTACTCATTATTCTCCTAAAATCCGACTCATATGGGTACCTAGCCATTCTGACATTAAAGGCAATGAATTTGCGGATCAAACTGCAAAATCTACTACAAAAATGCCTCTTATTTTTACACCAAATATAAACTCAACAGATATACACAAATACATCAAACAAAAAATGAATGAAAATCAACAACACTCTTTTCCAAATTGTAGTAAATGGTACCAAAGTATCAACAAAAACAAACTAAACATAAAAGACTATTTACGCTACATCTCACAAAATGAAATAACAAGACTTGACCAAATTAAAATTAGGTGCGTTTTTTTCGGCATTCTATCTGGACTTTCTTTAGCACTTTACGATAAATGTATGGGAAAGCAACAACAAATAGCGCTAAGCTAATGCACGTTAAATTAAAGTGGTAAGCTCCGCGGCTAAATATTGTTGCCGTTTGACACCGTTTTTTATTGATTATTAATCGGGTTTTTTTAATCGGTAATTGTGACTTCGCACTTGTTATCGATTGTAAGTTGACATTTGTGTATTGTTGACATTTGTAGTTTTTTTTTATTAAAAAATATTAAGAAGTGTAATTGAAAATCTAAAATTCGTTCAAAACTTAAGCGTCATACCAAAAGTAAAAGCTGGGGACGAGGCCTTTCGTCAACTTCAAATCCAGAGCAGATGAAACATCGGATTAAGGCAAAGTCGCGTTTCTTTCAACCAAATTTGAATATGGGTAAGAAAATTGCTTTATTCATTAAAAAAAAAATGCATTAATTTATAAATTATAGTGGCAGGAGATGCAGATGCAACTGGCCTAACATTGGAAGCGGTGCAAAAACATGAACAGCGTCAAATGTACAGTAAATGACATCGCAGGAAGCTTGAAATCTTTCAATATGGATGATGATGCTGATGAGGATATGTCCGAAACACAACACGGCACATTTAAGACTTTCAAAACATTTGCATCCAACTACAGCACTTGTACCAACATGAGCTTTAAAAAATTGCCCGTCGGCTTTTGAGGTTCTTCAGATTTGCATAAGGAAATGTTGGCCATATTAACAGCGCTGACGGAAATAATAAAAGAACGTGGCGGTACAGAATCATCTACAGAATATTTTATTTTATTAATGCAACGAATAGAGGCAAGCACTGAGGAGCAGGATATTATTGCTGGTGTGTCTTTATTGGGTATGGGTATAAAATCAGTGCCAGCACCAGTACTTCGTAAAAGTTTCGGAGAGACTGCACAAACGCTGTTGTCGTTGTTGCAGCGTTTTATGGAGACAACAAATCAATCGGTCATTAAATACATCATTGGCTGCCTGTCAGTGTTGTTGCGTGCACAAGACTATGCGACCTGGAGTTATAGCTCAACGTGGCAGTATATTGATGCGATACTCTCATTTACGACGCATTTAAAACCAAAAGTAGGTAGTTTTTGATTAATTTTTCAATTATGTACTTACTAAATTCTTTTAATATACATAGATACGCAAAGCAGCACAACATGCAATTGTGTCCATAGTACATGGCAGTTCATTTATGACAACTTCCAACTCTAATGATGAAAATGGTGATGACAATGAGGCATCTGCAGCAACCAGTACTAATGGAAATTAAATAAAAATAAAATCTCATCCTGCTAGCTAATGATGCTGCTAGCATGCACTCTGGTAAATCTTCTACCTCGCGTTATAGTGCTGGTGGCAAGGGTATACATCGACCTGTTGGGGCCAGTAATGCAGTTTCGATGAAATCGGATTATACAGCTAAATCGGGCAAATCAGCATATTCAGGTTCACTACTACTACTCATCGAAAAAGGCAAAAGGTGATACGAAAAAAAAGGCAAAGAAGATCCATACACTAACATACCATTGAGTAGAAATTCCTTAAATAAACGGTAAAATGAGTTGAGACTATTCAAAATCATAATCTTAATAATGAATTCTTTTTTAATTTGATATATAGTTCACGTGCCCAAAATTCACGTGCGATTAAAAACGCTGTTAAAAATTCACGCAAAGGAGCATTCAAAGGTGTGAAAAACAAGATACAAAAATCTTATAAAAAAGAAATGATTGCGGGTTTCTTTTTGAAATCTAAAGTTGATATTTTATTGTAAAAAGCTTGTAAAAAATAAAGTTCATTATTACTATGTAAACTAAATAATTCATATTTTTTAAAAGTTTATAGTTATTTGGAACGTTAAACACATTAAAAGTATTAAAATAACTTCTGGCTGTAAATGACCTGAGAAAATTGCTGAATACATTTATTTTTGCATACAAAAGTTGAACTCGTCTTTGAATGAATAACACATACAGTTTATTTAAATCGTCAAAGTATTGCTTCTCAATCAGGTCTGTTCTGTAATCCTCGTGGTTTCAATTACTTTTCACTTAGGAGGTTTTTTGATGAAAATGGTGAGTCACACGATAAAAAGTATTAAAATCTTTTTTGAGGAAAATTACAGATTCTACAAATAACATTGACTTGCATCAACAAAAAAGTAACCGTTTAGGAAACATTCTTAAAAAACTGCAAAAAGTCGAAAAATTCGACTTTACCGAATATTTACTTTTTAATAAATACTAATGAATATTATTTGTAGAACCTGTAATTCTCCACAAAAAAAGATTCTTATACTTTTTATAGTGTGACTCACCATTTTCATCCAAAAAACCTCCTAAGTGAAAAGTAATTGAAACCACGAGGATTACAGAACAGGCCTGAATATTAGTCGTTGTCCACTTATCATCTGGATTGACTCCAGCCATTGCCTCCTCACGAAGATACAATTTATTCTTGTCATCTAATAAAATTATCGTATGCGTACGACTGCCATAACTGGCTTCTGGTATATGCACCAGAAGGTTCTCCACAATTTGGTGCTCGTCGTTGATGATAAACTATTACCAAAACCAAAGTAGCGACCTTCTTCATATTGATCAAGACCCAGTGGTACATTGCTGCAAAGTGGTCAGACAATTTTTCAACAAATTCATTGCTGATACCCTTCTCTTCAAGTAAATTCATAAGCAAATCATATAGACAACCATCGAGCACATCTCCGGCAACAGCAACAGCGTATACTTTATCATTTCACTCGCTTTCAAAAATGCACCTTTCCACAATTTTTTGGTCATTATATTCGCCTTCCTGTGGTGTTCCTTGTAGGAAATTGTGGCTTGCTACGCATTTCACCCATTCGGGTTTATCAGCATTTGGATCAATTTCGGGTTCTTCCTCAGTGTCAACTGTATGATTTACGTTGAAACTGACGACAACAACGGCTCTACATCAGCGCCTTGCAATTTAACAGTGAATCCATCCAAAGCAGTTGGCACAGCTTTGGCTTTTTCTGCCTTACGCTCTGCGACAATTTCTTCAGTTAAAAACTCAACCAATTCGCGTTCACCCTTGGTGTGAATGTGATGTTTAATACCACAGCCGCAGCTGCACCCTAAGCTTGGCTTTTCAACATTTAAATCCTAATATTGTTGGATTTTTCGACATGTGCCAAATGCTGTAAGGTTGCACTTACCGAATACATTTTTCAGTGAATTTGCCTTGGCACTGGCGGCGATATTGAAAAAACGTAATGTGGCTTTGTTCAAATAATTCATTTTTCTGTATTTTTAGAAAACTATTTAATTTCTTTCAAAGTTAACCAAAAAACCAAAACATAAACAAATGTCAGCTGTTAATAAAGAACATAATTTTCGAAAGTGCTATTCACAATGCAGCGTTTTGTTCGACCACAGTTAGCACATTTAAGCCCACTTTAAGCCCAGTTGCCACGAAAACGAACCTATTATTAGACTACGTTTAGAACATACAAAATTAACAAATCAACACTACATTGACAAGAACATTAGACCTAACTGCCCCCTTTGCAATTCTAATACAACTATAAAATTAAAACACATTTTAAACCATTGTCCATCACTCAATCAAATTAGAAGTAACATTTTTGCCAATACTAAACCCACTGTTTGTCTATCTAATATTAACGAACACAACATTAAAAAAATCATACAATTTCTCAAAGAAGCCAAAATTTATCATGAAATATAAACTAATTTCAAATTTATTCCTCCAAATTCATAACATATTGTTATCTATATCACTAATAGATATATAATTTATAATTCACATTGTTAAATTCATTTTCCTTTAATTATTGATATAGCCGAAGACCTAAGAAGTCAGTGCTATAAAATTTCTTTTGTTAGTTTAAATTTTTATAATTTTAACTATCATTATAATAAACAAATAAATAATAAATAAAATTTTGTGTTATATTTTTACAAAAAATGTTTATAGTTTTAATCCGTTTTCAAAGTATTCATGGGTTCAGGCTTTTTCGGCTATTTTGTCTGTTGTATGAACCAAAAACTAAAAACAAACTTTTTTTCATTTTGTTAACTAATTTTAGCTTAATAACACGTTTTTGGTGAAAATGGTATTTTTGTTTAGAAAAGTCCACACGACACAGGCAAGTCTGTGCAGTTTTTAGTATACTTCATTCATTGGTTCAGGCTTTTTCGGCTATTTTGTCTGTCGTATGAACCAAAAAATAAAAACAAAGTTTTTTCAATTTGTAAACTAATTTTAGCTTAATAACACGTTTTTGGTGAAAATGCTATTTTTGTTTAGAAAATACGTCCCAATTTAAGAAAAAAAATATATATAAGGGCCGTCCACACGTACAGTCTTACCTCCGCAAGCCTAGTTCGTGCAAACTAGAGAGTTTGCGCATACTTTTCTTATCGCGTCCACACGACACAGGCAAGTCTGTGCAGTTTTTAGTATACTTCATTTTCATAAACATGACGTCTAGAAAAAGTTGTATTTTCATTTGAATTGTTTTTTCTTTTGTATGTTTTCCAAAATAAATCAATGAAAAAACGAAAAATTTCCATGACAGAGCTATCACATGCAATATAAATGCATTTGAAGACTGCAATTTAAGCGACTGATTGAAGGCACGGCCTGTACGCCGTCCACGCGTTCCAACTTGCCTGCGCAAGCTTAGTCTGGTCTTACACTAGGAAATTTTTTTGAGAAATTGTTTCAGCTTGTTAGCAAGAGGGGAAAAACGTAAAGAGACGAGTACACAGTTTTGCCGTACTCGGAAATTCTCTTTTGTTCTGTTCGTTATTTGAAACTTTTTGACATTGCTTTTTATTTTCATTCGTTTGTCGTTTGAAATATTGCTGATGACAATAAATTTTAAAAAATAGAGTCTTTTAAATAGAAAATTTAGAAAAATAATAAAAATTAATTCATCGTAAAACGACAAGATTGGTGTTGGCAATATAACTCCACGAGTGGCCAAATAATTCGTTGAACCTTTTGGAGATTCGAAAAGCTATTGGGGTAGCTCCAAACCAAAAAGGAAAAATTTAGAATTCGCTCCACCTGTGAAGTGCATCTCCAAACTATGTATCATCAGTAAGTTTTATTTGTTCTAGGAGAGCCCAATAGGAGGTTTTTGGATTTGCGACTTTTCTTATTTATCAAAATCCATTTATTTTAATTTTGAAGTCCGGGTGCCTAGTGCTTACGTTCCACCAACCAGGTATTTTTTACCTAGTTCTGGCAAATGTAAACTACGCGCAAAATCGTAGGACAGAAGTTTGTTGAGCTCGCTAATTTTACATAACACATTTTTTTCAGCTCCATAAAAATACCAGACATAAGGATCAACAATGACTTTCAATTGGAGTAGGGAGTTAACGGAAAAGCTAATAGAGTTGATTCAGCAACAGGACTGCATTTATTTCGTAAAATCGCAAGGCTATTTAGATAGATCAAAAAAAGCTGATGCATATAACAATATTGTAAGTGAATTAAAAGGAACCGACAAAGAAATATGTTTAGACGGCCTCAAAAACAAATGGAAAAATTTGCGCATTCAGTTTATGACGGAGCAAAAACAAATTGCGAAGTCCAAAAAAAGCGGAGCTGGGGCGTGCGATGTATACCAGCCAAAGCTGTGGGGCTTCGACCAGTTGTCTTTTTTGTCACAACACACGCAAGTCAAACATGGCATAGCAAATATAGAGGTATATTTCGTCATATTGTGACGAAAAATAAGAACAACTGAAAAGAAACTTCACGAAAATACTTGACAGTTCGAGGTGTCAATAAAACCAGTGACGTCACGAAAGTACTTGACAGTTCGAGAGGTCAATAAAGAGAATCAACGAGATGTTGCCAGATGTTTCGCTAATGCAATTCTAGAACGTTTATATGGGTATAAAAGGAGCTGTTCGTGAGAGCTGAACACATTTAATTTAAGCAATAAAGCGAAAAGGTTGTACACAGTGCCAGTGAAAGTAAATAAAGTGCTAAATGTAATTTTAGATTTTGAATGTAATAAATAGTGAAATAAACAATTGTACAGTGTGAAAATAAACATTTGTGATCTAAATAAACCATTTTATAACTAAATAAGGTGTGTGTTTTTGATTGCTACAGAATCCAGTGATCGAACTCAGAAAACAGTGAGAGATTGAAATTATCGTCATAAGAGACAGGAAATTTCGTAACAATTGGTGTCAGAAGTGGGATTGTGTAAAAAGATTTTGCAATCAATAAAAAAAAAATTATAATAAAATGGTTAAGTTTGAAGATCTAATCAAGCGGAATTTACAAACGGCTGACAGAAAGTTGGAACTGCAGCAGCGATTGCGGAGTGCTTTTGAAGAAGATGGTGTGAATATTGATGAGTTTGACTTTGCACCTAGTTCAACAAAAGAGACATCGAAAGTGGAAGAAGCTTCTGGACAGGCGGCAAGTGGTGACGTTGTGGATATGTCAAGCTTCGAGCAAATGTTAATGGTGATGACGCAGACAATGAATCAAAATGCGCTGCAGATTAATAAAAATTTCCAGGCGGTTCGGGAAGAAACAAGTCAGAACGCGCTGCAGACGAATAAAAATATCCAGGTGGTTCGGGAAGAAATTGATCAGAGCTTAAGTCAGAACGCGACGCAGATGCACACATTGAATCAAAATATAAAGGCTGTTCGTACGGATGTTGAAAAAATAGTAAATGGCCTCGAAGCAAAAGTGACTGAGTTGCGAGATGACGTTGAATCCTTCAAGGAAAAAGTTGAAAATAGTCTTGAAAATGTTAATAAAAGGATTCAACAGTTGAAAATAAGCGAACCAACAACTCAAGTTATTAGAGAAACCAGCACAGTGAAGCTTAGGCACCCACATACGATGGAACAACGCCATTCAGTGTTTTCAAGCTCCAATTCGAAACAACATCCACTCATAACCTTTGGGATAACTTTAGCGCAGCAGCAGCGCTTATCGTCGCTTTAAAAGGCGCAGCTGCAGAAGTATTGCAAACGGTTCCAGTGGCGGAGCAGAAAAATTACAAGGTGGTGATGGATGCCTTACAGCGAAAATATGGCAGTGACCACATGAAACAGATTCACAGACTGGAGTTGAAAAGTCGTATCCAGAAATCTGGTGAGTCCTTGCAGGAGTATGCTGCGGATATTGAACGATTGGCACACCTTTCCTATCCTGGCGAGTTAAGTTTCGCAGCTGAAAAATTCAAAATAGAGGTTTTTATTGACAGCATACGTGACTCTGAGACAAATCGCGAAACAATGAGGAGCCCGAAGACAACATTTAACAAAACAGTAACAGTTGCCCTCACTCAAGAGACGATTGCATTGACATGCCGCCCAACATTGAAAACTCGTCGGATGGAGGTGGAGGCTGAAAATAAAAATTCATCGTTTGCCAGCAGTAGCTTCAGTGGAAAGTGCTATAATTGTGGTTAGCAGGGATACATGGCACGTGACTGCCGTTCACGTCGTGAAGAAGAAAAATTGAAAATAAGGTGAACGATGGCGAAAATGGTAACGAACAGCAGTCCTTTAACTAAAGAGAGTCAGTACAGCGGAGCGTGAGCTGACTCCCACTTATATTGCCCCATAGTCTTAGTTTCGAAGCTCTGCCGGAATTCCAACAGCCTTACCATCGGTGGAAAAATCAACGAAAGAACATGTGAGCTGACTTTGGATACAGGCGCATCGCATTCAATTGTGAGGAGTGATTTATTTGATAGACGACGAGTTACGCCGTTAAATGGGATCCGATTGAGAACAGCGACAGAAGAAATTGCGCAAATAGTAGGAAAAGTTACAGCGAGTATTCTTATCGGCAACAAAAATGTGGAACATGTTTTATTGTTGCAAATATCACCGATGAGGTTATCATTGGCGTGGACTTTATGATTCGACATGGGTTCACTTTGGACCTTAAAAAAAAGACGTTAAGGTATGCCAATGTGGAGTTGCCTTTGGACATTGACTGCGGACAAAATTTAAAAATTGCAAGAGTCTACATAAGTGAGCGTTGTCGAATTGAACCCAACACCGAAGAAATTATTTAGGCTACAACAAGTGAAGACTGTGGGACAAGCCATCTGTGGTTAGTGGAAGCAGATAAGAAAAACTTAAAGAAAGATCTGATTATTGGAAAGACCCTAGTAAAACCAAGAGTGGACAACAAAATACCGGTACGAATTTTGAATCCAACAAATCAGTTGAAATGGATGCAAAAAGGTGAACTAATAGCGCATTGTAAGAAAATTACGGCATTTATAAGTTGTGAAAATGACCAGCAGGACACAAAAGGTGCAACTTTAACAAAAACATCCGCCTTGGAAGTATTGACTAAAGAATGGACGAAGGAGTTGTCTGCTCAGAACAAAAATAAAGCAAAACAGTTTCTGCAAAAGCATTGGCGGATATTTGCGTCCAAAGGAAAATAGTGGACGAACATCAGTGGTTAAACATCGCATTGATACAGGTAATTTTTAGCCAATTCGTCAACCTCCAAGGAGGCTAGCACTCGCTAAGAGAGAAGAAGTGACGGGCGTTATAGAGGAAATGGCGCAAGAAAATGTCATTGGACCATCGGAAAGCCCGTGGAGTTCACAGGTCGTACTTGTCAAGAAAAAGGACGGAAGTATGCGATTCTGTGTGGATTACAGGAAATTGAATGACGTCACCAAAAAAAGACAGCTACCCGTTACCCAGGATCGATGATACACTGGATACGTTATCTGGAGCAACATGGTTTTCCACCCTGGACTTACAAAGTGGATATTGGCAGGTAGAAATAGATGACAAAGACAAGGAGAAAACTGCCTTTAGTATTGGGAAGGGTCTATGGCAGTTGAACGTCATGCCATTTGGTCTTTGTAACGCTCCAGCTACGTTCGAGCGGTTAATGGAACGAGTTCTCAAAGGACTACATTGGAGGACTTGTTTAGTGTATCTCGATGACATAATCATCATGGGAAAAGATTTTGATGACCACTTGAAAAATCTGGAGGAAGTATTTGAGCGCTTGGAGGCAGCTGGACTAAAATTAAGTGCGAAAAAGTGCTCACTTTTCCAGCGTGAAGTCAAATATCTGGGACACAAGGTAACGTCAGAAGGAATACACACAGATGAGGATAAAATAACAGCTGTCAAAAATTGGCCACGACCATCTAATCTTCATAAGTTGCGAAGTTTTCTGGGCCTATCTATGCACTTACTACAGACGTTTCGTTCCTGGTTTCGCAAATGTCGCAGGCAGTCTACATGAGCTGACACAGAAAAATCGGAAATTTGAATGGAGTAGCACACAGGAAACTGCATTCCAAAAGCTGAAAGGATTATTGTCTACTGCACCAGTACTCGCGTTTCCAATGCCAGGTGAAAAATTTGTATTGGACACCGATGCGAGTGGCTATGGTATTGGAGGAGTTTTGTCCCAAGTCATCAATGGACAAGAAAAAGTCGTCGCATATTTCAGCAAAATTTTCTCGAAACCTGAGAGGAATTATTGCGTAACTCGGAGAGAATTATAATTAAATTATTTATGTATGTATAATAATTATAATTTAATAAAATAATTCGCAACATAGTGTAATTTGACACCAACAACATAATATAATTTAATACCTTATATGACACTACACTCATTCCATAAATACACATTATATAGTATGTATGTCTAACCCCACCGATTAAGCAATCAGCTGTGCATAGTTTATCTAGTGTTCACCTTTTGCGTCTCCTAGGTAGGGAAATCATAATATGTGACTATTACAGGTTCATATTATATATCCTTTATGACCCATTTTTTACGCCCAATCTATGTTCATCTGATTAACAGATATATGCTTCTCGACTATTATAAAAATTATCAAGTTGAAAAGTGGTTTATTTGCTTAGGCAGGTAGAAACCTCTAGCACAGGAGGCTTAAGTCACCCAAACATTTCAAATTGTAAATACATAAAGCATTTGTCACTCCATTCAATATTCACTAAGGATGACAAATTTCTGTACCATACACCTTACCTGTATGGTTGTCTCATATGCAAATACATATTGGCACACTGGTATCCAATATAATGGACCTGGTAACTACTAATATGTATTTGTTGGCGTTCTAACAGTATCATGACATACAGACATATTTGACATCTTATAAAATGTGAATATTATCCTTTTAGACATATTCAACATTTAAAGATTTAATGTGAATGTATTTTCAAGTTGACTGTGAGCGACATCCAAAAAACGGTTGCACTCTTAATATGATATTAAAACATTACTAAGGTTTGCAAGTTGTTTTTTCGGATTATATAAGATATTACCATAATCATATAAACCCTGATTATGTACTCCTTACCCATATAGGTAATGTATATATATATATTAAATTTTTATACAATACTAAGTTATATTTATAAATAATACATTATATAAACGATTACATTCATGAATATTAAAATTATACAAATATTAACATGACATAAAAATTAAGTAACAAAAATATTAAACTTTGTAAGTATTAAACATTACTTAATACGTATAATCAAAAACCCAAACTGTCATGGTACCTTGGTTCTAAACCCACTAAATGGGGATCAAGATAATATCATGATTAGTATTTCTCTGGTTCATATGTAATGAGATTTATAGCATAACACGCTTATGTTTTTCACCCCACATAAGCGAGTAACAGTTGTTATTCTTATAACATTGTGGACCTTGGAAACCTTTTACCCACTGTACCCACTCTTTCCCATCATTCATTTTATAGTAATTGCTGTAAAGGGATTACGTCGATTCTAACATAAGAAATATTTTATAGGTATTGTACCATTGAAAATATTTTGGTTTTTATATTACTTTTCATAATCAGAGTATTTAGTTCCTCCTTTAAACTGGTAATATGCTTCAAACTTTTAAATTAAATACAATACCATATATCACTGTATATTACCAGTGGAACGCACAACAAGCAGTGGTCAAACACCGATAATACTACACTATAAATGTATTATATGAAACTGATAGTTTTATCCATTTGCCACAATTAATGGCTGACAGCCCATTGTACCACAACATTATAGATAACGACTAGCAAGTACATTTTTTGTTTCATGACAAAAAGTATTCATTGCCTCTTACTTCAAACAATTCAGTATACATATTAAAAAGTAAATAATTTTTTTGTTTCATAATTAAAAACTTCTACTTAAAGTGTCTACGACAAAAAGTATACATTGCCTTTTACTTGAAACAAAATTCAGTATACATATTAAAAAGTAAATTAATTTTTCTTTGTTCAAAATAATTAACAATGAATCAAACATCAACAATCAATCATTTTGGTAAGTAACTCATCCATATATATATATATACAACTTCTAACCATTCTTCATACCTTAAACCTTACACCATGTGTATTACCTCAAGCCAGCCTACACCTTAAAGCCAACTGATGATTCCCTTGGTAGGGATGAAAAACGTTTATTGGTTACCTATACTTATCCTTAACGGAGGTCTTAATTCCCCTTTTTAAACATATTATTCCTAAACGGAGTTTTATACATTTTAACTATACACTTTTGGTTAGGCCTTTAATATTCCTTTTCAGGAAAAATGGACACACAAATAACTAAAGTGTGTGACAAAAAATTTTTTACAGAATAATAAATTATTTATGTATGTATAATAATTATAATTTAATAAAATAATTCGCAACATAGTGTAATTTGACACCAACAACATAATATAATTTAATACCTTATATGACACTACACTCATTCCATAAATGCACATTATATAGTATGTATGTCTAACCCCACCGATTAAGCAATCAGCTGTGCATAGTTTATCTAGTGTTCACCTTTTGCGTCTCCTAGGTAGGGAAATCATAATATGTGACTATTACAGGTTCATATTATATATCCTTTATGACCCATTTTTTACGCCCAATCTATGTTCATCTGATTAACAGATATATGCTTCTCGACTATTATAAAAATTATCAGTATACTGGCAGTAATGGAATGCGTAAAACACTTCCATAAGTACTTGTATAGACAGCACTTTCTCCTGAGGACAGACCATGCGGCATTAAGGTGGCTACTTCAATTCAAGGATCCTGAAGGCCAAATCGCACGGTGGGTAGAACGCTTGCAGAGTGTAGTTATTAATTTTATAAAATTAATTTATGTCTTTATTTAAAATTGAACATGAACATGAAGTAAACATTCATATATAAAATTCAAATTCGAATGAATATAAAAATATTTTTGAAAACTCAAATAAACATAAATTATTTTGAATACATAATTTGAGTCAAAATAAAAACAAAGTATGTATATAACAAAGTATATTGAAGAATATCGTCAATATATGCATAGACAAAACTAAGTCCTGAAAACACTTCATTTACAAAGCGTTGAAAAGTTTGTGCGCTGTTTCGTAAACCAAATGACATTCTTATAAATTCGAACATGCCATAAGGTGTAGTTATGGCTGTTTTATGAATATCGTCTTCAACCATAGGGATTTGATGATAAGCCCTTACTAAATCTAATTTAGAAAATATATTCTTATTTCGCAGATTTATGTTTGTTGAGTCTACGATAGTCACCACATGGTCTCCAATCGTTAGGATCTTGTTTAGGTACTAAATGAAGAGCTGATGCAACATGGGACGAAGATGGTCTACAGATTCCACTTTTGACTAAAAAATCAAATTCTTTTTGGGCTATATTATATTTTAATGGATCTAATCGTCGTGGTTTTGAAAAAGGTAAGGATCCATTAGTTTCAATTCTATGAACAGTTGAATGTTTAACTGGTTGATTGTAATTTGGTTCAGAAGTAACCTTTGGATAATCAGCAAGGATTTTGGTGTATTTATTATTTATAATGTGTATTTTAAGTTCTCCAATTTCGGCAAAACCAGATTTTCCAGACTTAAATGTTTTTGTTGTTGGATCAATGATTTGTCTTTTTTTAATATCTACTAAAAGTTCAAATTTTTCAAGAAAGTTGGCTCCAATAATGGGTGTCGGTATGTCTGCGAGTATGAAAGAGAAATTGAAGTCACGATTAAGACCAAGGTCTACATTTAACAATTTAGAACCGTATGTTTTAATTGTTGAACCATTAGCTGCTGACAAAATAAGATCCGAATTTTTGTTACAATTTGGAAATTTGGTTGAAGGTATTACAGAAACAACTGCCCCTGTATCTATCAAAAAGTTAAGTTGGTTTCTTGGATCAAAAATAAACAGGCGACGATTTGAATAATATTTGTCTCTATTATGTGTCGCGGTCATAATAGATGAATTTAGTTTAAAGATTTATGTTGATTTTTATGAGTATTTTGATTGTTATAAAAATTGCAAGGTTGAAAACATTTTTTAGCTTTATTCCCAAATTTGTTGTGATACCAACAATAATTTTCATTAAATTCTACTTTATATTGTTGTTTTGAATGTAATTTAGAGTATTTGAGTTCAGCTAGTTCTTCTGTCAAGTTGTTAACTTGTTGTAGCATTGATGATGTTATCTCCACAAGATTTTGCACGACTGTATCTGAGTTATCGTTTTTGGAGGAAGCAATTGTATGAATTTCGTGTTTTTTAGACAGTTGGAAAATTTTGTCTGCCATTAATAATTTATCGTCAAAATTTTGGAAGTTTGTAGTTGCAGTTAATTGAATTTGAAGTTGTGATGGTAACTTTCTTAACCACAATTTTTGTAAAAATTCGTTATTCACAAATGTTATTGGTCCGGCGAGAACTTTAATATCGCGATACAATTCGGAAGGATTACGATCACCTATTTCAATATCACTTAAAAGATTTTCAAAGCGCGTATCTTCATTAAGAGAAAATCGTTCAAATTAGATGATGGTGGAAATTGTATGACATCTAAAATTTTAGATATCGTTTCTTGTTGAAGTGCAATTATAACGTTTTGGTATTTAATTGTATCATTTGTGATACTGTTAAGTAAAAATTGCATTTCGACTTGTATAAACCAGGCTTCTGGAGTTTCTGTCCAGAATTGTGGTAATTTTATTATATTTTTAGCGGTGTGTATTTCATTTAAAATGTTAGAGTTGGTTGATATTGTGACGTAAGGATTAGTGTTAGAATTAGGGTTAATAGTTGTAGGGTGAGTTGAAGGAGTTGATGGGGTGTTATCACTTGAAATATTGCTTGTAGTACCGCGACGGGGAGAACGTGAGCGAGTGGTAGGCATATTGTGAAATTAAAATAAGTTAAAAAATATTTAAACAAAATAAAAGTTAATAATTAATAATATAGACAACTGTTGTTGTAAATAATATAAATTTAAAATTACTGTTTTATTAATTTTTGTTATTTATTTTTTTGCTGCAGTAGATTTGTTGTTGCAGATGTTGCTTTTCTTATTATAGATGTTCTTGCTCCAATTACGTTGTGGGCTTGATCAATTGATACGCATAATATTCGATACAATAATGTATACTTTAGCTTCTTCTTAACATTTTCCGGTAGGTATATATTCTTGCAGTTCTCTGTTCAAGTGAATTGTTGAAATTTGAATCACAGAAAAGATTCGCAGGATCGCCAATTGTAGTTATTAATTTTATAAAATTAATTTATATCTTTATTTAAAATTGAACATGAACATGAAGTAAACATTCATATATAAAATTCAAATTCGAATGAATATAAAAATATTTTTGAAAACTCAAATAAACATAAATTATTTTGAATACATAATTTGAGTCAAAATAAAAACAAAGTATGTATATAACAAAGTATATTGAAGATGCTACACAGAGCTATGATTTCACCATAGAACATCGCAAAGAGAGCCAGCATGGAAATGCAGATGAACTTTCCCGTCGTCCATGTAAAATTGAATGCGGCCATTGTTCAAGAACGGAAAATAAAGCTGGAATGATTGATGTGCGCCTTTTGAATGTTTTGCCTGCAGAAAAGTGGACAAATGAGGAGATACAACGGGACCAGCGCAGTGATACAGATTTGGCAACTATAATTAAGTATAAGGAGCTGGGTAGGAAACCGGCGTGGCAAGCAATCTCAATTGAAAGCCAAATCTGTAAAGCTTACTGGGCGCAATGGCAAAGTTTGGAGTTGTATGATGATTGCCTGTACCGAATCTGGGAAAGCGAGGATGTTAAAATTCGCTCAAGACTGCTGGTTATTCCAAAGGCAAAATTTAAGGAAATAGTCGAAGATTATCACAATGGATCGAGTGGTTGATATTTGGGTATAACAAAAACCACAGAGAAAATAAAGAAACGGTTTTACTGGGTAGGATGCCAAGAAACAGTTGCTGACTGGATCCGCCGTTGTGACCAATGTGCAATCGCTACAGGACCAAGGCGACGAACTCGGGGGAAAATGCATCAGTATAACGTTGGAGCACCCTTTGAGAGGATAGCCATGGATATAGATGGACCTTTTCCAATCAGCAATGCAGGAAATAAATACATCCTTGTGGTAATTGATTACTTCAGTAAGTGGCCAGAAGTATATGTCATTCCCAATCAAGAAGCAAAAACAGTGGCAGACATTTTCATCAAAAATTGGATTTGTCGATATGGAGCTCCACTTTAGTTGCATTCCGACCAAGGACGAAATTTTGAGTCGGCACTTTTTAAGGAGGTTTGTGGCATGCTTGGAATACAGAAGACACGTACTACAGCATTGCATCCTCAGCCCGATGGCATGGTCGAAAGGTTCAACCGTACTTTAGAGGAGCATCTAAAAAAGGTTGTCGACAAAGGACAAAAACATTGGGATGAGCGTCTACCAATGTTTCTAATGGCTTATCGTTCGTCAATACACGATACCACTATAGTCACGCCAGCAAAAGCCATTTTCGGTACGGACTTAAAGCTTCCAGCAGATTTGAAGTACGGAGTAATGTTGTCCCAGAAACAACCCATGCTGACGATAACATGTCGCGAAAAAAAGAACTGGCTAATATACACGAGCTTATCAGGAGACGTACTCAATTGGCTAGCGACAAGATGAAAGCTCAAAGAAGGTCAATTAGTGCTGCTACACAACCCACAACGAAAACGAGGCTTGTGTCCTAAATTACAGACTCATTGGGAGGGACCTTACCGGATTGTCAATTCAAAAATACCTCGGTAACAAAGGTAAATTAAAAGTGGTACACATTGAAAGACTAACGCCATATGGAGGCGACAGTGAATATCTTGTTCAGGACGAACAAGTTCAACAAAGTTTTTTTTTATTCGTTCGCCGAAAAGTAACATATGATGTCAAAGCATTTTGAAACTGTTAAATGAAAAGCCTGATTCTTGTATATATCCAATTTCAAATGTACCTTATCTCTTATTTTTATCTCTCTTAAAAATTTACTCCATAGATAATGTAATTAAAACGACTAAATAAGAACACAGAAATTTTGTCTTTATAATATTTGAGTGTTTTATTCAATACTACAAGATTTTGTTACAGGAATATATTAAAAAATTTACAACAAGGGAAACGGAAAAGTAACGATACTGATCTTAAAGCGATTGTTCCAAAAACATTGGCCAAATCACCAGCTATTATTATAATGTGGTTGACGTTACTATTGCCTCTTTGTGAACATATTTCACTTATGGCTTTAGCCACAAAGAAATATTGCAAAAACCTTTAAGAATTTGTCCTTCAACCGGCGCCAAATACTCTCACAAACCCTTGGAACTGTAATGTACTTATTTGCAATTGAAAATCAATCGATATAAGTAATCGATTATTACGATTTCTAGATCGTGTTTGTTCTTCCCTAATTTTATGTCTATTAAATATACAATTAAACAATACGAAAAGCGTGCGAATTATTTTCAATAATTAAGACACAACAGATTGGCGACGAGATGTAAAAAATAAAATAAAAGATACATTGTGATTTTTTAATCAAAATAAACTTGTTTGTAATACAGACACTTCAAAATCAAAATTATCCCAAAAACAAGAACCAAATGAAACAATTCAAGGCTTTGTAACTCAATTACGTAAATTTGTTCCTGCATGTAATTTTACATGCGAATGCACAAAATCAGTAGCAGACTTATTTCTACATTCACAATTTATAAGAGGACTAGCTTATCAAAATATTCGACATCGATATTTATAACAAATCTGCACACACTGACTCAGATAAATATTATGTAAACATAAAAATTGGAAATAAACTTCCAAAGTTTGAAGTGGATTCGGGAGCTCGACACACACTGTTACCTGAAAAAGATTTCAACAAACTCAATCTTCAAAACGTACATATTCAAAACACCCAAATTAAATTCCGATCATACACAGACGGTATTTTTGTACCACTAGGGATCAATTATCCCCAGTTTGGCGTTTACGGAAAACAATAGTCAGCCGATGATATTTGTTTTTTTTTTTTTCAATACATTCAATGTATCAATAAATCAATTTATCAATATGAGGAATTCTCAAAAATTGTGGAATTCTACAGTTTTTGAGGCACATTCACCAAACTTGGTGGAGAGGTCACTTTTTATATAAGAATCAAAAATTGGAAGGGTGCTTGTCAAAAAAAAAAAGTAAAAAAAGTTACGCATATATATATGAAGCAAAACACGTCAAGTGTACAAGCTGAAAATTTTTTTGTCTCCGATTTCGCTCAAATTTGGCAATATAGTAGTCCTGATATACAAAAACAATATTCCGGGAGGATTTGGTCCTAGTACCATTAATTGTTAAAATACAGGGTGTTGAAGTTGGCGTTTTTAGTGATTTTCATGAAAAGGCGTTTTTTCAAAAATTTAGAGCTTACACCAAAGTTTGTAAAGTAACTTGTCCCATTCATTTTTAAATGTTCTTTTTATAAAAAAATATTACATGGTGAAAAAAATTTTTTTTCACTGAAATATTTTAAACTTAAAAATACTTTTGAATTTTTTAAAAAAAAAACCCCCCTTAAATTTTTTTTAAAAGTACTTCAAATTAAAGCATAATTTAAAAGCTTTAAAATGATGTGTGACTCAAGATGGTATTCGGTCGTTGGATGAGAGTTTTTGGCTTTTAAACGCTTTTTTCGTAAGATGCCTTCCTCTTGAGTAAACAAAGAGTTTTGCCTGCTGTGGGCGTTTAAAAGCCAAAAACTCTCATCCAACGACCGAATACCATCTTGAGTCACACATCATTTTAAAGCTTTTAAATTATGCTTTAATTTGAAGTACTTTTAAAAAAAATTTAAGGGGGGTTTTTTTTAAAAAAAATTCAAAAGTATTTTTAAGTTTAAAATATTTCGGTGAAAAAAAATTTTTTTCACCATGTAATATTTTTTTATAAAAAGAACATTTAAAAATGAATGGGACAAGTTACTTTACAAACTTTGGTGTAATCTCTAAATTTTTGAAAAAACGCCTTTTCATGAAAATCACTAAAAACGCCAACTTCAACACCCTGTATTTTAACAATTAATGGTACTAGGACCAAATCCTCCCGGAATATTGTTTTTGTATATCAGGACTACTATATTCAAATTTGAGCGAAATCGGAGACAAAAAAATTTTCAGCTGGTACACTTGACGTGTTTTGCTTCATATATATATGCGTAACTTTTTTTACTTTTTTTTTTTTGACAAGCACCCTTCCAATTTTTGATTCTTATATAAGAAGTGACGTCTCCACCAAGTTTGGTGAATGTGCCTCAAAAACTGTAGAATTCCACAATTTTTGAGAATTCCTCATATATCAATACATCAATCCATCAATACATCAATTCATCAATACATCAATACGTCAATACATCAATACATCAATATATCAATACATCAATACATCGGTACATCAATTCATCAATACATCACTACATCAATACATCAATATGTCAATATATCAATATATCTGTTAAGCTGAAAGGACAGCAACAATCAGTACTACAAGAGCTTCACCACACTCATCTGGGTATTGTCAAAATGAAACAACTTACTAGACAACACGTTTACTGGAAAAAACATTGATAAAGACATCGAACACCTAGTAAAATCATGCCAAGAAATCCAGCCACGAATGGCATAGCCGAACGAAATGTTCAAACTTTCAAGAACAAATTAAAAGCCATGTCAAGCTCTACTCTACCTATACAACGGAAAGTTCAAGAAATTTTATTACGCTGTAAATCAACGCCCCTAACATGCGGCCAGTCTCCATCAGAACTCTATTTGAAAAGGAAACTACGCATAAAACTTGATCTTCTGAAACCGCCACCAAAATCACATTCTAGCTCTACCGCCTTCACTGGAACCCGTCAATTAAGCGTGGGAAACCGTGTACAGGCAAGATGGTTTCCTGCAAATACAAAACCAACCTGGAGGCTTGGTACCATAACTCAGAAATTTGGAAAACTCCACTATCAGTCAATAATCCGCAACCAAAGAGGGTGACGTTCGCTCCGCTTCCTCGGTACAGTTGCCATGACGTAGTAATGAACCAGATCTTACGCAACTGGAGCACACGAAACCACTGGATCAGCACGAAACCGAAGAGACACAAGCACCACAAAGTCTGCCATCTCCTCAACCAACTGTTAGACGCTCTACAAGGGAACGAAATATTCCAACGAAGCTTCAAGACTACAACATGGACTAAGTACAAATTTAATTTTCAGATTTTTACATTGGTTTAATTTAAAACTTTTATGTTCTTTGGATTCAAACATTTATGTTATTTAATATCAAACTTATATTATTTGGATTTCAATGTTCTGTTCATTAATATTCTTTAGTTTTAGTATTCTTTAACGTATATGTATATACTACTTTTAAATTAGTAAATTATTTTAATATTAGTTATATAAAATTAGCGTGGGAGATTGTAATGTACTTATTTGCAATTGAAAATCAATCGATATAAGTAATCGATTATTACGATTTCTAGATCGTGTTTGTTCTTCCCTAATTTTATGTCTATTAAATATACAATTAAACAATACGAAAAGCGTGTGTATTATTTTCAATAATTAAGACACAACAGGAACTATCTGTGATTTACAAGACAAGGACAGTCGAGTCTGATAGTCCATGCTCTTATACGTCTCACCTGGAAAAAAAAAAAAATAGTAACTACTCATTTAAATACACATAACTCACCAGTAGCAAGGAACCTTAATGTTATTGCTAATTGCTCAGATGGTGAAATTGAATCCCTCATACGCGTATTATGAAGTGAAATGTCCTGTTGAATAAGCGATAAAATATAGTCGAACTGTGTTCTGTTCATCCTCAAATAATTGTTATAGGAAGAAATATTTTTGAGTTGTAACTATTTTGTTAAGAACACAAAAGAGCCGTGCTCCCTCCTGGCTTTATCCACAGTTTCTTGGGTCTTGGAGCGGGCAATGATGAAGCTCTTCCACATAGATCAATCAATCCTACATTTTTAAAAATTTATTTCGAATAAAAGAATATTTAATTTAAATACCACAAACAGCTCTATGAAGTAATTCTAATGAAATAACGCAAAACAATTAAATGAAGCACTGCACAGAGTTACTGCACAGAGCCACCACAAACCTATGATGATGTCTTCTTTATCACCATCGTCCGAGTTTATATCAACTGCATCTTTAGTGCATCCTAAAATTTCTTTAATCAAATTGTATTTTACCATTTTTTTGCTTTTGAACTAATATTAAATAAATTAAATATGAGTTCGTATTTGTTTGTTGAATTAAACGTTTGTTGTGATGGATTGAAGGTGTGGTGATGGGGTAGTTTCTTTTTTTATGACATTTGCTAGTACAAACAAATTTAAATTTTTGTGTGTAAACGCAAAAGAAATTCACAAAAGAGAACAGACAAGAATTTCTTTCATCGAATTTCCTAGTGTAAGTCCGGACTTAGTTTGCACAAAAAAATCTTTAGTAATTCAAAGAAAGCACAGGCCGCACTTATGAACAGTGCAAACTTGACTTTTGCCGTCCACACGTACAGACTTAAGGGAACGGTCCATTCAGTACGTCGAGTACGTCACGTCGTTTTTTACGACTGACAGCTAAGTTCAAAATATGAGTTTATATCAAGTGCGACCCAATCAGTACGTCTCCGTCAACGCAACGTACAAAAGTTGCCCAACTCCCAACTTTCGACGTACGTCGTGTGATTTGACAACCGTAAAATAAATTTATTTTCAATTTCATTTGTTGTTTTTTTTTTTTTTTTTTCTTTGTCGTTTTTGTTTTATATTTTAAATAATATTGGAATAAAAAAATATTGGAGCTGTGCAAGTGCAAAAATTTGAAATTAATATTATAAAAAAAATTGTGATGTTTTAATCCGTTTTGAAAGTGTTCATTGGGCCAGGTGCCTCCGTCAAATGCGTCGCAGTCAGTTGAAAAAAACGACGTGACGTATTCGACGTACTGAATGGACCATTCGCTTTACCTGCACAAACCAGTTTGCGCAGGTAAGTCTTGAGGTAAAACTGTGCGTGTAGACGGCCCTTTAGGAACGGGTTAGGGCTAGTTTACATAGGCATTCATAATCAAAATAATCATGAATTTATTTGCTTCATGATTAAAACTATATGTTGTTCACATTCTTGTGATTTTAAATTCCAAGTACTATTTTACTACTTTTTTGATGCTATTTATTTTAATACAATACTTTTTTGTATTATTTTTTCATGCGACAAATTTGTGTCAAACTGTGAGTTAAATTTGTTTGGTCTCTCAAATTTTGTTGGTACTGATTCAAAGATTGCTAGTAACCACTTATTTCATCCATCTCGTAGATTTCTTCACGAAAACTGTGTTATTTTACTCCCAAAAGGAACAAAATGTGGATCATTTTACAACACAACTCTGTTTTTGTGAAATATTTTACAACACAACTCTGTTTGATTTCGTGAAGTGGCATCGTTTGCTCATTCATTTCATGATTAAAATAATCACCAAATATATGATTATTTTGATTATGAATGTCTACGTAAACTAGCCCTTACGATCGTTTTTCAATCTGTTTAGAGAATGAGATTTTTTTATCGCCCGATTTCAAATCGCTCGTGTGTTCGCTGGTATATGCAGCAATGGAGAACTGTCTCGCGACTGTTTTGTCTTCCATGTTCACCTGCACTAATAGCCGTAACTCACCTCATTCATCGTGTATTAAACAACTAATAGGGCTATTCTGGCTTAGACAGCAGAAAGTCTTTCGGAATACATGTCAGAATTACTTTCTAAGATTTTTTAAGACTCCCGAAGACATTCGGTATTCTGGCGCAGAAATCTTTTAGAAAAAGCTCATAAATTCACCACACAAAAGCTTTCGAGGTGAACTTGTCAAATTGTGCAAAATAACATGGTTGAATTGCAGCGATAACAAATGCTGCTTCTTCTTAAACTACGAAAATGTCAAAATTCTTTGTTTTGATTCTAGACTTTTGACAGATAGCAAGGAAGATGCCGGGTTCCATTTTTTTTATTTTGACATGCAAAATAAGTTCTACTAGCGCGCCGCCA